>CADDXX010000175.1:528132-545210 GCA_902810485.1 Alauda arvensis | reverse complement strand
TTTCCCGAGCTGCCCGCTCAAAGGCCGTGCCACTTCGGTGCATGCATATTTCTTTAAATAAAGGCGAACATTAAATGTAAACACATGGTTTGGTTCGACGTAGCGCTGTGAAGGGTAAAAGCTGAACTAAATGATGTGTGGTCAGRGTAAAGTGGGYTTGTGTGTTTGCATSAGTGTCRTTTAACGTGTTTAAAGGGCTGCGCTGCCAACAACGGGTTAAAAGGGATAATGCCGTGGTTTCCAAGGAATCGCAGTGACAGAAGTGCTGGAGGTGCATGGGGAGGASGGAAGGCACAGCTGTAGAGCAGGCCACAGGAGAAACAGGACTGTTCTTCACTGTTTTTTATAGTTAAAATCTGATATTGAAAATAATGTTGGGAAGGCTGAAAAATATGTGCTGCTAGTGCCTGAGAAAATRACTTCAGGCTTGAGGTAAACAAGGGGCATTAGGAATTGTAGTACAGGACAAGGATGGCTGGTGCACTAACAGCATAGAATAAACAGGTACGGGTGTTGTGATGGTCTCTCTTGTTCTTCAGGTCAAGCAAATTGAAAAACGAGACTCTGTTTTAACATCAAAAAACCAAATTGACCGGCTGACCCGACCTGGATCTTCATATTTCAACTTGAACCCTTTTGAGGTTAGTTTGAACAGTCTCTCCTCCTTTCTGAATGGGTGTATGAGCTTCCTGATTCCTGAGTATTTATTCCAGTAAAAGACAACAGAAGGAAAGAAAAAAAATCCTCTGGGTACAGATTGCTGTGCAGAATGTTTGCAGAGGACACAGGATGGTGAATATGTGCTTGCTGTCTTTCTCAGATTTTGATGGCAGCACAAAGTGTATGTTGTCACATTGCCCTCAGAAACAGCCCTGGAAGATTTGGCTGGGTACTTTGTGAACAGGAAGGTGGCAGCTGGAGGTGGCAGATTCTGGTTGTAGCTCTCTTAATTCAGCATTTCTAGTTGTGTGTTTTATTTTGGGGGTTCATCCCACTCAACAACTTCTCAGTGATGGTTAGAGATGGGACTCCATTGCTTGCATGCAAGAAGGCAGTTTGTTGATTCCAGAGCTCAGTTTATGTACTCTCACAGCTTTAGGTAAAATTTTCCATTGCCAAGCAATAATCACAWTATTAATGTTTCTTARCAATATTGCTTAACCACAGTCTTCCAGGTGCAGCCAYACATGACTTCCCTAAAGCAAAGTACCACMTTCCTTTTTGCTTCCTCCCTTACATTTCTRTTTTATGTTSCCATGGTTTCTGGCCTACCAGGGCCAGGATATCCACATCCATCATCTCCMCAGTGTTCCACTGCCCAGCTGCTCCCCCAGAACTTCTCTAGTAGATAGAGTAAGGAAAGGTCTCTCAGTGGCCACACCAGTGAGTAATCTCTGAGGAACTATTGTAATGGATAATCCCCTTGCACTTTATAGTGTTTGTTTCCTGTTGCAGCCAGTTATAAAGTCTTTATAAGTAGGAAAGCCTAAGGAAGACAGTAAATAAACAATATGGTATTCATCTGGGTTTGGTTTACCCTGGATGTTTTCTTTCCTGGTGTCATCTTCACTGGCTTTTTCAAGCCTCAGGTGCTTTTTGTAGTCCCAATTCAGGGCTGGTCAGCCAGATGAGTMATCACATTCACTTTGACAATGTTCAGTTTTGTTTAGGTACTTGAAGAGTAAATTAAGAAAGCTGTTTCAGAGTAGACTGTAGCTTTAATGTGGGAGAGTGGGTTTTTTTACAGATTCTTTGAGTCAGAGCAGTGCACATCTGCTCACTTGTTGCTTAAATCTTATCTTCAGTAAATTAGTTCACAAAAGTTCTCCTAAACTCTGYCACATCTGTAAAGATCAATAAACAAGTGATGTCACTCATGGAAACCAAACAGTAAAACTCTGCTGTCTTCTTGCAAAATGATAAAATTAATAAAGTCTTATAAAGTAGTATGTTTCCTGTTCAAGGTTCTGAGTGACCTGAYATTGTCCCCAAACCACTGTATGCCTTTGTTTCTGTCAGACTGAGCATTGCTGCAGGACTGGTGGAAAGTTCAGACCAATTTAKGGATTGTAGCTGTCTACACAAGGCTTGAACATAGAGAGGACACTGGTTCAGCCAGAGGAATCTAGCTTTGCTAAAAGTGGTCTCACAAATGTCACAAAGATTGTGAAATGTTTCTGTTTTACTGGACAAAAATTCATGTAATTGTGGGGCAAGCTTTCTGGTGTGTGTCTGTGTGCCAGTGAGCCAGGAGTTACAGAATCCCAGAATATGCTGGGTTGAAAGGCTCCCATCAGGATCATTGGGTCCAACCCTRTCCCTGCCCAGACCCCCACCAATCCCCCCTGGGCATCCCTGGAGCAGTGTCCAAAGGCTCCTGGAGCTGTGGCAGCCTCGGGGCCGTGCCCATTCCCTGGGGAGCCTGGGCAGTGCCCAGCACCCTCTGGGGGAAGAACCTTTCCCTGATATCCAACTTCAACCTCCCCTGRCTCAGTTTCATGCACTTTCCTCATGTCCTGGCACTGTTCATGAKAGTGAAGAGATCAGTAYCTGCCCCTTGGAAGGATGTTTAGGAGTGTAATGAGTTCTCCCCTCAGCCTCCTCTTYTTCAGGCTGAACAAACCMASTGACTTCAGCCACTCCTCAKAAGGGTGTTACAGCTTTCTGACAGGAGCCTGAAACATGGAGAGCAGCATCAAACTTGCTCTGCTTTGTGGTCTCTTTTAGGTGCTGCAGATGGATCCTGAAGCCACAGATGAAGAGATAAAGAAAAGGTTCAGACAGGTATTCAGCTTTTGCACTCAAAGTCTGTGGAAGGGAAGGAGAAGTGCTGTAGAGATTTTGCAGCTGGGTGTGGGCACAAGAAAAATGKTAGTAAAGCTGTGTCTGGGTAGAGGGGTGTGTATTTTTGGCAGAAATGCCTAGARCAATGCTTGTATCAACCAGAGGAGAGCTGCAGCAGTGTCCCTGGTGCARGCAGGACAGGCTGCTTTGCCTGTGCCATGTGTGATGGGGCCATTGCAAACTAATACAGCCATGTATCATCAGCCTCTTGAGCTTGGGTTCACAAGGAAGGTCATAAGGTATTTTTTGCAAATATATAAAAATCTGGACTTGGATCCAGATTTTCTCTGAGGTTTCTTTAAGAATTCCTGTGGTCATTTGTAGTGGTTTGGTTACCTGGAAAAGAGGCAGGTCTGCAACACAGGMAGCATCACCCCAGCCTCCCTCTGCTGACAGACCTGCAGGAAATGTTTTCAGTTTAATCAGTGCATAACAGCAAAGAAACAGTATTTGGAGGGCTCATCACCTGAGTAATGGTGTGAGTGTCTTTAGATAGGAAGATGCTGAGTGGCAGAGGGACAGGATGTGGGCTGCTCCTGTGTGTGGGAAGTGGGAGAAAAGCTTTTTGGCCTGTTGCTGACKTCTCACTTCTGCAAGACAATAAAATGTGACATTCTCAGCTTTGGGCTGGTAAAACACTACAGGGAGATGTTTTGAATTCAGGGTAATGAAATAAAAATGTGTATGGAATTGTGCATTGAAGAAATCAAACAGCTAAGTGCAGAGTGTGGAACAGCCAACAAAGGGGGAAAAAAGCACTGGCTGATGTAAATCTGTTCAGGACTGAAGGCAAACYTTTTCCTGGGAGCTACAAACTGGCAGCTGTAGAGTTCCAAAAGTTGTTATTTTGTATACTTCAGCACTAAAGTTTCAGCTGCTGCTCTGTACAGCAATGGCAAAAATAAAAGGTCTRTATACAAATTGAAAGAAGCCATAAGGGGAAAGTTTGAAATAACTTTCTKAAAGTGGAATGTGGAGGATGTGCTTTCCAGCCCAGTTAAAGTTCCCCTCAGGATGGTAGTGATCCATGTCCTGTCTCTGCCAGGTACAGTACAGGCAGGAGTTTTCTTAACTTCCATTAAAGTAGCCTAAGAAAAAAGGACCACTCTTAAATAGTTTGGTATTGGGACAGCTTTGGGGGTGCTGGRGAACTTGAGAGACTTTGGTTGTGGATGATCTTATTATGTTTGTTTCTTTTCAAGACCAAGGATACAAATCTTTGATGACCAAGGGGCTCATATCAGCTCAGGCTCTGCAGTTAAGGGGGTTGAATTGTTCCTCTCATCACAAGCTGCAGCTTTTCTTGGCCAGCCTGTTTGTTCCAGGCATTGTTTGTTCTATCAGCTTGTACTGGCACATGCTTCTGCACGTTGTCAGCTGGTTTGTCCATGTACAAAGGAATGGCATCTCTTTGGATTCTTTGTGTCTGAGACTGTTTTCCTTCTCTCAAAAATCTCTGAAACACTCTTCATCTTTTACCATGGTCTTGATAGCAAGATCCTTTTCCTTGCAGCTGTCAATATTGGTGCACCCAGACAAAAACCAGGATGATGCAGACAGAGCCCAGAAGGCATTTGAAGGTAAAACTCTTTCTCTGGGCTGCTCTGGGTTAGTAATTGCAGCTTTTCTGGGTGGAGGGGACAGAAGGGTTGCTTCAGAGGGGCTCCAGCAGCTGTGGTAGCAGCAGCTGTGTGAGGTGGTGGCATTTCAGCARGTGGCACTAGGTGGCAACAATGGCATTGTCATGTCACAACAGGCACAGACATCTTCATGGGGTTTTGGGATTGGTCAAGAAAAACTCTTTCATCTGTGCATTAGATTTTATTCAGAGAGCATATGACAGAAGTGGAGTGATGCTTTGAGGTGTGTGCTTTGCATCACAGTAAGGTGTTCATGCCCATAACTTCACCTGGTGGGACTGATGCTTTCACCTGCTCCCTCCAGAAGGTGTCAGACAGTTCTTGCCATTACTGTACCCCAAAACTCATTCAACTAATCATCTTATCACTTTCCTAGATGTATTTAATAAAATAAAAAACAACCAAAAGAGACTGCCAAACAAATGACCTCCACAAACCCTAGAAGCCAAATTAGTAATGCCAACAAGTAGCAGTCTTGTGATGCCTTGTGAACATGACTACTGGTGCTATTAATATTGATGTTTTTTGTTAGCTGTAGAYAAAGCTTACAAACTGCTGCTAGACCAGGAGCAAAAGAAGAGAGCCTTGGATGTGATACAGGCAGGAAAAGAATATGTGGAGCACACTGTGAGTATTCTGTGGGAGCATCCAGAGTTGGGGTGAGGGGAAATGAATCCATATTTTGCTTTTTGGTRCAATTGCTTCATGTTTAGGTGACTGAACTGAGCAAACCTTGTGCAGGGACTGTGCAGATGGGCTCCAGGCTCCTCACAGCACAAAAAGGCTGCTGTGTCCAGGACTGCTGTTGAGCTGAGTGCAAGATAATTCAGTGAAATTCAGTACTTGAAATAACCAGGTCAGACCACATGATCTGACCTAAATATTTTTTTCTGAGTCTGTGAATGAATGATGCAGTTCAGATATGTGTAGGTGGAAGAGAATAGGTGCTGACAGCAGGAGACTGGGAAGTTTGGGGGATATTGACCTATAAGATAAGAAAAGGAGCTTGGATTGCATTGGCCAAGAAGTTGGAGTGATGTGAGTGGATTAAAACACAGAAAGCTTGAGGAAGCAGATGATTTGGGAGAACTCAGATACTCTTATATAAGGAACACTTGATTTGTTCTGTTTGTTGTTAGTCACTTGACTGTCATGGAAGCACARTAAACTTCCTGCTGGTTTGGATGGTGGGTATTGAATAAGGAGATATCTTTCAAGAAATGGAAAGGGATTATGTTGCAGGAATAGTATCCAATTAACAGTAATTAGTATTGTTAATTACTGCAGTTCATGTGATAGTAATCCTGTATGTGTTTGTCTGGGCCTGGGAGGGTTTGGTGTAAAACAAAACATCAATCAAGAACAGATTTATTTCTATRCACTGGAATAGGAATGCAGAACCACTTACAATTATGTAAGCCCTATAAAATTTTTAAGGCTCTTGTTTTTGTTCTTAATCTTTAGGTAAAAGAAAAAAAGAAGCAGCTGAAGAAGGATGGAAAACCTCCCACTGTAGAGGAGGATGATCCTGAAGTTGTAAGTTGTGCAATGTTCAGAGAAACTGGAGAGTACAAAATGTGTTTTGAGGAATTAACATTCACAGCCAGTACAGAAGTATTTATTAGATTTGTTAATGCTGTAAACTCTGACATTTACAGAAGAACAAATTCTGCTTRGCCACTGCAGAGTACCATGTGTCAGGTGATAGCTGTGTAGTGTGGAAAGCAGCTTCACTGTAGTGTRAAGAGTAAATAYATTGTGAGATTATACAGATCAAAATACCCTGTTCTTTTCTCAAAGCAAGTCTGCATTGCTTGTGCATCAAGCACTCTTATTTAAATTGAATTTCTTGTTGTCTTCTGACTGCTGGAACTGTGGCATTCCTGCTGCTGCCAGRGGCACATGGAGCACTCACTGCAGCATGGCTGAAATGAGCTYTKTATTGAGAGTGGTTTCATTCATGYAGCACTGGGAGACAGAAGTGCTGTTCTGCCACAAACCACTTGTATCAAAAAGGGCATGGCATAACTTAATTCTTTTTACCTGGGTTCTGTTCTGGAGAAGTCCAGTGACATGAGAGGCTGTGACAATGACAGTGATTACCACACATTGACTTCATTAGTCTCAGTTCCCCTTTTTTTCCTGGGAAGTGATTTTTTCCTGTTGATATCACCACAGTAACCCCATTTTTCATAACCATCCTATTTTTCATCTTTCAGAAGTCTCTTGCTCTTCTTTAGTAATGAAGATTGGTTTAAGCATACTGATTTCCTACTGGGGAGGCAATGCTAGATTTTTACAACCCATCAAGAAGATCTGCTGGAAAATTACTCTCTAAAACAGTGACCATTTTGCCTTTTTTTTGTTAAATGTAACAATGCAAGACTTAACCCAAGAACAAGAGAGTTTGAAGTGAACAGTTCTGTTAGGCACAGCTTCATGAATACAAATGAAAATGAGACTAATAGGAGGTTAATATGCAGTTGTTTCCTGGTGCCAGAATTTAATCAGCAGTGGTTTTATACCTTCCTTTGTGCTGCTGCTGTTGTCAGGGCAGGATAGGGRTTATGTGGGCATACCTATGCTTCTTACATCTGTATGTAAACCAGACTTGAACTGTGCTGATGGGGATTATTTTAACACTGGGTTTGTGTTTTGCAGTTCAAACAAGCTGTRTACAAACAGACAATGAAGCTCTTTGCTGAACTGGAAATCAAGAGGAAAGAAAGAGAAGCAAAAGAAATGCATGAAAGGTATAAATGACATTCCACTTGTGCARTTCAGGCTCTTCTTCCCCCTCCTGCTTCCTCAAAGAAGATAAGGGATCAGGGAGTCTTGGAATAGTCTAAATTGGAGTGAACTTCCTGCTGGAAGCAGGGCCTTGGATTAGATGACCAAGGGCCCTGTCAAGATGATTTTCAATAATGTGGGTCCCACCAGTTCTCTGGGTTGTAGAGCCCTATGCTTGAGACAAGCACACAGGAAATTTGCCCTCCATTTGAAAATGTCAATATATTTTATATGATTGCATTCTCTTATGTGTGCACATGGAGGCCAGCCACAACAGTGAAATGGTGACACAGTTCTGCTGTTAGCTTGTGAAGGATTGATCTATAATTTTATTTAAGTGCCAGAAATACCCTGTGGCATGTGTGATCCTGAACTCTGTAAGGTGTGATCACCTGCTGCCTGAGTGCTCACTGTGAATACATTTCCTGCAGCAGGGTTCTGTGCTGGGCAGTGAGCTGGGAGATGGCTGTAGGACATTGCTTTTGATTTCAGGTGAAAAGTAGGGGGTTAAAAATTTAATACTTTGTACTTTGCATGCTGAAGTGGTTACTGACTTCTCAGAAGTACCCTCAACTTCTCAGAACATGTACCCTCAACAATTTTAGAGGCTGACCACTAGAGTGATGTCCASCTTCTTGGATGAGGAAGTCCAGCTTGTTTTGCTGAGCAAGAGAAGCCAACTCCTCAGTTCTATTCCTGCTTTCAGTGGGGCCAAWCCATCTTCTCTGCTCACTGCTCTTCCAAACTTGAAACCAAATTCCATTTGCTGTGCTGTCTTAGGTGTGCATATTTCTGTCTTCTGTAATCTGCCCAAAAATTAGAAGAACTTTCCAAATTTTTGAAGGTATTGCCTTGCTTTTTGAGGTAGATGCTTGTGGGCACATAACATTTGTGGCTTCCCTTCCAGGAAGAGGCAGAGGGAAGAGGAAATTGAAGCACAAGAGAAAGCCAAAMGAGAACGGGAATGGCAGAAGAACTTTGAGGTATTTGATGCCTTCASTTTTAGCTTTTRTGTTTTTCAGATTCCCTGCTGTCTCAGGTGTAGTTTTAAGCCTCATATTCAGTGCTAGTAGGGAGTAGGGAGACAAAACAAATCCAAAATGAAAGGACAGCTTTCAGGCCCAAAAGCACAAACAAGGATGGACTGAAGGGAGAAGCAAGAAGGATGAGACTTCACAGCCTGAAGTAGTAATTGGACAATTAAACCCCAATATGCAAATGGACCCAAGCTTATAAAAGTGTAAGGCCTCATGATGGGGCCATCTTGTGACTATTCAGGTCCACCTGGCCAGCCTCTTGTGTCCAAGGTGTATCCCAGGGCCTCTCAATATCTTCTTTATTTTCTAGCTCTGTCCAGTCTCTGTTTCAGGTCAGCCTTCTCAAAGCATCATATTCAGCAGCTTAACTTACAGAGCAGGCCTCAGGAATTCTTGTCCATGTTGCAGGGAATGCCCCTAGAGAGATGAGACTGTAAGATAATTYCATAGCTCTGCACCAGCCTGGGTTTTGTTCATGTGTGAGGAGAAGAGCCCGTCCATAGGGCTTTGGTATCACCTGTGCAGAAACAGGTCTGGTAAATTGAGGTTTACTATTTTTCATCTCTGTCAGCAGTTCATTCTTGTCTTTAGTTGTAAAATAGAATTGCTGCTTAGCCCAGGTCACTAAAATTTAAAMTAGAAAGTGTTTGTGTGGGCTGTTGGTGGTCCTTTCCAGTCTGGTTGCCCCAGCATGCAGGTCCCTGCTGGTGCTGGGCCCTGTCCCATCCTGCCATGGGAGGGGGGCAGGGGAGCAGCCAGAGCCCCTCTGCAGCACTGGGATTGCAGAGAGGGGCCTGGAGTGGATGGGTCACATGCTGTGAAGTGGATCAGTCCTAGACTTGGTCTGTCCTGCTGTGAAATGTTCAGCCTGTAGAGATCATAGGTTGGTTTTGTGGGGAGATTTGGGGGTTATGGGGTTGGGTTTTTTTGTGGGTTTTGTTTTTGGTTTGGTTTGGTTTCTGTTTTGGTTTTTTTTCTCTTTAGGAAAGGTTTGTGCTGCTCAGCAGTTAGGGCAGGGAGAGAAGTGCACCTTTTTTTCTCATTGTGGCAATGTGGTGAGACTTTGAGCAAGAAGCATGAGAGGAGGCAGCAGCACATTTCCCTTCTGTGCTCTCCCTGCCTCCARTGTGCAGCACCAGGAGAGTGAGGAGYTGAGGCAGAGRAAGGACATGGCATGTTCTGAGCTTGCAGATTAGGAACATCCATTGGAGAGGTTCCTTATTTCCTTTGAGGATTCCCTAGAGAGTAAGGACTGCCCAACCCAACCTGGTGGTTTCTGAAACAAGAATCCAGCACAGTGCTTACACTGCTGTGTGTATAGGTGTGTCCTTGCAGTTCCAATGCACTGGCTCTTCCCAGTGTTTTTGTGTCCTGGCTGCATGCTGGATRAGGGGAAATTGCTCCTGATCTCCTGAAGCTGCTGTGTGCTACCTGTGCTTTGGCTCTTGCCCTTGTTAACTCTGCGCTTCCTCCCTGCTGTTCCCAGGAAAGTCGGGATGGTCGTGTAGACAGCTGGAGAAATTTCCAGGCAAACACAAAGGGGAAGAAAGAAAAGAAAAACAGGACCTTCCTGAGACCTCCCAAAGTAAAAATGGAGCAGCGTGAATGATCCTGGAGGCACTGCCCAGTGCACCTCCTCAGTCCCTTCCCTGCTTTTAAGGACTCATTGGCACCTAGAGTAAGATTTGCTTTTTAGTAGACTGTTTGTTTCCAGTACAATTAATTATCAGTCAAAGTATTTTTTGTACTCTTGTCTGTTTGAAATAGGGCCAGAGAATGGCCCTGGCCAGGGCCCTGCTACAGTAGAACACTTGGCTTAGGAGAGTCCCTGCCATCCCTGCTGTCCTGTGTGTCTGCTGCCCTGTAACTTGGTGTTTTGTACTCCACAGAGACTGTGCTGTTTCACCTCTTCTGTTTCTAGTTTGAGAGCTGAACAAAATATTGGAAATGCACCCAAACCCCTTTCAGGCACCATCTTTCTCAGCAAGTTCAGCTTGGGAAAGATCTGGACTGACTCTGGGAATTTGCTTCCAGCACTGTGGAGTGCAGCTGCCTGCAGTGAAGTCCTGCAGCTCCTCACTGCATTGAGTGGTGCTTGGAAGGAACCTGCCCCCAAGATCTGAKTTCCAAACTAAAATCCCAGCTCTCAGGCTTAGACTTCTGTTAATCTCAGACCAGCTGGTCACTTCCTAGAAAGGAAAATAACTTCTCTTGATTAATAGTTAAGCTGCAATGGTCTGTATGTAAAATAAATTTTTACCCAAATTACCTTTTTTCTTTCCTTGGAATTATTAAAAAATGCAAGAAGCAAGAGTGTGACTGGAGGGAGGGCTGTCACTGAGGTGCTGCTGCTCTTCAGCATGACCCTGTGCTCCAAGCTCAGACTCTGATGCTGCTCTCTGCCTTTCCAGTTCTCCACATCCCTTTCAAGCTGCCCAAGGTGTTCCAAGTGTCACCAGCCTGATGCAGAGGGGACATTGACTGTCCCCATTGTCTGCCTGTGCTCCTGGCAGAGCCTGGCTGCCTTCATTCCCAGCCTGGCTGCCAACCTGCTCTGCTGGGGAAGGCCATGGTTAAACTGGTGCAGCTTGCTCTGCTGGGAATTTGGGATGTTTGCTGCAGCTCTGCAGCCTGGGGTGCCCCAAGACATGCAGGCAGCCAGTTCCTTCTGGCAGCAGTGCTTTGTGCACCTGTRGGCTGTGATTATCTTGCCCTTCAGGACTGTCTTTAAAAGCTTCACACTTCATTCCTGCCAAAAAAAGAGCCAATCCTTACCAACAAGGAAACCCCAAGAACATTTCCTTGTTAAACAACCCACGGGCTATAAAGGGAGCAGACAGAAACACACGTGATTTCTTGGTATCAGTGACTCAGGTGGATGTTGTGCCCATGAGCTGAGTGATGCCAGTGCCACAGGATGTGCTGGGGGATCTCCCATGTGGAATCTGGGCACAGCGGTGCCAGTGGCAGCTGGAAGGRGTGCCCATGTGCCCAACCACCCTTTCTGCCCAGGCTGAAGGAGCACGAGGACCAAAGGGGGCTTATAGTGCTGCAGAAGGGGTACAGGAATGAGCTGCCCCTGCCTGAAGCATTTCCTGGCTGATGTTTGCTGATTTGGGGACCCCCACAGCAGAGCAGTGCCCTTCCTGGCACTTTGCCCAATGAATCTCCACCTGTCATGGAAGCCTTGGAACAAAGATTCACTGTGCTGCCTCCTGGGCCTGGGATCTGGAAGGAAATGAGGAGCCCAGAGGACAGATCTGGTGAGGGTCCTGGCCCCTCTTGCTGAGCTGGGACCACCTCTGCACCCCTGGCYCAGCCAGGGAGTGCCCCTGACCTGGAGCTGCCCCAGGGCTGGGCTGTCCCGTCCCATCCCTGGTCTGTGAGGCACCAGGTGCCACAGGAGTGTGACAAACCCCTCACCTCCAGTGCAGCCYCTGTGTCCCTTCTGCTGCCTGCCCGAGGAAGGACCACAGGAGCCGGGTCAGGCGGCAGGGTGCAGCCAGGGCACGACTGAGCATGTCACCAGTGCCAAGAGGGAAGTGAGTCACTCACCTGGGAGCCAGCACGACGCCCTCCTTCCTGTCAGAGCCTCTTCCCAGACAGGAGCACACACACACAGCTCAGCCCTGCTGGTGTCTCCACTGCAGCATGGACCTGCTGGGCTGGGGGCTGTGACTGGGCTGCTGCAGGTGCTCTGTGACCACCAGGTAAGACTCTGCTTTCCCTTCTGCTTGTTCTCCCAGCCCTCCCTCTCCMAACTCCTTCTGTGGCTGGATAACCTGGGACATGGGCTGGCTCAACATCCCCATGGATCTCTGAGCCCTGGCAGCTCAGACAGGGCCGAGGGCTTCAGGGACATCTTCATCCCCCAGCGTGGGTGTGGGCAGGCACTCCCTGCTCCCAGTGCCCGGCAGGGATGAGGGGATGGGGTGCTCTGACAGCAGAGTCAGGTGTGTGCTGCTGGAGCCTCTGGGGAGGGGAACTGCTCCCACCCAGGTCCCATTGCACCCCTGAGTGACAACAGCCCTGGCTTTGCTTGGATGCTGTGGAGCAAGGTCCCTGCCTGGACCTCACTCCTATGAGGAAGAGGAGGCTTGGAGTGCCTGGAGCCTCTCAAGGAGGCCAGGTCCCTCATTCACCTCGAGCACAGCCCCTGCCCAGGCTGGGCAGGCAGGTGGGGCAGAAGGCCAGCAGCTGTGGCAGGAGGTGTGAGGGAGCAGCAGGGGCACCGTCCCAGCTGTGCCAGCTGTGGCAGGAGGTGTCAGGGAGCAGCAGGGGCACTGTCCCAGCTGTGGCAGCTGTGGCAGGAGGTGTGAGGGAGCAGCAGGGGCACTGTCCCAGCTGTGCCAGCTCAGGCAGGACATGGCTTTTGCCTCCAGCAGAGCTGTGACAGCCTGGGGCTGTAACACACAAATGCTGACACGGTGGCCCTTGGACTCACCCCTCTGCCCAGTGCAGCAGGGCTGGGAACCACAAACAGCAGGAGGCTGCCCTGCTCCCTGCCTCACCCAGGGCTGCCCAGGCTGTGCAGCTGCCAGCAGGGACATTCCCTGCCAGTCTGGGCAATCCCTGTGGCACAGGCAGCAGCAGAAGCCATGCCCTGCCTTGACAGCTGTCAGAGGGGACCCAGGGAGTGCTGCTGCCACTGTCCCAGGAGTGGTTTCTGGCTGATGGTTTGACGGTGTGTTCTCCTGCTGAGCAAGCCCAGCTCTGGGGCACATTCCTGCAGGGTTGGTAATGAGGTGGGGACAGGCTGTGCTCAGCTCTGAAGTGCTCATGATGGGGGAAGCTGAGTTTATTTRGTATTTCTTTCCTGCAACAAGCACAAGAACGTTTTGTGGAGTGTTCCATGAGCAGTGGGAGCTCACAGACAGGAACACTCAGAAGCAGCTGAGYGTCTGCTGTGGCTCCARTAGAGTTCCATGGTTGTTCAAAGASCCATCCYRGCACTCAAGGATGTGTCCTGGGGACTGGAACCAGCAGGGACCAAGCTCATCCGTGTGCCAGTGGCTGCTGCTGTCACAAGCTGCATGTGGGTATTTCCCCTTGTCCTTGTTTGCTGCCTGTGTCAGTGACAGGGCAGTCACAGATCCATCAGCTCAAATGCTGCTCCTCCATTTGCMCTCCTTGGAGAGCTCTTCTCTGCCAACACAGTCAAACTTGCTTTTGGGGAGAAATCTCTGGATATTTGATTAGAAAGTCAAGAGTTTCTGATCCCTCCATRATTTCCATGTGGTTATCCAAAGCAGGTATGCTGCTAACAAGGCTGTTTCTGAGAAGGAAATGATCACAAGGATGTGCCAGAGGCAGGTGGGGCTTCCAGGAGGCACTGGGCATCTGCCCTGGCAGTGTGTGCTGCCAGGAGAATGCTKCTGGTGCCAGCCCCATGGGGAAGCACCCAGCCCCTGCCCTCCAGGTCAGCCTGAGCGGGGATTTCCCCAGAGAGCGGAATTTGGAACAGCTGCTCTGGGATCCTGCTGGGTGCAACAGCCTGAGGGACAATCAGTGCTCCTTAACAGCATTTATGGGAATCAGAGCACAGGAAGTTTATCTATTTTTTATTAGGTTGCCAGTTGRCTTGATGAAAGTAAAGACATATTCAAGATTTTTTTTTCTCAACTCAGCCCTGCAGAGCTGTCAGAGCTGTCAGGCAGTGTGTGCATTCCTTGGGCTGGAAGAGCAGGAAATAATGTCAAACACAGGGCAGCCAGACTGCCAGGAGTGCTGAACGAGCCCAGCCTCCCCTGGCAAAGTGCACCTCAATATTGGAGGCAGTTACATGCTCAGAAATTGGCAGCAGGGCCAGGAGAGCAGGGAAGGAGGGTGCCCAGGTGGGAAGGGAGTAAAAGGGAGGAGCTGGCTGTGGGCACTGTGTGGGGGCAAAAGGATCTGCTGCTGCAGAATGGCCRAGCTGCAGGGCTGAGCAGAGGAAGAACGAAGAGTTCTGAAGGTTCCTCCCCAGCCCAAAACCCCCTGGGCTTTCATTTCCTCYAAGGGCTGGGTTGTGGCAGGACAGTGAGCCAAGATTTGTCAAGTGTTGCTACATCCCCCGTGAGTGGCAGGGCTGGCTGCTCTCCCCTGGGCTGGCTGCCAACTTCCTCAGCACTCTCTTGTTTGGTTTGAAGTTTAAACCCCCAGGAGCAGCCTAAAGGCCAGAGCTGGGGCTCTGTCTCATCCAGGAAGGGTCAGGTTCCTTCTTCTGTAGAGCAGCTGATGGGAAGGGGAAAGSAGGGAGGATGTCTGGTGGCAGAGGGAAGGAGATGGCTGCAGCTCCCATCCCAGCACAGCTCTGGAGCATCACTGCAGGAGCCTCAGCTCACCCCATGTGGCACACACAGCCTGGCTGGCCCTGGCTCCACACACCAGCTCCCCGTGCAGCTCCCCCTCCTGAGGCTCCCATCCCACTGCTCTGGGGCTCCCTCACATTGCAGGGGTTCCACTCTGCTCAGGGGGCTTCTGAACACCTTGGCCACCCTGGGCTGTGGTGCCACTTGTGGTGTCCATGGATTCTGGTTGTCTTGGAGTTCTCCCTGAGGGAGATTCAGAGCAGCAGGACGTGGATTTTCCTGCAGCTTGCAGAGCATTGCACATCTCCAGCCTGGCTGGGGCTCCCTGAGGGATCCTGGGGGGTGCCTGGCAGCTGGGTTCACACCTTCAGAGCCCTGTGCTGCAGTGCACACCAGGTKTCCCTCTGAAGTGGCCCTGGGAAAGGGCCTGCACCCTCTGGAGAAGAGCCAGGGAAGAGCCAATCCAGGCAAAGATGCCCAGACTGGTGCTGGGGCTTTGCCTGCCCCTGGCTGGAGGCACCCAGGCACTGGCACAGACAKTGCCTGGCACTGTGCAGCCCAAAACCTTGGGACTGCTGAGGCCAGGTGAGCCAAAAGCCAGAGCAGCACTGCTGCTGTCCCCCTGGGCCCCTCTGTCAGTACCACACCTGCCTCCCTGAGGAGGAGATGGCCACACCCCAGCTCAGAGCCAGGGCTCACCAGCCCAAAACCAAAAGTGTGGCTTGGAAGTGTCCCAGTGTCTGTGCCAGCTGCTTGCTCTGGGAGAGGTTTGGCTCACTGAGAGAGGTGTCCTCAGTGGGGAGGCACAGAGCCCYCAGCCTGGCCCTGGGGCTCCCAGGACATGAAGCCATTCCATGGGGGTCTCTGGACACGGCCAGGACCTTCTGTGGWATGTTTGCCATTGAGGGCATTTCCTGAGAAGAGCCAGGAGAGCTTTCCCAGAGGAGCTCCAGGGCAGCCTGGCCCCTTCTGCTGCTGCTGCTGCTTGGACTCTGTCATTGCTCAGCAGCCTCGTGGCAGGCTCAGACACCTTCTGGTCCTGCTGATGAACCCTGGGTCTGTCCCAGTTCCACAGTGACCCCAAGCAGCAGGCTCTGCTTCCTGCAGGTGTGCCAGGTGAGAGGTTGCTCTAMGATCACACCTGTGCTGCGTGCAGGTGTAAGAGCAGAGGAAGGCATGGAGGGCAGGTTAATAATTGCTTTACGATTTATGGCTTGGCTGGGACATGAGTGCAGCTTTGCTTGTCAGTGCTGTCCCTGAGCACCCCAACCATCAGCATTTCTGCCTGCCACAGGTAACAGTGGCCATAAGGTGATGGTGTATGGGACAGGTAACTATCTGCTCTGCTGTGGTGTCTGCTAAGGGAGACTCGGGATGGTGGAATTCCTGGAAGGAGACTGCTAGGAATTATTCTGTCCATATATGAGTTTCCTGTCTCTTCCTTTTCTGGAATTATTAAGTGGAAGCTCTTCAGCCATCCATCTGATTGGGAGGAAGATGCTCAAAAAGTTGTCTGATCCCAAATCTAACTGTGGACACAGAGTGGATTCCTATTCTGCCTTTAGGGGAAAATCCCAATTTTGCCCTCTTTCAGGATCATCAGGAGCAGAGATACTCTGAGGGAAAAGCCTTAAGGACTTTCCAGACCTTTGCTGTGGCTAATTGTCTTTCCTCTACAGCTTATTTTATTTCTCATTTCCTTTAGCTGATGTCACACATTTCCTCTCCTCTAGTGACTCTGCAGTCATGCTACAGTTGCTCCCATTCTGGTGTCCTGTTCTTGAGAGCTGCCCGTGTGGAGACTGCCCAGCCCCAGGGCAGGGAAAATAACATCAGAGAGACAGCCAAGCATCCTCAGTGAAACCCCCACTGCTGCTGAGGCTGAAGATGGACATACTGTGCTGAATTTGTTCAACTCTGGTAAGCAGAAAATACACTTTATTTGTACTATTCCTGTTGGAATTTACTCTTGCTGATGGCASAGCTTGCTTGCATCTATAACCCAGTAAACCCTGCCTGGGAGGGCACAGTCCAGGACCAGCAGGTGCCCTGACCATGCTGGTTATCTCCACCTTCAGCCCTGCATGCAGTGCAGCTGGTGGCACAAACCAGCTGGGATTTCTGCCTGGGGGACAGGGACAAGGCAGTGCCTTGGGCTGGAGGTCTCGGGGGGTTTGGCCAGGCAGCTCAGGCTGCTGCAGCACAGAGCAGAACCCTGCCCGTGGTGCCTGCTCATCTTTCTGCTGGCACAGGCAGCACGAAGAGGGTTCAGGGAAAGGGGCACTGCCTCAGCAGGACAGGCTGAGAGCCCCAGAGTGCTCCAGGGCTCAGGGCATGTATCCATGTATGGAGATGTGAGCCTGGGCTCCTCAGCATGGAGAGGAAGAGAAGAGAAGAGAAGAGAAGAGAAGAGAAGAGAAGAGAAGAGAAGAGAAGAGAAGAGAAGAGAAGAGAAGAGAAGAGAAGAGAAGAGAAGA
>CADDXX010000175.1:456306-527955 GCA_902810485.1 Alauda arvensis | reverse complement strand
CCACAGGGAATGGTGCTGTGTTCCCTCCTAGCTGTGCTCAGTACAACACCTCCCTTGGCTCACGAGAGGGAAAGGACACCTCTCTTGTGATCCCCTGCAGGACCCTGCCATTGGCACAGCTCAGCCTCCTGATGCAAAGATGGGAGAGCTCTGCCAGGTGGTGCTGGGGCCAGGAGGTGGCACTGCCATCTTCCACACCTTTATGGGAAGCAGGCACGGAGCGTGTTCTCACACCCAGCTCTCCAYTGCAGCTCTCCCTTTGGCTCAAACCCACCTTCTGTGCAGGACTCTGCCGTGGAGGGGACATGAATGTTCACCCTCCCTTCCAGATCTGCTGGATGTGGCAGCTGCTGTGCAGGCTGCAGACAGTGAAGTTCACCAGAGCTCCTGGGCAAGGTTTGGTGGCCATTGTGCAGGAGCAGAAATGCAGGTGTGGGTGGGCAGTGCCCTGGGGCACTGTCTGTGGGGACTTTGTGAACAACAGCTGTGCCCATGTGTTGGATGTCAGCACTTCTCCTCATGAATCCTGCTAGGGAGATGCATAATCTGTTTATTTTCTCCCAGYCTTGGTATACTCAGCTCTGGTGCTMCAGGAATAGATCACCTTTAATTGCAAAGATCCCAGCCTTAAGCACCAGAACTGTTTGCTGGTGTTGCAGATAGTCACAGCAGTGTGAGTTTATGATGCAGATTTGGAAAGAAAAATATAGAAAAGTTCTCTAATGATCTCAGGTAATTGGGAGTTTTTGGGTTTGTATTCCTTATTCTAATGTCAGAGCAGTGTATCAAACATTACACTCCCTGTGACAAAGCCTGAATAATCTGCTCCCTTTGGAGATCAGGGGCTCTCAGAAGGGTGGCAGAGATCAAGGTGGATGAGGAGAGATACCAGTGTCACCTGGGGCCAGCTCCCAGCACTGCCACAGCTGTGTGTGCATCCTGCACAGACCAGGGCTGGAGGACTGAGCTCCAGGACACTTGGAACTCAAATTCACAAGGAACTCAGCCCTGCCCTGCGTGCAGCTGCCTGGAAAGGTCCAAATCTTGTCATTGTCATGTCCTTAGGGGACCTGAGAGGGGTGAGGAAGGACAGAAYCCTCAGGGAGATCCCTGCTGCTTCCTCTCCTAAGGACTGGAGAGCAGCACCAGGGGTTGCAGTTCAGTGGAAAAAGGAAGAGCAAGCTCCAGCTCCAGCTCCAGCTGACTTCCCCTTTTGCAGAGGAAAATTGCAACGTGCAAATGTGYAAATGAGGAACAAGAGCACAAGGGCACCCGGGGGGAACTCAGCCCACAGAGGATGGGATGGGATGGGGGTTCCTGGCACTGCCTGTGCTGGGGAGGATCCAGAACGTTTTGGGGCAGGAGGGCACCTGCTCAGGAGCAGCAAGTGAGGAAAGTGATCCTGTCCCTCTGCTCAGCCCAGGTGAGGCCACATCTGCAGTGTTGTGTCCACTTCTGGGCTCCTCAATCTCCTCAAGAAAGCCATGGAGCTCCTGGAGTGGGTCCAGTAGAGGCTGCAGAGATGATGAASGGACTGGAGCATCTCTCTGATGAGGAAAGGCTGAGGGAGCTGGGGCTGTTCAGCCTTGAGAAGAGACACCTGAGAGGGGACCTGTGTGTGTCTGCAGGGAGGGGTCAGGGGGACAGGGCCAGACTCTTCTCAGTGGTGCCCAGCAGCAGGACAGGGACACAAGCACAAACTGAAACACAGGAAATCGGAAATCCTATCTGAATACGAGAAAAACTTCTCAGCTGTGAGGGTGACAGAGCCCTGGAASAGGTTGCCCAGAGAGGCTGTGGAGTCTCCTTCCCTGGAGTTATTAAAACTGCCTGGATGCCATCCTGCACAACCTGCTCAGGGTAATCTGCTTCAGCAGGGGCTGGGCCAGGTGATCTCCCAAACTCTTTTCCAACCCCAACTCTTCYRGGATTCTGTGAGASATTTTTACCACATGTTGTTTKATATTGTCCAGAATGCTTTAAAAYAAGTATAAAGAAGTTAAAAAGTATTAGGAACCATGTTGGGAGGTAGGGGCATGGGGGAGGTGGCAGGGGAAGAAAGAGAAGACAAACCTGATAGAGAACCAGATGTGGGGACAGGATGAGTCATAGAAAACACTCCTGATTCCAGCAGAAGATTAAGACAGGCAGAGTAACAGATTACTTTTATCTAAGAACTTTCATGCACAAAAGTATCTTAAGATTAGAGATGAGTGATTTGAGACCTCACTGCAGCAAACAATGCTGGATGARGATGCAGAGGTTTGTRCACTGTGGGAATGGGATCAAAGAGAGGACCAAGGAGACAGGGCAGGTGTCTGGCTGGAACCAAGRCATCAGCAGAACTCCTCTGGTCATAGATAACTGATAATTAAAAGTGGGGTTTGGCTTAGCAGTGCCAAACCAGTAACCTTGATTTCTGCTGTCTATTTTTAGGTAAGAAGAGAAGCTGCAGCAGGAAACTGTKCTTCAGACGTGCCCACTCAACACCATGATGTCTGGAAAGGGCAAAGGAGGTGCAGAAGGCATTGTTGATTCCTACATTTCATGCCACATAGACTCTGAGTTTCGCTACAACCTTTTCACTGTCTTCTACAGCATTATTTTCATTCTGGGCTTTGTTGCCAACTGCTAYGTCCTGTGGATTTTCAGCCATATTTACCCCACCAAGAAACTCAATGAAATCAAGATTTTCATGGTGAACCTGACAGTAGCTGACTTGCTCTTCTTAGTTACAATGCCAATGTGGATTGTTTATTACCACCACCAYGGAGACTGGATCATGCCTGACTTCCTCTGTAACGTGGCTGGCTGTTTATTTTTTGTTAACACCTACTCCTCTGTTGCCTTTCTGATGGTCATCACATACAACCGTTACCAGGCTGTGACCAACCCTATCAAAGCTGCTCAGCTGACCACCCAGAGAAGAGGCATCTACCTGTCAGCAGCTATCTGGATCACAATAGTGGGCAGCTCTTTGTATTACCTTTTTGACAACAACACCAACCAGGAGGAGGTGGACTCCAGGAACTTCACGCGGTGCTTTGAGCGCTATGACTCCTCCAGCGGCGTTTCAGCTGTTCTTGCCATCCATGTCATCATCTGCATCCTCTTCTACATCATTTTCCTTTTAATACTGAGCTGGAACATYGTGATTATCAGGACCCTGTTCTCCAAGTCGGTGCACCCACGGAAGAGCGCTCACGTCAAGCAGAGGGCCCTGTGGATGGTGTGCACGGTGCTGGCTGTGTTCATCATCAGCTTYGTGCCCCACCACATCGTGCACCTGCCCTGGACTCTGACTGTCCTGGAGCAGTGGAAGAAGGAGAACTGTGAGCTGCGCCAGCAGCTCAACGATGCTCACCAGGTGACTTTGTGCCTCTTGAGCACCAACTGYGTGTTGGACCCCATCATCTACTGCTTCCTCACCAAGAAGTTCCAGAAGCACGTTTCAGAAAACCTGAAAAGCATGAGAGGGAGCCGCAAATGCTCCAGGCAAACAACAGACACGGTGATYGAGGGCACCATTCACCAAGAGGATGCCATGAGGATCTGTTAGGGTGTGTTCTGATTGCRTATGGAGAGGTGTGAATTATTCACTCATCTTTTCTCAAGAAGAGGCACCAAGGGACACAACAGAGGACCAGGATTTTACATTTTCTTTTCCCCATTAGACAGAAGAATGGACACTCGGACACTCGTTTCTTCTGCCACATGCAGAGGGCAGAACTGGGACCTGCAATAATCTGGCAGCAAAGCTCCTTCTGTCCGGGCTGGTGTTCTCATGGGCACTGAGAACAGCTCAGGTGACCTGCTTTAAAGTGAAAGAAGTGTGTCACTGAGCCTCTGCAGTGAGCAGCTTGTGTTCCAAAATTACCCCTTGTGTCAGTCCAGACAGCACCATCCCTGCTCCTCTGCCTGCCCAGCTCTCAAATGGATCCAGGATCAGAGCTGCAAGGGACTTCTAAGACACCTGGAAGAACATTCTGAGATCTGAGTATCATTGGGTGGCTCTTCTAAGTAGCTTACATGGCCCTGTGAAGAGAATCTGAGCTGATGAAGCTCCTGAGTGTCTGTAAGGGATGTAGTCCATGGAATTCCTCACCTGCTGTCAAAGAGATCTGCACCTCTGATCCCTTCATCCCTTCTTAATGACTCACGTGTTCTGCTGGGATCCACACCTGATAGATGTCTGGGAGGAGCTGTTATGAATTTTTGCTTCCAGTCAGTAAAGTAGGGAAGGAAAGGAGGAGAAATTGGCAGTGCCTCAGCACAGCTCCCTCCCTCCTCCACCAGATCAGCATTACAGCCAAAGGGCACCGTGGTCTGCCCTGGCTCCCTGTGTCAGAGCAGACCTGGCCTCATGCACTCARTTCAGTCATTTCTGACTGACTGCATGTGTCTGCAGACACCCAGTCTTGCTCAGGAGGCTCCARATAACAGAGGGCTACTGTCAGCATGGGCATTATGATAAGAAAAAAAGCTTAAAATGCTCCTGAATCTTTGTACTTATTTATTTAAATTAGGGTTATAACCCTTACATTATTCCTTYCTTCAGCATTTCCAGTTCTGCTGCAAATAATCAAAGCTGACTCGTTCTTGATCTACAGCAAGTGAAGTGTTAGGTCAGGACCCYTGACAGACAAATCAGTCACACACTGCAACAGCACTGGAGGTCCCCACCCAGGGCCGGATGCAGCCCCCTGGGGCCCAGGACAAAGTGGTTTTTCCATGGGTGCTGAGTTCTGTTACCAGTCATGAGACACTTGGGGCTCCTCTTCTGACCCAAATTGCTCAATCTGGCACAGGAAACTGGGCAGGGAAGGGAACTTACTACTTGTTTTCACAACAGTTGGTTCCCTAAAAGACTTGGTCTGTTGATGACAGGAAGAGTGCATCTGACTTGTGACATCAATTATTGCTGTGCAGGACAGCAGCCTTCCCACAGCTGAGAAYGGGAGAGAGAAGCTCAAGTCTTTCCAAAGACAGGAGCAGTATTGTACAGCTTTGCCTGTACCCAGTGCAGATACAGGTCCTTCAGATGTATCCTCCTCAGGCAGCTTTTGTCCTTATTTGTGCCAGGGAGGAAAAGAACTAAGATGTTTATGTAGCTAAGGCCAYTGCCAGGGCCAGCCCTGCACTCCAGGCCCAGCGCCAGAGGAAAGAGGCTGATCACAATAAGAATGCATCTCCCTCCTAGTCCTGGGCTCTGCTCCAGGGATGGCCACCCACAACAAACAGTACCTCATGCTCTTTACACACCTTCATAGATGTGCCCTGAATTGCAGAGCCACAGCACACAGGAAAGGAACAATTTCTGTAACTTAAAACCYTAAATCTGGCTTGCTGGAGGAATCTGCCTCTGTTTCTGCATGGTTCTGTGGGCACATTCAGGGTGAGGAGCTCTCGCAGCTGGCAGAGGGAGGGACCTGCTTTCCCCCCTTGGCTCCCAGCAATAGTGGAGCTCTCATTTCACAGACCCTAAAGCCCTGATAGATGGAGTTTGGCAACTCTAGGAGYAAATGGAAAGGGTTTTTACATGGAAAGCTGGTAGATGCACGRTCTTCTACTGATTCTTGGAAAGCTTGCAAGAGTTTACAGTTTAGCTCTTTACCATGGGTACATAACAAACTTTATTCCACAGAAAGCACTGTGGGCTCAGGGAACAAACACAAACTGCATCTGAGGAAAAGGATAAGCAGAGGGAAAAGCCCCAAGGCCACTTCAGATGTTGTGCTAATGAGTAAAAATGCATTTCTGAAAACCAAGCTGCTACTTCTGTTCCTGGAAATACTTTCTTGTTCTTACCACAATGTTGCATTACTCTGCTTTACCTTGCAATGAAACGGATCTTCAAAARTTCTTYTAAATAAAGTGTGTTCYCAAAGTGTTTTGCYCTTTAACTTTTCTCACCTTCTCATMTTTCTGTMTTTGTACTTGAGGGAAAGCCTTGGTGCCACACCAAAACAGCTTCAGTCTGCCTGCTAAAAGGGAAAGAAATAATTTCAGATAGGAAACAACTTCTGAAAAATCTGCTAGAGCTCTCCAAAACCCAACCAGRCAAAACCCCCTGAACTCTCTGACCTGCATATGGGAATTCTATACAGACCGATTGTGTGGCTGTGATGTGACAAACCACTTTAACGTGTTGGATTTGCAGGGCCAGGCTGTGGTAGGAGGAGGCGGGGAGGGTGTGAGYGTGGAGGGCTGCAGGGGTGGTTTTTGTGTTTTTGTGGGAAGCTGTCAGAAGCTTTCCCCSTGTCCAGTGAAGCCAGARCCATTCGGCTYCAGRGCRGACCCGAGCCCATCAGCRACGGTGGCAGCACCTTTGGGACAACGTAATAAAAAAGGAAAATCAGTTATTGCATAGAAGCAACTCACAGCCAAAGAAAAAAGGAGTGAGAATATGTGAGAAACAGCCCTGCAGAGCCCAGCGTGGGTGGGGAAGGAGGGCAGGACCTGCTCCGGGTGCTGGGGCTGAGATTGCCCAGCAGCCCACGATGAGGCACCCATGGAAGGGCAGCTGTGCCCCTGCAGCCCCTGGAGGGCAGGGGGTGCTGAGATGCCCCCGCAGCCCCTGGAGGAGCGCAGGCCGGGCAGGGGGATGCCCGAGAAGCTGTGAGGGGGTGGGAAGCCCGTGCTGGAGCAGGGTCCTGGCAGGACCTGCGGAAGCCCACGCTGGAGCGGGTTTGCTGGCAGGACTGGTGACCCCGTGGGGGACCCGCAGTGGAGCTGCCTGTTCCCGGAAGGCTGCCCCAGCGGGAAATACCCCGCGCTGGAGTGGGGGAATTCCGAGGAGCGCATCCCTTGAGGGGGAGAGAGAGAGCGTGTGATCCCTTATAGCCCGCCCCTGCAATGCTGCGGGGAGGAGGGAGAGAACCGGGAATACAGCCGAGCCCGAAAAACCCGCAGGGGTGGGGGATTATGATGAGGGGGATTAAAATGTGGGTTTCTGTCTCATTGCCCTACTCTGCTTTTTCTCGYAATAAATTAAGCGGATTCCCCCAGACAGGTCATGTCTGCCGTACCGGCGCTGGCTGAAAGAGCTCTCCTGCAGTGCTCTCGCCCTACCAGCCTTTCGTTCTGTTTTCTCTCCCGTGCCCGGCTGAGGAGGGCGGTGATGGAGCGGCTTTGGCGGCACCCAGCCGGGCTGGCTGGGCCCCCTCTCTATTTAAATTCCCGTTGGGACAGTGAGCGGAGCGGCGGCCCCGGGAACGCCGGAGCGGCGGCTCCCTCACGGCAGGGACCGGCCGGTCCCTCAGCTCCGCGGCCTCGGGAAGGCCACAGCGGCGGCTCCCTCACGGCATGGCCCGGCCCAGCCTCTCAGCCCCGGGAACGCCAGAGCGGCAGCTCCCACAAGCAGTGCCCGGCCGGTCCCTCAGCCCCGCCACAGCGGCGGGTCCCTCACAGCAGGGCCCGGCCGGTCCCTCAGCCCCGCCACAGCAGAGATTCCCTCACGGCAGAGCCCGGCCGGTCCCTCAGCCCCGCCAGAGACTCCCTCACGGCGGGGCCCGGCCGAGCCCTCAACCCTGCCACAGCGGCGGCTCCCTCACAGCAGGGCCCGGCCGGTCCCTCAGCCCCGCCACAGCGGAGACTCCCTCACAGCGAGCCCCGGCCGGTCCCTGAGCCCCGCCAGAGGCTCCCTCACGGCAGGGACCGCCCGGTCCCTCAGCCCCGCCACAGCGGCGGGTCCCTCACAGCGGGCCCCGGCCGGTCCCTGAGCCCCGCGGCCCCGCCCCGGGCCGGGCGGGCGCTGACGCCACTGCCGGCGCCGCGCTCTGTTCCGGCGGGCAGCGCGGGCGCCGCTGCCATGTCCGCTGCGGGCCCCGGGCCCGGCTCCGGAGCCGCCTCTCGGTAAGAGCCTGCTCGGGCCCTGCGCACCGAGCACCCCCGCAGCCCCCGGTGCTGTTCGCAGGCTCGGGCTGGGACTGGTGGGCCGGGGCTGCGAGGCCGCGGGCGGTGAGGCCGACGCGTGTGCTCAGCGTGTGCTCCTGGCTCCGCCGGAGCGCGGGCCCGAGCGGCCGCGGCAGCACCGGGGGCGCGGGGCCGGACCGTGCGTGTCTCGCCGCCCCACACAGGCGGGGTGTGCCCGGCTGTCCCGGCTTCTTGGCCGCTGCTGGTGTTGCAGGGCTGGGAGAAAGGCAGGAGGGGCAGGGGGGCATTGCCCGGCTCTCTGGGCTCGCCCGGGCAGCGAGGAGCGGCCAGAGGCAGTCTGGGTTCAGAGCCGGGCCCGCGGCTTGCCCAGGGCTCCGTAGGTGGCTGCGGGAGGGACTGCGGCTGCCGGGACCGGGCGCAGGCCGTGCGGGCTTCCCCAGGGCACAGCATGTACAGCTCTTGGTTGGTTTAGCTGCTTGTGTAGTCTGATAGGAAGTTTGGGCTGGGCTTGGGCCTCMCAAGCGAGTTTGGATCCAGGTCGGCTCTGCTGGATGTTCCTGGTTCCGGGAATGCTGTGCAGAGTTGCTGGAGYTTTATGTACAGGCAGCTGCAGCACAGAATGCCTTGTTAGTTTGGTTGCTGTGCTGCATGGTGTGGCTGAATGGTTTCCAGAGTAGAGCTAGTCCTTGATGGAACATAGCTGTGGCCATTCTGATCAAACAAAGAGTCACAGTGGAGTTTAATTTCAGAATGGAGCTATCTCTGCTTCTGTGATACACTTAATCTGTAGTGTAGTAACCTCCAGCTGGTAATTAACAGTCAACATACTGATTAAGATGGTGATAATGACAAAAGCTTTATCTGACACTTGTTTGGTTTCCTTCAGTTTTGTCTCTTGTGGATTATCTTAAACTCCGGAAGCTGAATAAGGTATGTTTAGTGGAGMATCACAATTCATGTGCCTCAAGTCAGTGGTTTCATAATAAGTCACTTTTAAACGTGCATGAACATAGTGGTTTTCTCAGCCTGCAAACCTGCAGGCTTGTTGGGCTGAACCTGCTGTGTGTGAGGGATTTTCCTTGTCACCTCATGGTGTGATCCCTCTTACTTGTGGAGTTCTGCTGTGCAGCTTTTGCCACACAAGCAGTGATCTGCTGGTACATTCTCCCTGCTCTGTTTGAAACCTTGCTGAGCTTGAGGTCCTGCAGTTTCCAAGCTGCTGCAATTCCTGCAGTGTTTGCCTGCAGCTTTTGTCTCCCCCTCAGCTCTTCCCTCAGCCTCAGCAGCAGTTATGGCACCTGGGGAACTGTGTATTGGTGGGTTGTGCAACACATCTGATTGAAAAATTGCTGCTTTTCAAATAATTTGTTTGAAAAACTGTCACGGATGTGTACAATAGCTGTAGCAATTCCCACATAATTGGTGACTTTGGAAGTATTTGTAACATCTCAAAACTTTGCCCCAGAAAAGAACAGGTGTTGAATGAATTTTGAGTTGAATATGTCAGAGGACACTGCTAATGAGTTTCTATGTGTTATGTGAATGAGTTGGAGTCCCTCTACAGTAGAATTATGTCCTTATCATAATTCATTTCATTTCCTAACTCTTTTGTACCAGAAGGTGGTTATAGATGGCCAAACATAAAACTAGATAAAATATACTTTAATTGAACTAAAAATCAGGCAAGTAGTGTGTCCTGTGTGCAAGCTACACACAAGTTACTCAAGGCATAAAGCAGATACTCATTGGGACATGAGTAGCTCCAAGCCTGTACTCTCAGTTAGTAGAAGTAGGGTTATTTTTTTCCCCTCTTGGCAAGTCTCTGAAATCTGCTCTTAGAAAATGGATGTTTGATAAAACTTTTACTGGGTCTGCAAAACACTGTGATTGGAAAAGAAGCTGCCAGGATRGAGAGGTGTGGAAGCTTTTGGGCCTGAAATGGAATTGTGTCAGGACTTCACAAGTGMTATTTATATATGTTTGTGCACCAAGCAGTGTCTACAGACCACCCATCTCCAGAGAGTATCTTCTCTGAACTTGGGAGTGGTTTTTTCCCCTTTACCATGACCAGTGGCACTCACTGGTTGGTTAGATGTTGAGGAAGGTCTTTTTCAGCTTTTTCTTGCTTTCTCTTACCCTTAATTTGTCTAGAATCTATTCCTTTACTTGGTTGAAGGGCTACAAACCAGCATCTCTTCAGCAGTACTCTAGCAGTGATTCTGGGATAATTTGTGCAGAATCCATGATTGGAGACACTCCAGTACCTGAGGGAGTAACTTCAAATCCTTTCTTTCTTCTTGCAGCTGCCTCCAGAGCCTCAGTGAAGGTGATGYTGCAAGGATCTCCTCCTGATGCCTTCCCCAAGGTGATGTTTAGGAGAGTGCTGTGACACAGCAGGGCACAGCAGCATCTTCAGGGTATGGTGACTTTGTGATTCACACCAATCACTGCCCTGKCTTTGCCAGCTTGTCACCCATCAGTCCCATAACTGAACAAGCCAACTAGAAAACAAGCCTTGTATTTAGAAAATTAATATGATATTGTGATGCAGCTGACTGGGGACTCTTTCCATCCCTTTTATTTGGGGTTAAGGGGATGTCTGACCTKATTTCAGAGRTGATGGAACAGTTCAGTTCTGCAGYAGATGGGTCYCTCCTGAGTTAAGACTTGACCAGAACACTATTCCTGCATCCCAGGAGCTTCCTGCTGTCTCTTGAAATGTTTGTTGGTTGTGTTTGAATACTGCCAGTGCTGTTTCTCWGAGAGTCACCAGCTGGAACAGCACATAAAGCATGTGGCAGCTTTAAACTGTGGGTGATGGTTCCTATTTCTATACAGAATGCATTATTATGTGGAATTCCATTTSTGGGATTTTACAAGTCAGTCTCATACAAGTGTCTTTTCTGTGACACTTTTTTTGCCTGGTTCTTTGTGAGAGAGCTTAAGAAATTCTTCCTTAAATATTATTGACTTAAGATGATCAGGGTAGAAAAATGAATATTCAGGACAAGGTGATTATTAATTACTCAGAACAGAAAAGAATGTAGCAGCTGTTTTCAAAGCCACATGGAGGTGTTTTGGGTAGAAAAACAGTGGTATTGGTTTTTTTTTGTACTTCAGATTTCCTCATGCTGCTCTTTTAGTAAAGGCATAGTTGTTCTTGTCTGCCTCTTGGGGGAAATACTGTCACAGAAAGCAGTGCTGGGTTGGAGTTTGAAGTTTCACATGCAAGTCTGGTCCTGTTTGCAGGATATATCTGGTGCTTTGTTCCCTACCTTTAGAATAGCTCTTGAAATTTCAGAAGCTGTTGCCTTGATTGTTCTGTGTACTTTAAATCCCCATTTCCTGTCCATCCAGAACTTTTGGGATAGAGGAAGGGGAGCTTACCTTTCTAGATGTGATTCAGAGTTTAACAGAGGTGCTTAAATTCTTCATTAGCTTGGCTGCTGTTCTGAAGAACTACAAAGACATGTGAGATTAATTCTTCTTATTCTGCTTTTTTCCCCCTTCTATCCAGTAGTTAGCTCACATGCCAAGTGTCCTGTTATGTTGATGTTTTTGAATATGAGCACAAATTAATCCTTCTGGTTTAAAAACATAAAAGAAGTTACAAAATATTCATTCTTTCCTGACTTGAGGAAAACCAGAAAGTCCCCCTGAGTCAATGATATCACTGCTGGTGGCATTTTACAAGATAGCAAAAGGAGTTACAGTAATTCTGTGAATTATTARTCTGTATGGTAGCTATCCAGCACCTAAAGAATTTAACTTTAGGTGAATAAAAACCAGTACCAAATTGCTATCTTTCTCTAATGAATGAAATTAATTCTTTTGTGGCTGCAGTTGTAAAAAACCCAAATATAACAGTCTTTACTGACAGTGTAGTTCACTGAAGTGCTGGCAGAGTCCAGTGTTGTGCCATGCAGCTTCCTTTTGCAGTGAGAAAAGTAGAAAGTGGAGTAGTTTTTGGCAGACTAGGCCTAAGTCAGAGRTGACAGCCCTTTGGGTAAGGTCTGGACACTGRCAGATTTTAGARCTAAAAGRCAGCAGAAAGTKCTGTGGGCTCTTCTTTCCCAAAGGTTACCTGGTACAGGTGGTGAGCAAGAGAACACAAATTCCTGGGCTGTCGTTCAGCCTCTGACACASTTGAACTGTGTGAGAATCTCTGCCCAAATCTCAGGTTTTCAGRTGTTTYTGTGCCCTGAGAGTAACTAATAAAGTTTGAAAGAGAGCTGGAGTCCATGCAGTTGTCTTTGRAGATTTGTTTATTCTTTYCTTATCTCTGAAAGTTCTCTCTGTCCAGTGTGAAGTTTGYAGGAAGCCAGAAAAGCAAAATCTGACCTCCCACAACGGTACCTGAACATTTATARCCTAAATTATGTTAACAATGYTTTCCTCTRAGTAGCARTAACCATGACCCATGTTGGACAGTGAAATCTTACTACAACCCAATCCAGAAAAGGCCAYCACCACTGCAAAGATGGAGGGGAAGAACCAGGAAAAKAGAATAGACACACCCWAATTCCTCCATCYTTGCCCCTTTTTGCCTRTATATTAAAATCTAAAAATGCTACTTTTCACCCTGTGACATATTAATAATTATGCTAATTAAACTCTTGTGACTTGCATTTCCTCTCTCAGCTTTGGCAGCTTTTTCCAGGGGCTTAGATCAAAGGCATAGGTATTTTTGGCTTTGTCCCAAGACCCTTGGATCTCYCTCAGGGRTCTCSAGCTTCCAGGAGCACCCAGAGGGGTGACCTGGGTTCCCACACCCAAACTTCAGTCCTGTTCCTCTTTTCCAGAGCCCCCTGGGAACAGGCCCATGGTCACAGGGGACAGAGCTGCCAGGAGCTGTGGAAGTGAGTTGTGCTCTGCTCCTCACCTGTCCCAGGTGTCAAATAAAGCTGGTTGTAACTTCATGGAGTGTCAGGTTAAACATGCTTTGATTGCCACTGCAGGAGTTTGCAGAATGTGACRCCTCTCAGCTGAAATGAAAGTGCAYAGTCTWATCACTGGCCACAACTAATYACTAATTACAGTTAGTACAGATCTATCAGTAAAGCAGTGACCAGGTCATTCGTCTGCCCTCATTCATCTTGCAGAGATTCTCTGTGGTCCTCAAGCACTCCAAGACATACAGCACTGGTTTTACTGGGATTTGTTTGTTATCCAGCCAGGGATTGAGTCTCAGTTCTGAGATCTGAAGAATATATATTTGTGCCAATGAAGGGATCTTCATGATCTTGTTCATTTACTCCTGGAAGCCACCYTTCAGGAGTTTTGGTGAAGCCCTCACAGGTACCTGGTCTTTGCTTGWCCTCCCAGATTCTTCCTTTTTGAGCTTAGTCAGAAGGTGTCTGTCTGTCCTCCCCCTGCATTTGCTCATTTTCTTGCCTCTTGGGGTGGTCTGGGCTCTTGTGCTTGAGGAAGCTGTCCTTGATGATCAGACATTGCCTCTTCAGCCCCCCAYAGCACTGTCCAGATGAGATCAGCCTTCTGAACAATCTGTGAGCTGGCTGTTTGCTACTTGTCATCTTCACTTCTCCTGGGACCTTGAGCTGAATACAGCTGAGCACTGAAAGGGTTTCTCTAATAAAACTATAGGTGCATTTTGTGGTAGCTTCTGGTGATAGCTGTGTGACTTTTTGAGTCAAATCTTGAAAGTGAAATTTAGAACTGCGTTATGTCAGTAATTCCTTTTTGTGGTTAATGTGATGCAGATTTGCTGTCTGACTGAGAGAAGTTTAAAATGTTCAGTCTTTTGTTCAGGAAATGTCCTAATCTGTTAAAATATGTCTGAAGTGGCTTTTAGGAATTAAAGGTAGTGTGCCCTGCTGTTGGGAGGCTTGTTTTTAAAACCACGGAAGTCAAACAGCAGGTTTTTTTCTGTCTAGGGCTGCAGCTCCAGAAGTTTGTGACCTGTTTATTAATTTCCAGAAACACAAAAATGTATATGGGCTGTGAGATTTCAKGTACCACACCCTGTGTGGTCTTCAGGGGAAAACCTGTCCAGTCTTACTGCAAGTTATATCCTCAGGAAGAGAGGAGGGAATCAATTCTTGTACTTGGCTGATGTTTCTGTAAATCACTGTGCTCTGCTTTGTCCCTGAAAGGTAGCAGCAGTTCTGTGTCCTGCTGCCCTGTGAGTGMTGCATGTTGGCTCTGTCCAGCAGGAGTTGCCTCATGATTTCTGGGCTCAGTGGGAGTTGTTTTTCTTGAGGATGAAGTTGTTCTTTCCAAATCGTCCTTTTGTAAAAACAGTTCATTTCCCCATTAAAATTTTCCCTGCTGTGTTTCAAAATCGAGTTGAAGAAGCATTGCATAAGAACTGGGAAAACAAGCATGTGTCATCCTCAGGCAGAGTGAGCTGCACACAGTCAGAGCACTGATAGCCCTTCAAGGGTCTACAAATAATGGGGAACTTCCTGTCCATGGAACAGGCATTGCTTAGGAGAAAACTGGATTTGTATTTCCATGTTTGATTTCAGTTATTTTCTCTCTGTATTTATTTCTTATTTTATTTCTTACAGCACAATTTTTTTCCATTTTAAGCTTTTGAAATTTTAATCAAACTGTGATTTTTTAGTCCTGCAGGACAGCATTTTGACACTTGTCGTGGCCATCCATACCTTCAGAGACAGGGTGTACAAAACGCCTTCCTTGTAACTTTTACAGTGTTTGATTCTGAAATTTCCTGGTTGATCAAGAAGGGAAGCATGGAGAGACAGCAGGAATCATCCAGCAGCACTCACGGCAAAGATTTATTCTCCTGCTTGTCACAGGATTTTGCAGATACCTGTGTGTGTTGTACCTAGGGGTGTGTGGGCTGAGAAAAGCCAAGAGTGGAGTGTCAGTGTTCGCTGTGAGCTCTGCTGGATTGTTCAGGACAGGGAATCTGCAGGCTGGTGTGCAGCCCAGCTTTCATTCAGTAACYTGAGTCCTTTTTCAGCTGTGCTTCTGAAGAAGGAAACTAAGAGAAAACTGCTTCCAAAGGGGATGGATTTAATGAGAGAAAGCCTGAAGGATGCTGTTGTGAAGATGGATTTTTGAGGATTTGTTTTGGACAGCAAGGCTGTTTGAGGAGTCAGTAGTATTAGAAAGTAGGACCCAGGGCAGAGGGGTTGGCACCRCAGTGTGAAGTTAGAAATCCCACTTCCTTTTCCTTCTTACAGCAGCTGATTTTTAAGCACTGCAGTAAGGTACCTATTGCCATTGGCTTGGGAGGTGTGGGGTAACAGTCACAGACATGGAGTGTGCATCCTGAATGTGACTCAAATGAGCTCCTGCTCACCATGGGAAGGAGGGATTGCACTGTGCTGCTGCCAGCTCTGCTTGAGGGCAGCTGATTTTTGTGAGGTGTTTCATTCCCTGGTGAAGGAGGAAAGCTCACTGCTCACTCCTGTCTCTGTGCARGGYTKCACTACTRCAGGGAGCCCTTTTCTTTTAAGTATCTTTAACATTTTTTGATTTTTACCAGATTGAGCATTTTACACACCAGATTTTTCATTTTGTTTGCATCAGTGTGATGTTACAACTCATGAAGAATTTCTGTGATTTTGATTTTGCCTGAAGGAAGAAAAAAAAATGAAGGAACACAAAATTGTTCAATTCCTGACAGTTTCCTAAGGAGCTGTTTTATTCTGTAAACCAGGAACCAGCCTGATGCTGTCATTTCCTGGGATCTTTAATCAAGGTGTTTCAAAGCAAAATGGGAGATTCTTCAAAACTTAAGAGAATCCCTGTTTTTACCAAATCCTCAGGAGAGATCCTGTAGGAACAGGCAGCAGGTTGGATGTGCTGCCTTGGTATAGTCASAACACTGATCTGCCTGTGTTGAACAATAAGTTGGAAATATTTCATCAGGTGAAATACTATCATGGTTGGATATAGGAATGCTGGGATCCAGGGAAGAATAAAATATGTCCTGCTTACACCCTAATGTGGAGTAGCACAACATTGCCAGTGCAGGGGATGTCTGAGAGCATATTTTGCCTGAAGATTAAAACTTTAGTCAAACCTTCAGAATAAAAAAGCACTCAACAGCTGTGCAGTGCACAGTAATGTCAATATGTGCCTCTTCTACTTTTGTTTTATTTGGGCATTTTAATTCAATCTAAAAAAAAAGGAAGGGGTGCCAAGTTCTGCTCCTCTCTGTCAGACACTGTTTGTCATGTGGTGAGTGACAGGGGGGAAAACACTGAGGAAAAGCTCTGCTCCAGTTGAGTGATGTCCTGGATTGCTTTGGCTGCATGCTCTGATCTTCTGTGTGTGTGTGTAATGCAGCAGCATTGAGCACATTGTTATGAAATACCCCACCAGAAAATATGGGAAGACTCTACTCTTCTGCTGCCTAATTCCTGTGTTTTTGTTGCTGTTTATTGTAAGGTGGTGCTCCTTGAATAACTAAGGAGTGAAAATAACTGCACAGGTGGCTCTTACAAAGCACTTGTACAGAACATTACAGSCATTGCTGTAAAAGACAATAAAAAATGTTTCTATAAATACATACAACACCACTTAGACAAGTCTCTGGGGCCASATAGGATCCAGTCAAGGGCACTGAAGGAGCTGGGAGAGGCACTTCCCATCATTTCCCAGCCTTCCTGGCTAASCAGGAAGGTCCCACTTGACTGGATGCTTGCAAATGCARTGCCCAGCTASAGGYAGGGTCAGAAAATGGATRTGGRGACTACAGCCTGACCTCAGTGGGGTGGAAGGTGTAGAACAGCCAAACTTCCATGCCATCATATGGCACATACAGGACAACCAGGGGTCAGTCCCAGAATGTGTTTAGGAGAGATCCTGCCTGACCAACCTGATCTCCTACAAGGTGACTTGCATAGTGGATAAAGGAATGGCTGAGGATGTGTCTGCCTGAACCTCAGTAAAGCCTTTGACACCATTTCTCCTGGAGAAACTGGCTGCTCTGGGCTTGGGCAGGGCTTCTCTTTGCTGGGTTTAAAACTGTCTGAATGCCTGGGCTCAGAGAGTGAAGGGGAAAGGAACTACATCCCTGTGGGGCTGGGTACTGCTGGAGTTCCCCAGGATTCAGTAATGGGACCAGTCCTGCTTAATATCCTTATGAGTGTTCTGGACAAGGGAATGGAGTGCATCCTAAGCACAACAATTCCATGGAACACTCCAGGCTGACAGGAAAGTGCCTGCAAGGGGGCCCAGCAGGAAAGGACCTGGGGGTGCTGGCTGACAGCTGCTAAGTGTGAGCCAAAAATGCCAAGGGCATCCTGGCCTGTGTGACAAATGGTGTGGCAAGCAGGAATTGGGAAGTGATTGTCCCCCTCTTTCGGGTGCAGTTTTGGGTCCCTCATCACAATACAGATGTTGAAGGGCTGGAGCATGTCCAGAGCAGGGAACAGAGCTGGGGAAGGGGCTGAGGCACAAGTCTGATGAGCAGCTGGTGTGGCTCAGCCTGGAGAAAAGGAGGCTTAGGAGAATCTTCTTGCTCTCCACAACTCCCAGACAGGAGGATGGAGCCAGGTGGGGTTGGGCTCTGCTCCCAGGGGACAAGGGACAGGACAAGAGAAAATGGCCTCAAGCTCTACCAGGGAAGGTTTAGATTGGATATTAGGGGAAATTTTCCCCTTGAGATTGGAAATTAGGGAAAATTTCCTCCCTGAGATTGGAAATTAGGGAAAATTTCCTCCCTGAGATTGGATATTAGGGGAAATTTCCTCCCTGAGATTGGATATGAGGGGAAATTTCCTCCCTGAAAGGGCTGTCCAGCCCTGGCACAGGCTGCCCAGGGCAGAGGTGGAGGAGTCACCATCCCTTGAGGGATTTAAAAGCCAAGGCACTTGGGGATGTGGGTTAGTGGTGGCCTTGGCAGTGCTGGGTATTGGTTGGACCTAATGATCTTGGAGATCTTTCCCARAATAAATGATCCTGTGATTTTATTCCAACTCTTTAATAGATGCAATTTCATTACCCCAATCAAAGCTTYGTTCTTAGGGAAATASTGACTGTTTTAAAGTAGTATAAAACCACAGTCAATTAGCTTTTTTTCCTAATCACTATAATTACTGTGTGTTTGTTTTATCACAGTATCCTGACTTTAATTCTTTGCAGCTTGGGAGAACTGTTTCTTGCATGAAACTTTATATTCAAAGCTGAGGCAGATGGGCGTGAAAGCACAAGCTGAAAGTAAATAGCAGAATCCAGGTGCTGCTCATAGCAGGCAGCTTTCAGAAATTCTATCCAGAGTATCCAGTTTGAGAAAGTCTGACCAAGCTGGACTTTGTATTTTAGGATTTTTAAAACAGGATTTAGTTTAGTTTGGAATTCCCCTATGAAATTACTTGATAAAACAGTGTTAAATAACAGAAGTGAAGGATGAGGGACAGCACCTCTTGGTATGAATTTCACATTTTCTTGCTCTTASCCATTGTATTTTGTACTCCTTTTTATAACCTCTGAGTGGCAGGATTTCTCTTCAGTCCTAATTTTTCTGTAACTTCTACAAAAAATACAGAAGATTTATATTTAAAATAAAACAAATTGAAACTGGTGGAGGAAAARCTGTAAAGGTGACAGTAGTGCTTTGTATTGTAGACTTGTGTGCTGTGAACAGGGTCCTTTCCAAAGAACCTGAGTTATGGAAGAGTCTGCTTGTGAATTCAGTTGACTTAGAGTTCAGGCAGTAATGATAAGTAGCTTTGATTAAGGGTAGCAGCCTTGCAAAATCCTCAAACCCTCAATGAAATCTTATCCTGCCACATCCAATCCAGCCTGGCACATRAGAACCTGTCCTCAAATGAGGGAGAAGCCTTTTGTGCTGTGGTGCTGAGGGTGGGATCACTGAGGCTGCACAGCAGCCCTGTGCCTGGCACGTGGGGCTGGGCACCAGCGGGCTGCACGTGCTGCCAGGGTCAGGGGGGCTGCCTGCAGCTGCCAGGGCACATCACACCCTTTTCAGGGCACCACCAAGTTCTTTCTGTGAACTAGTTCAGCCAGCCACGCTGTGTGGGGGTGATGCTGTGAGCTGCAGGTGTCTGGGTGTTCCACACAGGCTGGGTGAGTACAGGGAGTGCTGTGTAAAATTCACATTTCTGCAGACACTTCTGTGGCTCTGGAGGCAGCAATAGGTTGCACCTCAGCACAGAAAGTCCCTGGATTTAATTTGATTTAATTTCTCCAACCCACTGAGTGTTTTTCAGCATTTCTTCTGATTTCTGCCATCCCCTGGAGCTGTGCTGAGTGGCAGAGCAGGCACTGCTGGGGTGGCAGCTCAGGAAAAGCTGCTCTGGGGTTGGGTTTAATAAAGTGGCTCCAAAATGAGATGGAGAAAGAACAAAAACACACATCATGCTGCTCATGCACATCAGGAGGGCAGAGGGGGAAGCCAGGAGGGCACAGGCCTTTRTCTTTTGCCCAGCAAATTGCAAAAGTTAATCAGGTGGTGAAAATATTCTGCAAAATTTCTTTTTCGTGATTTTAAGCCCCTGGAAGGCAGCAGCTTTTTGATGTGTAAGATCTCTCTGTTAAATGCTTCCAAAATAAAAATATTTTTWAAAAAWTTCATCAAACTTCYCTTTTTGAAAAGTGCAGTTGAAATAATGATCTTGCTTTGTGAATTTGGTGGGGGACAGCACTGTGTGTAAATGCATTTAGGTGTACAGTCTTGTCCTGATTTTTTCTTTTTTTTTTTGATTGTTATATAAATGTTCTAAATTAAAACAGGTTAGATTGAATCATGCTGTTTACTGACCTAGTAGACCAGATTTGATCATTTAAAGTGTCTCTAAAATCATGGTGCACGTGTCTGATTAGTGTGTTAGCTTCTGCAGTCAGTGTGGTCTGAGTAAATGATGTAGAAATGTACCATGTGCATGAAAAATCTGTATCTTCCAAGCTTAAAGCTAAATCCCTTGTTTATGAAATCTTTCCATATATGAATTTTGTATTTTATTTGGGAGATGGCCACACGAGTTTTGTGGGAGGAGTATAGAACAATTAATATTCTCTGATAGTCTACATGATAAGCCCCCCAAAAAGTACATAAAGCTATGAACACCTTTTTTTAACAGGGCTTGAAGACTGCTGAGGAACACAGGATTTGAATCATTTAAGCATTAAAATAGTTATACCCATGGAAGAGGCACAAGACTTACCTGAACAACCAGTAAGTACATTTTAAAAAGGCTAAAAATGAAAATACAAAGCAGATTAGTGAGCTCACCATTTCAGTATACAGTKATTTTAACTAATATTGGAAGAGAAGGCTTAGTATATTTATCCAGAGGACAAAAAGTGTTTTGTTGTTCATAAAATGTGCTGTACATTTAATTTGCTATAATTGTATAATTATACACTTAGAAGAAATTACCAAGAAATTACCAAGGCAGTAAGAAAGGAATAGTTCTGTGTACTTGAACTCTGTGGTGTTTCTATGCTAAGTGATTACTTGTYCTGCTCAGAAAACCAGACTTATTTCAAGCCTGTTGTAGAGAAAACAAAATTCACTATTTTAGTGACAAAATCAGCATGCTGGTTATTACAGAGTGTGCAGTCTTTAGTTCTTATGCTTGAGATCTTGAAAAGATCCTGTGATTTGTTGTTTGCACCAGTGGAAAGCATTTTTTAATGTGACAGTATGTTGGGGTAGGGAAGCAGGTGTGAAGGGTAAAGTTCCTACATGTCTGTGAAATATTTGCAATTGTTTRCATTATCAATAACTGATATTAACAYAGAAGTGTGGGGTAGAGAATTATCAATACAGTATGAAATAAATTAAATTGTATCTAAAGCATAAAACATAGGAATTMAGCAGAAATGTTTGTGTTAATGTTCTGTTCCCAAAATAAACCTGGTACAAACTCAACTTGCCAGGTTCCAATGGGAGTGATGTTTGTAATCTTGGAGAACTTGTCAAATGCACAGAAACAGAATCAGGAGCTTGAGGGCACCTTGAGTGTGTTGTAATTGAAAAGATTTTGATGCCTTTTTAATGGGAGAATTTAATGTTCTTCAGTTAAACTGGTTAGAAAATACATAATGTTATTTATGCAATTTTATGACTTAGGAACAGAGTCAAATGAAATGGAAATGTAAACTTCAAATTATTCAGAACCTGGCTTGCCAYAACCTGCAGATGATGGGCCTGAGGAATATCCACAAAATGTGAAACTAAGCAGCAAAACCATATAATTTGTACTCCAGCTATTTTGTACTGACAAAATGAATTGTCAGTACTAAAGGAAATCTCTCTAAATAAAAGGAAATCTCTCTAAATACATCCTTATATAATGAAAACTGTCTTTATTCTTCAGGGCATGAGTGATAGGGCACAGCTGATTTTCAGTGTGTCCTTTAGGCAGATTCTGCTGTAACACTCAGCTAAAGATTTTCTTGGTAATTTCTTCTAAGTGCTTGATAGCAGTCATTGTGTGACAGTAAATGAGACTAGATGGATCCTAATGAATGAGTGAGGCAGGAKTTWGGGTGTGTTCTTGCAGGAGGAACTCACCCTGGCATCCTGTGAGGGTTTCACTGTAATGTTTGTAGCCTGCAGGAACCAAATCAGTGTTCAGTGCTGTCTGTGGTGTAATAGCCTGTGCAGGAGCAGGAGCCAGCTGGCACCTGCAGCATGAGAAAAAGTGCTGTGCTGCTTTCAGTCAAAACTCATTTACTACAGAAACAGCATTCATCTCCCTATCTTTATGCAATACTAAAATATAGGGGGAAAAGTGCAAAGCAGTCCTGAAGCAGTGCAGAATGAGATTTTTCTTAAAATTTACATCTCTTTTATTCCATTCCCACAAAATTGTCCATACCAGCCACTTCTGTGGCTGTGTATCCCAGCACTTGTTACTGAAATCATTAACATGAGAATTCTGCTGTGCAAGATCCTGTGTTAGCCCTTGGTTGCTAATTAGGAAAAGGTTTTGAGGTGAAGAGCCCATGGTTGCACAGGTGAGTTGYCCCTGGAGTGCAGGACAAGGCTGTGTGTTTCAGCACCACTGTGAACCCTCCAGCTCGTGTTTGTTGTGGCTCTGAACATTTCTGTCTTTGCAGGTGAAAAAAGCCAAGATGCAGGAATCCAGAGAGCAGAGCCTGAGGTATGGGATTTGAAATTKGATTTTAGTGTGGAACATTTCTTGATGGTCTTTTACCATTATAAAGCTTTCATTTTAGAAATTTGCCTCTTGATTTATTTTTTACAGAGTTATGGAAGATACAGTTGCATTTGTATTTGGTATAATTTTGATTAGGTTCCCAATAAAAAATAATTAACTGGCCCTATGGCATAAAGCTTTATAAAAGTGGCCACAAAGAGTCTTAATGGCATCATCCATCACATCCATCTTTTACAGAATGAGACTGACATAACTTGCATTTAATTTGGTGAGACTCAGGATATTTTAATATCTGTGCTGCTTTTCTTGTGAAACTGTGTGGATGACTGCTTTGAGAAATGAAATTCTTGAGTTGGTACCTTTTTAAAGCTGTTGTGTGGTGCTGTTTGTAGCCTCCGTAGATGCTTTCTGATTGGGATTGTATTCAGGAATTAACTATTATTATTACTTTGAATGAGAATAGCTGTATTAGGATTTATTCTGTTTCTCTGAGCAGCAGCAAATACAGTGAAGAAAAATTTCTTTTTGGAGAAAAGATTTCTTTTTGGCTCCAATAAGAGCCAGGAGGAAATGCCATTTCTGCAGGAGTGGATGTGGTATATTGTAAAAATGAGAATTTTGATCTRATCACACAAGGTCCCTTCTGGCCCATCTGAGCTCAGAGGATCAGATCCTAGGGAGGGTTTTTTCCTCTCTGGGATAGAGAGGGGCCAGGGGCATTTAAAAATTGTAGACATCCATTAATTAAAAATAAGAGAGGGGAGGGATAAAGTTGCATTTCTAACTTTATTAAATATTCTCTTTAAATAATCTGGCTCTGCTTTGCCAAAGCTATAAATTATTTTAAGTTTGACCAATGGATTAGTTTAAAAGAATTTATTGGCCCTGTTTCTCCACTGCAGGAGGTGGAGGGGGGACAGAAAATCAGTTGAGTTGTGCCCAGAAAGCAGGGATGGGTGGGGAAGGTGGTGTGAGATTTGGGTTTATTTCTCCTACAGCCTCCTGCTCCCTAGCTCAGCTCAGGCTCCTTTAGGCTCTTCCAGAGAGTTTAAATTGCTCATCCAACACAAAATTTGTTGGGATGCTGAGTGGAGCTGGGTCATGGAGGGAGGCAGAGGGCACCACGCTTGGTACAAGGGGAAAAGTCCCCCCTCAGCAGCAATGARCAGTTCCTTTGGCTCCTTCCCCTTGAGAAACTGCAGTCTCAGAATGTCAGAACAGCTCACAGATAGCTCAGAACCTCAGCAAAAGCTGTGTTGCAGAACTAGCAATAATGAAACTAAAACCAGGAAGGCAATCATCAAAGAAAAAACCAGTTTCATTGAGGAATTAGCTGTACTTCCTACTCAACACATGAACAAAGMAACACTGACATGGAACTGAAACAATGCAGGACAAATCCAAAATAATCCTGCAAGTATTTAAGTACAGAGGTGACCCCCAGTTCAAGGATATTTCAGCACTTGAGGGACAAATGCAGCAGTGAGGCAGTGCCCATGGGCAGGGGAGCCTGTGGCAGCACACACCAGTGTGGCAGCAGTTCTTGGTGCAGCCTGGGGCARTGGAGATGCCAAGAGCTGTTCCTCACAAAGCCACCCCTGCAATTCCCCTTCTGCCAAACCCTGGCCACTCACACCCCTGGAGTTTGATGTCTAATTCCAGCTGCAGAGCTCTCAGAATCTGTTCACGAAACAGCAAAGAGCACAGGGCTGGGTTTTGTGAAAAGTTAGTTTGCCTTGGCCAGAAAGGTTGAACCCAGGGGTTATGGTGCCCAAGGATGTTAATTTAAGAGYTCATTATGCTAATAAAGCTTTGTTGTCCTGGCAGTCATGTGAGCAGCACAGAAGTCAGTGAGCAGAAAACAGAATCTTCAAACCTTGGTTCAAACCTTCCCATGTCCAGTGAGAGTGAGTATCTCTGGATTTCCCCATTGTCCTTCCTTGTGTCTTTCCCTGGTACCATGCTTCATCAACCACCAGCYTTGCTCCTCCTTGTAATCCTTAGCCTGCCCTCACTATCAGTTGTAAAGTGAACGTTTGCTGTGTGTTTACAAAGTGTTAATGCCTGATGGTAAGGAAATATCTGTTTCTAACAAACATTTTTGTGTCACTGCCCCTCAGCTTGCTGCTGGGTGCTTCTGAGCACTGCTGTGTCTTATCTGCCTTAGACATGATTCTTCTTGAGGGTTGAGTCAATGTCAATTCTAAAGCCCATTGTAAACATGTTTTATGAATCATTATCTCTACACAGCTGCTTGGCTCCTTTGGAGCAGTGTGCCAYACACTTCATCTCACACTCTGAATTGTATTGAATGTCTGCAGAAAGCTCTTAGGAAATAAACAGAGAGGAAAAAACAGGGAATACAAAGATTGCATAGTAAGTGAAAAGTGGAGTGTGTCCTTTCTCTGGAATAAAAAGGGCTGGAAGTTATTAGCAAAGTCAGGTTCTTCTGTGGAATACCTTTGACTGCCAATATATATTTCAAAGTGTAAGTCAACTCATCTCAAAGTGTGTAAGGTGCAACTTTCCATTGTAGTTGATTTAATCTTTGCTATTTTAATCCATATACTGTGGTGTTGCAGGAGTTATGAGAAATTTCAGCCTGGAAAACCTGCTTCCTAACTGGATAAACCATTTACAAATCTCAGAAGTTGCATGCAGTGCTATTGTGGGATTTTTTGGTTTTTTTGCACCATTGCCTGATTCTTTATATGCAATTTTATCAATACAAATTCTAGAAATATCATTACTATCATAACTAGTCAGATGTATATTGACATTCTTAAAAAAAATCCTACAAATCCCAAACATTTTTGCAGGAGGGATGACAAGTGTGAGCTGGCAAAACATTTTTGTGCCAGTTTAACAGTGTGTTTTTGAGAATTTGCTTTGAAACAGATATTCAGGGCACTAAAACYCTTTGTAAATGCTGTGTGTTGACTAAAATGTACCATGAGTATTGATATTTGTCTTTGTTGGCTTTTGAAAGCACCTCTGTAATTACACAAACTATTTGTTTTTCAGTTATGACATGCACTGATTATATCCCAAGGTCATCAAATGATTATACCTCACAAATGTATTCTGCAAAGTAAGTCAAGAAATTGTTGCTGAGTTCTGTAACTCTTACTTCTCTCTGAAGTAATCTTTTTGTACCTTCATGCATTTCTCTAATGCTGTAAATCCCACTACTGGACACTGAACTTACAGAACTCACCCTTTGCTTTAGTGCCTTGTTTTATGTTCACAAAGATAAATGAGGCCCTTCAAGTAATTAACTTGGTGAACAATGCACCTAATATTTGTCAAATAAACAAACTGAACATCAGTAAATATAAGGGGAGTGTAAGATTTTCTCATCATTCACTATGTTTAGGGATCTTTGTAGTTCTTCCTGTTGGAGCAGGATAGGCCTTAACCCCTGCTGCTTGTTTTTGTGTAGTTTGTGTGTGTGTCCCTGGTTCTTACAGATAGATTAAAGTAATTTCAGGCTCTGGTAAGGCATGACTAGTGGGAGTGGGGAGTTTGTCCCTCCCAGCTCCTGGATGAGCCCTGGTGCTGTGGCAGGGTGGAGGAGGGAGATTCCTGTTGGCACTGCAGGGAGCTGGCAGCACCTCTTAACTCCAGAGCCACCTTTGGGAAACACAGGGAGCTCATTGCTCTAATAGGATGGGTCAGTCTGAGTGGTCTCTCCTTTCTGGAGCAAGTTTTTAATGTGTTTTCTGACTGGAAGATGCACAATGTGAGCAGTTGTGTCTGACCTGTGTTCTCTCTTCCCACCAAGGCCATATGCACACATCCTGTCTGTGCCCGTGTCGGAAGCAGTGAGCCCTTACCCTGGGCAGCCTCAGTACCCAGCCCTGCAGCAGTCCCAGCCCTACACCATCTACCCCCAGAGCACCCAGACCTATGGACTACCTCCTTTTGGTAAAAAGTGCCTTCTCAAAGACTCCTCTGTGCCTGCAGTCACTGTTCTGTGTCTCATTAAACAGCCAATGTTAAGCTTAGCCAGGTGTGTTGGAGAGAAGAGTTTGTAGGAGAGCATCAGGTGCAGGTGCACTGATCTCTTGATGGGACTTCAGCTTGAAAAATAAGATTTTTTACAAGGTGTTGCTTTGGCTCTCCCCATGAAGTTTGCCTTATGGTTCTTGGTTTGGGATCATAATTGTCTCTAGTTGTGGTAAAGGTGTGTTTGTGCAGTTTTCCTTGTTAGTGAAATGACACAACACCCCACACTACAACTTCCCTGCTTTTCCCTTTCCTTTTTGTTGTCCAAGATTAAGAAATTTTTATTTCATCTTTCTCCAAATGAGAGCTTGTGCTAAAACATCTCCAAGTTTACTAGRCAAATAATTAGCTCTAATAACTGAGCCCTGTTGTTAGCTGTTCCACTTTGCAAATGCAGCTCTCAAAAAAAGGAAGGAAGCAGAGGCTCTTTTGTCCCTTAGCATGCAACACTGATGAGAGGGGAGAGCATCMCACCACTGTGCAGGGAGCCTGGGGGAGTCACCTCCCCTTGCAGTGTTCAGAAACCCTGTGGATGTGACACTTGAGGACATGGTTTAGTGGTGGGTGTGGTGGTGCTGGATTAATGGTTGCACTTGATGATCTTAAAGGTCTTTTCCAGCTTTTACAATTCTGTGATTCTGAGTTGATGCCTCAGGGGCTTGTGGCTGTACTGCACACCCGTATGCACTGAGCCTCTTGCAGATTTAGCTTAGTACCTTGATGTGTGTAAGGATGAATTTTCCTTTGGTTAAAGAATTAGATGTCTTTGAATAAAACCAAATACATTTTTGGCTTTTCTTAGCTGCTGACAGAGCATGGGYTTTTCTAAAGGTTACAAAACAATTGCTTTGCYRKGAYATATTTGAAAGATGGTGTAGAAAARATAATAAATCCAGACTTGGCTTTGTTAAACATGAGTTAAATTACTAATACTGTAATTACTAATGGTTGCTGGAACATACTCCTCCTCACTGGGTGCCTGCACTTTGGTTTCAGTGCCTTGTTGCACTGTTTTTTGCTGTAGCTGARCAGTGCCTGATGGTTTGATTCATTTATTTGGTGTTTCTCAGTGGTGTGTTGTGCATGGTGCACTGAGGTTGCTTTGTGTGCTGCTGTGTGTTTTAATGTGTCACATGTTGGKGCTTTGAAAGGCAAATACTTGTAAACATCTGGAGTGCTCCAGTGAAGTTTAAAATGGTGGTTTAGACTTCCTTCTGCAATTTTGGGGGAAGGGAGGGAGGGTGCAGGGGTTTTGTTAGTGTGTTGTGTGTGTGATGTTTTGTTGGTGGCTGTATTTGGGGGGAATGTTTGTTTATTTTAAAGCCCAAGGTTCTGGAGTGCAGGGGTACTCAGCTGCTTCAGTATTACAGTCTAAATGTAGATTATAATATTGAAGACCTGGATGGAGATCTGCATTTTCTACTGACTTCAGAGGAGCTTTCATCTGTAAAATATCCATAATGTCATCAGTTACTGAAATGTCTGCTATGGATTTTGAGGTCTGCTGTTAAACACCTGAATTTTCTGTGTGAATCAAGTGTTAGGAAGATGTTACAAGTCATTATTTCCAGTAATGGGAATTATACTGGAGTTGTACCTGCTGAGAAGATGGACCTTGCWTGGTTTGGTGGAGAGGTAGAGGGTAGAGGACTGAACATGCACACTGCAGAGGGAATTCTGGAAATGGTTTCTGCTCACAGAATCTCCAGTGAGCAGGTGAGGGCCAACAACTCACTCACATGTTTTGTTAGAGAGGTTAGAGAGGTTCTGTGTCTTTCTCTCCATGCCAGAAAGAAGGCACCAGGGGTTTTCTAACTGAACAAACCAGCATGAAATTTAAGCAGGCTGCCAAACACAGGCATGGTCTTGAGGTGGCTGAAATCAGGATGCTCCTCTTAGAGAAGGGATGACCTATGCTTTTGCTGATTTGTCACCTGTCTTGGTGTTCAGTGCATTGTCCTGCATGGGATGCCCTTGTGGTCTGCAGAGATTTTTTTACAGAAGCATTAAAATGAGAGTAGTGACATCCAGGCTGCATAAATTGGTATTAGAAACACCAGGGATGTGGTGGCTTACAGGAAAACCTACAAGTGATGGGATGTGCTATGTGGGGCCTTTCCATGAGTGTAGATGTGTGCTGTGACATTCTGTGACATCCAGTGCTGCCACTGCACATGGAACAGTCTCATTCCCCTTCTCAGAGTTTCTTCTCCCTCCTCCTTGAGGCTGTGCTAGCTGATAATGCTGTCCTGCAGAGTGAGGGGGCAGGGACATGTGCCAGCAGCCCAGGAGTGGCTGTACAGACAGCAGGACATGTCTGTGACAACAGCCAGCCATGGAAGGGGCTGGGAGATGCCTCAGCTCCTGCACTGGCCCCAGGCAGCCCTGCCAGCACCTCTCAGTGTGCCTGACCTGGTGCCACACTCCTGTGTGGTCATTAAAGCATCCAAGGATGGGTTTGTGTTCCACTCTCAGGTTGTTTGGCACTTCTGCATGTCATGAAGCCATCACATTGTGTTGCTGTCTGCTCCTTGTCCCTCTGTCTGTGCCCTAAGGAGCTTCTGGCTACTGCCCCCTGTAAAAACTGCTCACCCATTTGGAGATGGTGGCCAGGTTAAACAAACACAGCTCTCACTCCCACTCCCCTTAGAGGATCTTTTTCCCATACATTTTGTTCTGAGTTTCTGATTGTATCTACAGTCTTTCTTAAATCAGCCTTTCCTTTTTGTTTGCTAATTATTGAGGTTTGAAACCTTAACAAAGACACAGCTTGAGAGTTGAAGAGTCAAACCCTGGGGTGGCTGTGCAGAGGGGAGTGATTTCAGTTGGCTCATAGGTGTCAGTTTGAGATCAGAGATGTAAATAAATCAAAGGGCCATTGCAGAATTTAATTCTGACAAAGCTGCAGCTTGGAGTGACCTCTTGGAGCTGCTGCTCATGTCCAGCTTGATGGAGTCTCCTGTGTCTTCTGGGTAAGAAACCTGGAGCTCCTACCCATGGCTCAGTCCTGCTGGAGTGGCTGAAGGGCTGCAGGTGGCTTCCACAGCCTTGGTGCTGTTTTTGGGGTGTTTAAAGAGGAGGTTGGTCCTGAACTCTGTCTGGCTCCAAACGTCCTTTGTCCCTCTGCTTTGCACACTCCTGCTTGTTTTTAAATAGATCCTCTCAAAATATTTCTGCTTTCTAACCAGGGCCAGGGAGAACTGTCTTTGTAGATTTGRAGGCACTCCAATAAAAGCTTGAAGAGCCCTGAAGAGTGAGGCCTGAGCTGAGCWGCCTCAGTTGGACACTGCTGGCACCTGTCAGTGCAGAGACCTCACCCTTAACACAGCAGCCCAGCTGAGCCACATGCTAACTGTGCCCTGTACACATAATTACAGTCACTCTGCTCTCTGTGCTGTGCCCAGGGTTGTTACAAAAGCATTCCAAAACAACAGGAAATCTGGAACAAACATTGGGATTTTTAAATATTTTTTAGCTCTGTATTGGTTGTTGTTGGTCTGACTTGTGGCTTGGTTTAAAATACTCATCCCAAAGCCCAGTGAAGTAGTGGAGGTGTTGAGCTTGGCCTTGCCAGGTCCCAGCTTTGGCCTCACAGTGTAACAGCTGGTGTCACTTGCAGAGCTGTGCTCAGCCCAAAATCACAGGGACTGGCAGGTCCTGCATCTGCATGGGCAGTGAATCTTAGTGACACAAACAGACTTTTAGTTAAAAACTTGTGAATTCGTCTTCTTGGTGCTTTTAATTTTCTCTTTTTCAGCCATTTTGCCACCAGCTCTAATCCCTGCACAGCCTGACAGTCAGTGCTTACTGTTGCTGAAATTAAACATTTTCCATGTGTCATTTGTTACTTGCTTTTGTGATGAGCAAAAACCTTAATCTGAGGTAGGGGCATGCTGTTTGGTCCCACCCAGCATATTTGTTTGTAACTGGTCCAATTTATCTGATTCAGGTGCACTGTGGCCAGGTATGAAACCTGAAAGTGGTTTAATTCAGACTCCATCTACAAGTCAGCACAGTGTTCTTACCTGCACTACAGGGTTAACCACAAGCCAGCCCAGCCCAGCACATTATTCTTATTCCATTGAAGGTAACTTGGCATGGTTTTTATCTGCATCTCTCTCCCCCTAACTGAGTCCAGATACCAAACTAGAGAGGCTTGCACGCTTGTCCTTGGTTTGTGCATGCTCTTCATGCTTTGCCTCTTTCCTCTTTGTGCCTGTGTGTTCCTGGGTCTGTGTTTGCCTCACCCCTGTGTGTGCACCAGGCTGGCTCCCTGGTGCCATGCCCCTGGGCTGAGCAGGGTGAGGAGCACATGGGAAGGGGASAGACACTACAATGTTGTGTTCCTGCATGCTTTTTTTGGGAATGCTCTTGCATTTCTCTTTGTTTGTGGTCTTTAGCTTGATGTCAGGAAATATGCTGACTGCAGTGAGATGCTTAAACATTTGTTTTTCATTCCTTCTGGAGCTACATGGCTCTTGCATATCACACACACACCAGGCTGGTAGATCTGCTAGGAAGTGAATTTCTCAGCATAGAACTGCCATTCAAATATTATAGTTGCTGGAATTGCCACATCTCAGAAGGCAGGTGCTGAATTTCACCAGCTTCCACTGTAGTTTTTAGGAGAGAATGTGCCAGAGAGCTGAATAATGGAATATTGTTGCTTATGGCACATATGTGCAAATTGATACCTTTTCTTTAGGCTGGAAATTGCCATTTATGTTTTGGTGACAAATTGTGAAAATTTGTGTCTTTCTCTGGAAATTTTATAAAGCATYTCAGGAATTTGTTATCTATTTCTTGTGGAATATTTTCACAGRATAATTCAGGGACTTCAGGAAATTTTGAGTTCAGCTTCCTGCTCAAAGAGTAATTGATACAGAATGCAGAACCAGATTGCTCAGAKCTTTATGTAGTTGGATCTCCAAAACCTCCAAGGATGGAAATTTTGCCAGTTCCAGAACCTGACTGCCATTGTGATGAAACCATTTTTCTTTTGTTGACTCAGAGCTTTCCCTCTTTCATGTTCTGACCATTTCTCTCCTGCTGCTGCTGCACACCTGCAAAAAGAGCCTGTGTCTGTCCTGTCACTAATGTCCCTGCAGGTACCAGCAGGCTGTGTCAGGTCCCCAAAGCCACCTCCTCTCCTTTCTGGACAGTCCCTCTCCCCTGAAATGCCCCTTGCAGGGCACGTTCTCCAGCTCCAGGACTGGTTTGGTGTCTCTTTACCAGACCCACTGAATTTTATCAATGTTTTTCATGTGCTTGAGGGGCCAAACTGAATGCCATAACCAGGTGTGGTCTCATGAGAGCCAAGAAAATGAGGATAATTCTTAAAATAGCAGTGAGTGGGTTTTAGCATGTCTGTCAGTGAGTAAAGTCATGTGGTATGTCATGGTACTTGCTCAGCTTGCCTTGCTGTGACAGTCAGTGACCCAGTGTCATATTTATCCTTCCTTCCCTTTTCACATTCATCACACAAGGAAAACAATACTGGAAATATTCCCTTCCTTCCTTCCAGCATAGCCCTCCTTGCCACAGTCCCTGCAGCAGAATGGCTCACTGTGTCTCACAGCTTTCATTGCCAAGGGTCAGCAGTGGTTCTGTCCAGTGTGACCCTGCCAGACTTCCCAGTGGTGTCCCCTGGGGAGCAGGTGGGTCCCTGGGGTGSTGAGGTGACAGACCCATGTCAGGCCTTGCTCTGTAGAAGAATTATAAAATCACAGRCTTGTTTGGRCTGGAAGGGACCTTAAAGATTATCCACTTCCAACCCCTCTGCCATGAGCAGGMRCACCTTCCATKAGACCAGGTTGTTCCTGTCCAGCCTGGCCTGGGGCAGCCACAGCTTCACTGAGCATCCTCACAGCCAAGAAYTCCTTCTCAATATCCCACCTAACCCTGCCCTCTGGCAGTGGRAAGCCATTCCCCCTTACCCTGTCACTCCATCCCTTGTCCAAAGTCCTTCTCCAGCTCTCTCTGAGCCCCTCTGGATGCTGGAAGGGGCTCTGAGGTCTCCCTGGAGTCWTCTCTTCTGCAAACTGCTCAAGCCCAGCTTTGTCAGGCTTTCACACAGGAGAAGGATTTTAATCAGTGCTGCTGGGAGAGTGTGTGATGKGAGAAGTTTCCCTGCAGGCTGCTCTCTGACAGTGTGCACAAGTCACTCCAGAGYGTGCAAAAGTCACTCCAGTTGTGCAAATGCTGTTGCTTTTTGGAAAAACCTTTTGCAGACTCGCAGGAAACTTCTCCTTTTTCAGATTTGCTAGATTTCCTTCTCAAGCAGCCCACCAAGAGGTCAGGTCAGTACAGGGGCTGGTGCCAGGGGGGTGGTGGAGAGCAGAGCTGGAAGGATGGACAGAGTTGTTTTAATAGCAGTCCCTGGAATATCTGCCTTTTCTCTCCACTCAAATCATCAGGGTGAAACACAGTCGTACAATGTGTGGGAGGGGACTGGAGGGGAGTTTCAGTGCATGGTTCTGGTTTTGGCTTTTTGGAAACGATTGAAGCAAAGCAGATTGGGATTAATAAGGTGGGAAAGGCAGGGATGTAATGTCTGAGGATGAGGTCTGAAGTGGAGGATGAAGAAAGGAAGAGAGTCATGGCATCTTTAATGCAGTTCTTGTGTTTGCTGGTCTTTAAACCTCAGCCCTTGGAGTCCTGTTTGGCAAATCTGTGCCAAATATTTGCTTCTGGCCCATTCACAGGTAAAAGGAAGTGGCCCAAAGTGCAGAAAGGAATGGTTCATCCCTGTGGTGGGAGCTGTTTGAACAAATCAATATGTAGCAGTGTTTGGATACAGGATTATTAAAAAGACCTGTTGGAGGGAGACCAGAGTTAAGATAAACAATGAAGTTCATGTGAGGGAATGCCAAACCTTGAAATCTTTTTTCTCATTTCTTAACTTCTGTGATCAATCTCAGTGGAGAGGCAGCCTCTGCAGAGCATTACAGATAAGAACCACGTTCTGTTTCCTCTCTAGTAGTTTTGAGAGCAGGGGTGTCACAGTCTGTCCTGCTGAGTGCTGCTCTCCCCAGCTGCTTGGTGGGTTTGTTCAGTTAGCAAGGCTCTTCTCTGCAGAGCTGGGCTTCACAGGGACCTGGGCAGGGACCTTCTCTGAGGGTGCAGCAGCCTTGGGAGTTTCCATCATGTGTCATTGGAAGGAGCTGCATTTGGAAACTGCCCCCTGATCTGAGCTGTTGCTTGTGAGGAGTGTGTGACAGGTTCCTTGGCTTGCACAGCTGGGCTGCAGGCACCTGTGGGAGCTGCTCTAGGTCCTTGAGTGACTTCATTGCCATTATTGCTGTTCAGTGCAGCCCTTTTGCCTTTTCCTAAATGTTTCTGGGGCCAACTGTTTCCCTTTGTTTCTGCTTCCACAGAGATGACACCCTTCACATTTCTAATCTCCTGGAAATCCTGTGTATCTCCACACATSTTTTAAGATCTGGTTCTTTTGTTTTCTTAACTTTTTGAGGCATATTTGGGATCSATTCCCCTTTCCAGGAGGCACCAGGCAGTGTTAGTGCTTGCCATAGCACAACATACAYTMWKTAAGAGTTCATGGTGGGTCTTTTTCCCTGGGGGAGCAGGACTGGAGCCTTCAGAAGCTTGGGGTGAATTCTGCATGGTGCTATTTGCAGAAAATAAAGGTTTTTCTCAGAGTGATGGTAAAGTAGGGATACTGTGAATTTCTGCAAGTCTTTACATAAGCATCTTAAAGGGTTTTTTTGTTTTATTTGTGTGCAGAGGAAGGTGGTTTAGAAAAGAAAATAGTTCTTGGTGGCATCTTGGTTTTGTTCTTGCTGATTTAATTATTTATTGTTGCCCCTGTGAGTCCCAAAACCCCATGTTGAGGAACGTTTAATGGAGTTTAATGCCTGCAACCCTCCAAACCCTGCTAAATGACATTCCCAGGTGCTGCTCTAGCAGCCTCTTCTGTGTTTTGGGAGAGCTGAATGCAGAGACACAAAGCTTATGGARCATCTTCAAGTTGGTACTAACAGCTACACATCTCTAAGAATTCCTCCTGTGAGCTGTTGACAGAATATTTCAGTCACATCCAAAAAGGAGTTCTAGGCACAGGGATGATGGGAGAGATGCTCATTCTCTCCAGCAGGAAACATTCTTTTTTACTATTATTGGAAACATTCTTAATGTTTTCTTAAATTTAAAATCTAATTAGACTAAAAATGCTAACTTAGATGCAGATTTTTTTAACAGAACTGATTTAAACACATTCWTGTCCTTTTTCTTGATTTATTCTGATTCATTTTCAACTGCTACTGATTGATCATCAGAATGGGATTGTTGTCTYATGAAAACATGTAGTAAAGATGTAAAACCTTTTTAATTCAATACCAACTGCTTAGCAACCACGGAGGGAAGAGGTTCCTGAACCATTTGAAAGGACTGTTTTTAAAGATGTACCAGCTCTCCTTTCCTGTAAACCCAACTGAAATGTGCCTGGTGTCAGCACACACCCCAGTCCTTTTTTGGCTGTTAGTAGCAGTGCTGCTGGAAGCACAAATGCTTGCACATTTGCCTAGTAAGTATTTATTACAACTTCTCATTTCTTCTGCTYTTCTAGAATATTTAATGCAGCAATTCTCAATTTTACAGCATCAACTACCAATGCCAGTCCAGTCTCTACATCCTCAACTGTTGTCAATATTTCCACATCAGCAGTGGCCAGCATCTCACAGGTAAAACTTCCTTGGTAAATTTGTGTTCACCACCTCCTAACTAACATGGAAATGTCACTTCCAGTGGAGCACAGTGGTTCTGGAGCTGGGGGGCTCAGTGTGTAACTCAAAGTCACCAAATCACTCCTGCTGTCTCTCTGACCATGATGCTTCTCCTTTTGGTCTTTGTAACAAACTCACTTCATCTGTTCAAAGCTGTTGCCTCACCTGCACATTGTGAGGTGAGGCTTAAAACTGAGATCTCTGCAGGAGAGGTGGAGGGGAAGAAACAACTCAGCTGTTTTGARGACTAAACCTGCAGGGAGGATTAGAGGTGGATGTTTTTTGGATGCCTTTGTTCTCCCTCAGCAAAAACAGGAAATGAGGTTGTACACAGACAAAACTCTAACCCAGTAAAGCAGGGTGTGTATTCTGATGGTAGGCTAGAACAAAGTGAGACAGCTCTGCAAGCTAGCAAAGACCATTTCCCCCTGCCTTTTTTCCTCTGTGGGTGGTTAACTGCCACTCTGAGTACTTGGATRTACAAAGGAAGCCTTCAGTGTGCAGCTTTTCAGAAGGAGAGTACAGGAAGTGAGGAAAACCCAACAGATGCACAAAAATCCTTCTGTGCTTATGCTGCTGCTTTTTAAACATAAACTTGCTTGGAAATGTAAGGAGAAGAAAAGATTGTTTTAGTAATTCAGACCAAGGTGCCTGGTTCACAAACCCAGGCTGCTCTTCAGTGGAATTAAGAGAGCACTGTGGACCAGAAGAGTGTGATTTGGGGTCACTGCTTTTTTTTAATGTCAGTAGGAGAAGTTAAAATCCTCAAGCACAGCTCCAGGTGCTGAGTGATCTCCTAAATGAATTAAGTAGTTCTCATAAATTAATGCCTTCCAGCATGCAGAATTACTGCTTGATGAAGCCAGGACGTGAGTAAAGGTCATTTATCCTGTAGTTGTGCCCTCAGCAAGGCCCAAGGTCACTTGCTGTCACAGTGAAATGCAAGAGAAAACCACACATTGCAGAGCACAGAGTGCACTGATGTCTTGGCATCCACTCAACTCCCCTGTTATTATCACTTTATTCATTATGAATTAATTTCTGCAGACACTGGGAGCAGAGGAATGGCCCTGTGGTCACTGGTCTCCTCTGCAAAACCTGTGCAGGGGCCATTGGGCAGCCAGAGCTCTCAGCCCTTTTGGGAATGTCAGGAATTACATAGGCAGGATGGAGCAGCATAAAGTCACACTGTGCTCTTGCTGGGGTTTTTCTTGGACAGGATATTCTGATACAAAAGTCATCCTGATTGAGGGTGTTTCTGAATTAGGTGCCCAACCATCACTAACCCTCTCCTCCCACAGGARTATCCCACGTACACCATCCTTGGCCAGAGCCAGTACCAGACCTGCTACCCCAGCTCAGGCTTTGGAGTGGTGCCACCAGCAGACAGCAACACTGAGAGCTTGGCCTTAGCCACCACCACATACCCAGAGGAGAAAGCAAATGCCCTGGTGCCAGCACGGGCAGTGCAGAGACCTTCCTCTGGTGAGTGGGGTCTGGAAACACCTTTGCTGAGCAGTGCAGGGGGCAGCTGWGGGCACACAGCTCCAGAGGGGCCCTGCAGCATCTTGGCATGCTGGGCCCATGGGACACTTGCCTTCCTTGTCACACTGGTCTCACTGGTGTGCACAGGATCATGGTGGGCCAGCCAAACTTAGGGATCAGAAGGCTCCTGCTGCTGTTCCAGGACACCCACCAYGTACTCTGTGTGCCCCAGGGAGAGTGGGCTCTGAACAGCTGGCTGCAGGAGAGAAAGGTGCAGGAAGTGTTTGCTCTTCCCCTAGGAAGGGTGTTCTTAGCAGTGCCACAACAGGCTCCATCACATGTCCATCACATGTCCATCACATGCTGCTTGGCCAAGGCTGTGTCTCCATGGCCAACAGCATCACTGTTAATCTTTTCTAGTCAACTGTCTGTGAAATAAAACAGACATAGTTGAGAATTTGAGTAGTTCCAGGGTAGAGAAATGACTGCAGGGTTCCAGGCCTTAGGATGGAGGGTGCTCAGCTCTGGCTTTGCTCTGCAGGCAGTAGCTGCTGCAATAGCTCAGTTCTGGGGCACTGAATTGAGGAGATGGAACAGTAGTTTATGTTAGATAAACATTAGTTTATGTTCTAATCAGGGTTCAACTACCTCTGCATCCACACAGTAAAGTAACATCTCAGCTTTTGCTAAGGTGGTTTCTGGCGAGTGCTGTATTGGTGTTTGTTTTGAGACACAGGGGSATGAGAGCTGTGTGATTTCTTTCTTCCAGGAGATGCATCCACAAGTCCTTTGCTACCAAGAGCTACAGCAAGTAAAGAGTTAGATGAGCAAGCAAGAAAAAACATCCCTGGAAAGAACAGAGGGAAGAGGAAAGCAGATACCTCCTCCTCACAGGACAGTGAACTGGAGGTGAGTTGTGATCTTTTCTACAGGTAACATTGCAGAACAGTGTGATGGTGAAAATTCTCCTCCCTTTTTTTCCTTCCATCTCCATGGAAATGGARGGTGATWATAGAATGGTTTGGGTTGAAGAGACCTTTCTTCTTCCACAGCAATAAAMTGAAGGGTTGAATGTGTTCAGCCTGTAAGAAAACTGCTGTTCATACCTGTTAAAGCAAACTGCAGCTAAGCACAAAATTCACTCTACAACTTGCTCCTGTATTGCAGTTCAGTGCCTGTAATGTCTCAGCTCTAACCTGCTCTTGTTCTCTCTGCAGAGGGTGTTTCTCTGGGACCTGGATGAGACCATCATCATCTTCCATTCTCTTCTCACAGGCTCTTATGCTCAAAAATATGGCAAGGTAATACTGTYTTTTCCATGGGAAAAAATCCATTTCTGTCATGCAGAATTAAATGTTAGTCTTCAGAAAAAGAATAGGGTGTTTTTTTTCTAACCAAAAGTAGCAAAAGTGGTACTTTTTAAGTTGTTGTCARTTTGGGGCAGGGAAAGAACTAAATTTGGCTTTTTACAGAGGTAGGACATAGACATCACCAGCATGTCCCTTCTTACAGTGCAGGTCTGTCAAACTGGTTTCATCCTCTCTGGGAATAACTGAGATCCTTGCACATAGGGAWAAGAAGTGGTTTTTCTCCTTCAAAATACATTGCAGATTTTGGAATGTTTTGTATGTGTTGTATCAGTCTCTCCTGTGGAGCACTGAAGTCTTTAGGCTTTTTGGTTTTTCTGTTTTGTTTTTTTTTTTAATTAAGTTGTTTAAAATATTAGAGAAATTGTAGTTCACACCACTGAATGTAGCTRGAATTATGCCAAGTTTTATGTACAGTGGAAAACTGTGCAGTTTAACTGATGAGAGATTTATGAGAATTTCCTTCTGCCTGGATCCACAATGCATTTACATTTTCTTTCTGTGTTTTTCCAGGATCCAACTCTAGTGATTGGCTCAGGTCTGTCCATGGAGGAGATGATTTTTGAAGTTGCTGATACTCACTTGTTTTTCAATGACTTGGAGGTACATGGCAAATGTGTTTGAAAGGCAGAATTCCAGGTTTCCATGTCAGAATTACACCTCACTCTTGGTGAGGGCTCTGTGCTTATTGTAAGCACTGCCAAATCAGGGGTGCACTCTTAACTGAGACAGGCATTCTGCAGCTTTCTGGTGTCAGGAGCTCTCTCAGTTCCTGCTGGGTTTTTGTTTGAACCCATACAAATAAAAGGAGTGATGTCTGAGCCATCCTGTGTTTGCATTTCTGGGCTGGTGAGCACTTGGCTTCCACTGATCCTCTTGAAATGGAGGCATGTGAGGAAAAGGCAGACTTGAGGATGGCAGTTCCCAAGGGCTGTGGCTAAGCCAAGGACAGAATGCAGGAGGTGACTTTGGCTGTGGAACAGYTCTGAAGGACACACTGCATAGACAAGCAGGCTGTGCCCATGGAGGATCCACAACACCCTCCTTTTTYCTTTGTTGTCTTTGATGTAATTCAGTGTAATTTGCAGAATTGACAGCACTAGTTTAAGGCTTAGGAAGGCTGAACATGAACAGGCATGAGTGAGTTGTATCACTGATGCACATTGTGGGAAAACAAGATGGTTTTGTTGATGCAAACAGAGACTTAAATGATATTTCCAYTGGGGCTGTGAGTACTGGCAGCAGTGAACTTTGCAAAGGTGGTAATGAGTTACCTCCCTGCTTCAGGGAAAAAAGCAACAAAAAACCAAATGAAAATGCCAAATAATCTCTTGTGCTGGGAGGGGGCTCACTGATGTGTTATCTGTGTKCTCAGCCACAAATGTGCTGCTGTAGGTGTTGGTTAGTGAGTTAAATCAGCTGCACTAAGCACCAGAGCCATGGCAGTGCCACCACACTGCTGAGGCTCTGCTGACCTGTGTTGAGAAAATGSAATAGCAATGCTTSARYAGATAAGGTGCTTTKGGGGTATTTTTGTTTTGTTTTGTTTCCTTTTTTTGAAATGGCAGAAGGGTTTCAAGTGATAAGCAAGCTTTGAGTCCAACCTATTCAGTGAGTGTTGAAGTTCTTTTCTTGCAGACAGCTCAAAATGCCACAGAAATGTGCTTTTTTCARTCCTTYCTGGTASTTAAGRTCCCARGCTGGGCAAGRAGCTCTAGGGGCTGGGAAGTRAAGCCCAGAASTGKCAGRCAGAGCTGGTGGAAGCTCTGTGGGTTTGTGGAGGCAGTGTGGCATGGCTTGTTGCTGTTGGGAAGTGTGAAGGGATTGGTTTCTRYCACASTTTCTTTAWTCTGCAGATGYCTSTGTGTTTCTGGATGGCCACAACATGACTTYATTTCTGTGTTTTATTGTCTTTAACAGGAGTGTGACCAGGTCCACATAGAAGATGTGGCATCTGATGACAATGGCCAAGATCTCAGGTGTGGTACTGATGGGTGCAGGGAATGTATTGCTGATGTCATCAGGTTTTGTGAAGRTTTCAAATGCAGATGGGGTTAAGGGATGGAGCTCAGCATTGTGCAGGGGACAAAACCTGGCAAAGTGTTTGTTTGCTGGGGGGCATTTCTGTGAAGATCTACAAAGCATTAGGAGTTTTGAAATGATACTGTGAATTATATTGCCAATGTTGAATGCTGCCTGTGTGAGGAATGGAGACCCAACACTTCAGATCTCAGGATGCCAGCATTAGATTGGTAACCTAATCTGATGGTTGATTTGATTAGTGGAAAAAGTCCCTGCCTGTGGCAGGGGTTTARAGTGAGATGATCTTGAAGGTCCTATCCAACCTAAACCATYCTGTCATTCCATGATCTTGACCTTTGRAAGTCCCCCTGTGGTTTGCATCCCTCTGAGAGCTGATGGTGCTCACTGTCAAATAGGGGGAGGTTGGGTTTTTTTACTGAGCTGAACTGGCTCATAAAAATGTCTGAGAAAGAAATACTGGGAAAGGGGTGAAGCAGGACTTGCTTTCTGCAGTCATAAACTGGTGAGGCAGCTGCAGTTGTGATGGGAAGGTGTGGATGCTGTGTTTGGAGGATGTTGTGCTGGGGTTTATTGCAGGATGAGGAAGGGCTCAGTGGRAAAGATGCTCTGTATGGCAGAGGAGTGAGCAGCCAAAGAGTAAAGGAAGGTTTTGTAGTGGAGGATGTGAAACGAGTTGTGTCAGTGCAGCAGTTCAGAGCCAGCAGCAGCTGTAGCTGGATGTCAGCATCCCCCAGGAGCCAGGCCCTGCTCTCCAGGTGYTTGTGCAGCTCCTCTCCCAGGTGTTCTCCAGCTGCTGCCATCTGCAGCCCTGCCAGAAATGCCACAGTGGTTCTGCTGCTGTGGCACCCCTAACACCTCTGCCTTCCTGCAACAGCAACTACAACTTCTCCACGGATGGCTTCAGTGGCTCTGGAAGCAATTCCAACCACAGCTCCTCCGTGGGWGTGCAGGGAGTGGACTGGATGAGGAAATTGGCCTTTCGCTACCGCCGGGTACGCGAGATCTACAACAAGTACAGAACCAACGTTGGAGGTGAGTGCTCACCTGCCCCCAGCTCTGACAGAGCCTGTGGGGCCACACTGTGCTTCCTCAGAGCTCTGCCTTTCCTGGTGTGTGCACATGAGAAGTAAACTGTTCTCCCAGTGCTAACTGGGATCACATTTCCATGGAGTCTAAGGGGGTGCGTGTTCAAAGCTGAGCAGTGTGCCAGTGCAGGCTGGGATTTATGGTGGGATAAGGATGGTCACTCAGTGCTAGAGGCAAAAGTTCTAGTGCAGATAGTATCCCTTTGCTAATCTGGTATGAAAGGCTGCCTGGCACTCTGCTCAGGGCTCATTTGSCCTGCTGCTCAGGAGGTCCCATTCRTGTCTCCACAATCTGCCTTTGGTCATGCCATTGTCAGGAATACACCCTGGGCTGTCAGGTGTCACCACAGTCTGACATGACTGCTCTGCTCTCTCTTCACAAAGTCACTTGAAGCCTTCTAGTTTTGCTTCCCTTTCAAYTCCAAAGCAGTCATAACCATGCAAACCATAGTGAGAAAATGGAGATGAATTTTCTGTTTAGTCTGAATCTTGGCATTGCCATCCCTGGAAAAGGGGCACTGCTTGAGCAGCTCACCTGGTAGGGTGACTTGGCCTGTTGGTTTGGGTACCCTTTGACTACACAAAAACCTTGATAGATGGGGTTTTTTGGGACGTATTTTCTAAAAACCAGGTGTTCAAAGCTACAAYTTTCAGCCTTAAAAATCTGCCAGTATAGGTCTGCAGTTCAGTGTGCTGCAGTTCCCTGATTTCTTGCAGGGATCAGACCACGATTTCATATTTTACTTGTGGGAAACCTGGATGCAGAGTTTTTCAGGACCTCTGGAAAGCTACATGATGAAGCAGCAGTCAGTGCAGCCTGCTGTGGGTCCCTGTGTGGCCTCAGTGTAGAGGAGTGGTGTAAGAGAAGGCTGGAGTGAGGGTGGAAATTGGAGAGATGTGCAGGCTCCATGTGCTCCTTTCTTGCTGTGTTCACTGTCAGGAGCAGAAATGGGCTCCACTTCTGTCTGCTTTTAATTCAAAACTGGAGACTTTAAGAAAATTTTATCTAAAAGCATGGGAATAAAAGAAGTGGAGGATGGTTTAAACAAAGATATGTAAAAGGGCTTTAAGTGSAAAGGGTCCTTGGAAAGCAGAAGGTCAGAGAGGGTGACTGTAGGAGCTCTCTGTGGCCTTGGACCCCTGCTACAGTGAGTGCTGTGTACAAGAGCAGTGCCTTTGCCTGCATCCTGAGAAATGCTGTGAAACAATTGCAGATAAATGTGTGCCCAGTTCCCCACAGCCAGAGCCCTGGATGGATGTCTGGGCTCATTCATGCCACTGGGAGCTGTTTCTTTCATTGCTTTGAGACAGCCAGTGCAGCTCCAGAGGCCCTGAGTGCTGTTACTGATGGCAGAGCAGGCAGCTGGGGCACTGGGCACAGCCCTCCCTGTGCCACCTTTGCCAAACTCGTGTTCCTCACCTTGCAGGCCTGCTGAGCCCACAGAAGAGGGAAGCTCTGCAGCGACTGAGGACTGACATAGAAGTGCTGACAGATTCCTGGCTGGAAACTGCATTGAAATCCCTGCTGCTCATCCAGTCCAGGTATGGAACCCTGGGAGTTCATGTGAGGCTTTCTCAGCCCTTGCTGGCCCTTGGGTGCAGGATTGTGCTGGGCACTGCCCCCTCACACTGCTGCTGTTTGGCACAGGTGCCAGGTGACTGAGGGCAGGAACTCCATCCTCATTTCTCTGCTGCAACACCTGSAGTTAGCAAGGTCCCCATGCTCACCAAATGGTGAATTCTGCCAGAAGCAAACAAGCAAAARATTGCAAAACCTTGTCCTAAAACACCTCCTGAAAGCAGCAAAGCAAAGCTCATGGCACCTGGGGAAGCTGATCACACTGCCTGGAACAGTGCTGGCACCACTGCCTGCAGATGTGCTGTTACATGTGTTTTTCTTCTTTTAGAAAAAACTGTGAGAACATCCTGATCACAACCACCCAACTGATGCCAGCTCTTGCCAAAGTTCTCCTGTACGGATTGGGCGAGGTGTTTCCCATTGAAAATATTTATAGTGCTACAAAAATAGGTAAGGGCTTGTGCCAAGACTGTGGCACCTGCTGAGGGTTAGCTGGGATTTCTGCATGGGGAAATGCCATTTCTGCATGGGGAAATGCCATTTCTGCAGCTGAGCAGCCCCGTGCTGTGGTTCACCTGGTCGAGGTGAGCTGAACTGGGTGCTCCCCCTGCCCAGTAAGGCAGGAAGTGTTTCTGTACTGGGAGGAAAGGAGCTGTGCAGGCTGTGTTTCTCTCTGCCTGAGGCTCCTTACAGGGGGATTRTCTTTGGCAGGTAAAGAGAGCTGCTTTGAGAGGATTGTGTCACGCTTTGGGAAGAAGGTGACGTACGTGGTGATTGGAGATGGGCGTGATGAGGAGGTGGCAGCCAAGCAGGTGGGTCTGACTGCAGCTGGGACAGTGCACAGGGAACTTCTGGCAGGCTTTGCCTGCAGGGACTCTTGTTCCAAGGCTGAACTCTTCAGGCCAGGGCAGCCAGCAGCAAAGTTTGTCTTTGATGCAAGAGATCCTCCATTGTGTTAAGATGGGCTGTTTTCTGGCTCCTGGGTGTTTAAAGTTTCTCTTTTACTGTTGTTTAGGATTGCAGATAACACTGTCCCTGCCAGCAGTGTCYYAGTGYAGCATGTTGGATGTAGCATGCTGAAAGGTTGGKCTCTTGGAAGTCCCTTCCASCCTTGATGAGTCTGTGGTTCTGTRTGCTGATCACAGCCTGTGACTGTTGGGATATTGCACTTTCTCAGGATGAATACAGCACCTGCAGTTAGGCTGGATTACAAACAAGGAGCAGAGTTAGATTGATTTGGACAGGCCTGGGTGGGTTGTTCAGTTGTTCTAATTAGCAGTGAAGTGCAAAGATGRCTGTCAGGACCTTGGCTCTGCAGGCTTCACACATTCTGCCATGTGCCAGAGCTGTGGCCTGTGCAGGTTTCCTGGGGGCCCTGCACAGACATCCCTGGCTGCAGCAGCAGCAGCTCACAGCCAAGGCTTCCATTGTAGCAGCTGCCAGTCAGTGCTGGTGCCTGTCACACACAGATGTGCACATWAGATGGGCTCCAGGTACAGATGTGCACATWARATGGGCTCCAGGTACAGATGTGCACGTGGCTGGGGTCTCTCCTGGGAGTGATGTGCTCAGAACCACCACACTGCACAGCCCTGCAGCTCTGCTTCCACCTCAGCTGGAAATGCCTGCACAAACCTGGCTGTGCTCTCTCCTTGCAGCACAACATGCCCTTCTGGAGGATCACAAACCACGCTGACCTCGTGTCCCTTCACCAAGCCCTTGAGTTAGACTTCCTGTAAGAATCTGGAGCAAAGATGTGACTGCAGCTCCCACCAGCCCTCTCCATCACTGGGAGGGCAGAAATCTCACAGGTTTGGGGACTCACTTTTCAGCTTGATGAAGAAAACRATACCTAATGCAAACTGTACAGTGGAATATGACAGCAGGTGAATCCTTGGGAKCACAGGCCCTGCCAAGGCCAGAGGTGTCCTGTGAAGAAGGCCTAGGCTCAGCAGAGCTGGAGCTTGTCTGCAGAAGGGACTTGCAGAGCCAGCTGAGTGCCTCTGGCACSTGTCTCCAGAGGGAGGGGCCATAAAACAGCAGATGGATTTGTAAGAGCCTTCTCCTTTCTATTCAGCTTAGTTGTAGAACCCAAGTAAACACAAAACTTTATTTTTATAGGAAAAATGCTGATGGCAGAGCTTAAATCTCCCTTGTTTTGCAAAGCCGAAGAGTTCTGGGTTTTTTCATAGGAAATATTAATGAAAATGTCAAAAATACCTCTATTGCTGTAAAATGTGTCCTCTCTCCCTCCCTGGGTGTTCAGAACAGTTAATTTATTACAATGTCCTTATGTTATTTCCTCAGTGTGGGATTACTGGAAAATGTAAGGGAATGCTTCTGGGATATTTGGTTCCTTGTAGAGGCAAGCATTGGTGTTCCAAGGTGATCCCAGTGGCTTCTGGTCAATGTGTGCACAAGCCAGCAGGAGATCACTGGATTCCAGCCTTGGTCTGGACTGGAGATCCCACAGATTTTCCCTGCAAAGGAAAAGGAAACTGCCTGTGAACATCAGGTMCAGCAGACTGCTCAGATGTGAACAGAGTCCTCACCTGGACCAGGAGTCATCTAATTCCTAAATCCTCRTGAATGTTGCAGAGAAGGCTCTGGCTATGGTGTAACCTTCACCTCTGTGTTCCTGACCCTATTTGTAAGTTCCTTTTAGTAGAATCAGACTCAGTTTTCTTGTAYTCTTTGCATTAGCCTAACTCCATAGTGAAAAACAAAGCCTTGTTAAGAGGGACTTCATTTTCTAAGACACTGTGACTTGGCAGCATGGAGCACTTGGGAGGGATGGTGATGCTGATTTTTCTGTCTCAGAACAGAGGCTGGAGTCAGTGACCTGCAGCTCCCCTGGCCAGGAACAGCCAGCTGAGCTCTGGGGCTGCTTTCGTCCAGCTCAGGTTGTGTTTGGTGGTCTCCCCATGGACCCTGATGGCACCAGGTCAGCAGGTGCCCTGGGGACAGGTGTGTGCTGTGCCCCAGCACCTGCTGCTGCTGCAGAGCCACACCTGGGGCTGCACCCAGACCCCTCCAGCCCCACATCAGCCACTGGGCTGCAAGTCTGTCACTGCAGGGAGGACACTGAGCCATCTGCTGTGCTCATACAGGCAGGGATGTGCTTGCTGCATTCCTTTCATGGCATTAATTACTGAGGGTTCATTTCCATCAGTGCAGGGGAGCTGCTGGGGGAGCTTGGCACAGGCTCTGCTGTGCCCTGGGAGCATCWGTTCCTGGGCCAGCTGCAGTGCCCATGGGGCAGGAGGTGCCTGGAGCCAGGGGTTTGGATACCTCGTGCTCAGGGACTGGTCCTGGGAGGTGGATTTCACATCTAGCAACTCCAGTTTCCCTTTGGGTTTTTGGGGTTTTTTAAAGATGAATTACATTGGAATCAAAGGTGATTCTCTTTCTCCAGGGTGGTCACTGGAGTCAGGAGGGATCTGCTTTCCATTCAGCTCCTTGCCAGGTGTTGGCTTTGTGCTCTGATCCAGGTGGATGCTGGGGCTGTGCAKTTCCCCAGGAGCTCTGCAGCAGGAWYTTGCTGTCCCTGTGGGAGCTGCTCATCCCAAGGGAGATCTGAGGAGTCTGCTGTGGGTGCCCTGGGCAGCTCAGCAGAGGGAAGGGTGTTTGGCTGCCCTGGGGCAAACAGAGTGTGCTGGGAGTGCCAGCAGTGGATTTGGAAAGGGGAGCAGGAGCCAGGGATGTTCTCTGTCTACACCAAACGGAGAGCTCAGGTGTGTTTGTACCTGTTCCAAGGCAGCTGAGGCAGCTCCAGCTCCCTTCCTGCTGGGTCCACAGAGCCCAGTTCCTCTGGGGTCCCTGTGAAGTGCCAGAGCTGTGGTGAGGAGCAGCCTCATTGCCCCCAGAGCTGGAAATGTCACCAGAGGATCAGGCCTGGGTTGTTGTCACAGAACAGTCTGTGCTGATGCTGAACATCCCTCAGCCCATCCAAAGCTCTCCTGTGAGCAGGTCTGGGAGCTGGCCCAGCCTGTGCAGCAGCCTGCTGGGAGCACATCTTGTACTCCAGCTGGCTGAACTTTGGGATTAAAACCTGTGCCTTAACCTCCCAGSAGCCCCCGTGCTCTGCTCCCGTGGGAAGCAGCTGAGCAGAGCTGTGCTGGAGAGGGGCTGGGTTTGCCCAGGCACTGGCAGCAGGTGCTGCACCTGCAGGCCTGAGCTGCCTGGCAGCTGGCTGTGCTTTGTGTTTGTTTACTTCTAATGTTTTAAGGAAATTTTAAGATGTTGGTAAAATTTTAGCTGAGTGTGGAACTCGCAGCCACTGACATTTCATACTGGTATTTATATGATGTTTCCTTGAATGTATGTAAAGTACTTTTATAACAGGAGGTTGATGGTACATTTCTGTGTTTGTTAATAAAGGGGTGACCTGGCTATTTTATTTTTTCCTGTACTGGCTGAATTTAAGCCTTTTCCTGTCTCTCTTGAGGCAAGAGCAGCATCTCTGTCCAAGCATTGATTTTCTCCTGTCTCTGTCACCAGTTCAGCTACAGTCAGGTCAGGGGTGTAATGGGAGAGCAAACCTGAACACCTGAAGGACAGTCAGCCTGCAGGCCCAGAGCACCTGAGCTCACCTGGGTGCTGCTGGCTTCCCCTTCAGCTTCAACACAGCCACAGAGGCTTTAAAATCCACCTGATCCACTGGTATTTGTTGCCTCCAACAGCCCCTGGGGAGATGTGTGTGCTGGCACTGGTGGGAAGCAGTGGGACCCCTGGAGCCCACAGCACCCTGTGAGGGTGAGTCMCAGGTGCTGCTGGCTGTGGGGCCTTGGCCTGTTCATGGTGTGTAATGGGAACTGTCCTGTGAACTGGAAAAAAATAATAAAGTCTTTATTTTCTATAGTCAGTGCTTCAGCCTGTTCTCTGCCCYCGTGTCAGTCCCTGCCCCTGTGACAGCCTGAGCCAGGCTTGGCAGCACCAGGAGCATTCAGGGTGTCCCAGGTCACTCCCCAGGGCCCTGGGGAGTCCTGGGGAGCCAGGGAGCTGCTCCTGGGCCCTGCTGAGGTGCCTGGGGAGGCACATGGTGCTTCCTGCACAAATGTTCCCAAGGCAGCAGCTCTCTCCCACCCTGTGCTGCAGTGCTGCTGGCCTTGGGCAGGGCTGAGCTCYCAGGAGCAGCTGTGAAACAGCATTTCAGCTGCTCCTCCAGATGCCTTCCCTGGGATGGAAGTTCCCTCCTGGGATGGATGGGATGGAGGTGAGGGGAAGGAGGCAAAGGTCAGTGCTGTGGGCAGCCAGGATGTGCCWCAGCTGCCAGCTGGGCATCAGCAAAATGCAGGGGCTGCTCTGGGGCCTGCCTGGCTCAGCACTGAGCTGGGGGAGGCAGCTCCACTGGGAAGTGAGTGATGGGTGTGAGTGCCCAGGAGCTGGCACAGCACTGACCACACCAACAGCCACCTATGGGCAACCCCAGCCTGCTCATGGCCTTGGGAGCACTGCCCAGGCTGTGCTGCTGGGAATGGCAGCCCAGGAGCAGGAGGTGCCCTGAGCCACCCTGCAGCCACTCCTGCCAGCACAGGCCTCCTTCCCCAGCCCTCCCTGATCCCAGTGATAACAGGTGAGCTTTGACCTTAGCACCAAAACTGACAAGGAGGAAAATGCTAGCTGGAAACAGAAAGGTCAGATAGCCACAACCATGGAGGATACAAGTTCTCCCTGCCCCASCACCCATATCCCTGCACAGCAATGGCAGCAGCAGGCACAGGAGAGGCAGAGAAAATAAACCAGTGCTCTTGTTTTCTTTTTGATTTTTTTGGCGGTTTTTTTTTTGTTTTTTTGAAAAAGCTAGTAATAAATAACCAGAAAAGCTGACACAGCAGTGCAGCCCTATGCTACAATGTGCTGGACTCACAAACACTGTGGCTTTCCTTGAGGGTACAGCCACGGGAGCCATGCTGAGTGCCATGGGACTCATCAGGTGTTTCCACCCCTGGTTCCTGCCAGGCCCCTCCAGCTGTCCAAAACAACAGCCTGGGGGCACAACCAGGGACACAACCAGCACATCCACCTCCCCCTTGCGTCCCTTCAGAGGAGCTGCCTCACACAGCAGACTCCAGAGCAGCAGCCCCGTTCAGGAAGTGCTGCTGTGCYGGCTGGGGCAAGGCAAAGTGGCTGTGGGCCAGCCACCGCATCCTCCTGTTGACAAGGTCTGGTTCCAAAAACGAGCGAAACTCCACCTCTCCACTGGCATCCACCTCGTCATATCTGCCCTCCTGCTGCACCTGCACGTTGGGGTGCAGCCACTTGTAGTAGGTGACCTTCAGCCCCAGCCCCAGCAGGTAGCAGGGCAGGGCAGCAGAGACCACCGGCAGCAGGAGTGGGTGCTCCTCAGAGGGAGCCCGGCCCCAGAGCCAGGCCAGGGCCAGCAGCGTGCTGTCCACCAGGATGAAGCTGTGGTAGATGATGCTGCGCTGCAGAGTCCTGCCCTGGGCCACGTTGAACCAGCTGAAGTAGAGGATGACAGCCACCATGGCCCGGTAAAGCTGCTCAGGCCCGGGTGACTCCATGAAGTCCGTGCCCTGCAGGCTGACCCACAGGAACATGGCCAGCCACACGAGGGGGAAGTGGAAAGCCAGCCCGTAGGGCCAGAGCAGGGCAAAGAGCGCCACTGCCAGGATGCGGGGGCAGATGAGGAAGAGGTTCCAGAGGAAGTAGACGATGGAGGAGCCCAGGCTCAGCTCGTACTTGTCCTGCAGGAAGGAGCGCAGGGACTGGTGGTARTCCAGCAGAGACCAGGACACACACAGGAAAGCAGTGCCCATCCCCAGGCCTGCAAACACAGAGATGAACATGCTGAGGGGGGACCAAAGGGTGACCCAGCCTGGCTCAAACCTCCCCCTGCCCACCACTGCTAAAATGAGTTTTTACCCAGCTAAAATGAGTTTCACCCCAGTGAAAATGCTGAAGGGGGACCAAAGGGTGGCCCAGCCTAGCTCAAACCTCCCCCTGCCCACCACTGCTAAAATGAGTTTTACYCCAGCTCAAAAAGCAGCTGCTGTCAGGGTCAGAGCATCAGCACCTGCATCTCTCCCCTCACTTTCTGCCCTCCCTGAAGACAAGGAGGCTGSTGCCTGGCCTTGCTCAGAAGATGGGGAAGAAGTGCTGGCATTGAATGGCTCTGAAGAGCTCATGGAAGCCCCCAGCCCACACAGGCAGGTGAGTGCTGGCTCCTGTAGCCCTGATTTCTCTGAGTTTTAGAAATTTTAAGCTTGTTAGTAGCTTGTTGTTAGTAGAGCTTGGCTCGGGACAAAGTCCTTGAGACTCTGTTCCCAGGACTGGCTTTTGTAAACAATTTCCACGTTCTCAAAACAATATCCTTGCACCTGGTGTTTGGTGTTTTTCTGCTGTACCCAATGGAGTCAGAGAGGTGCTGACCTTGTTCACCAATCATGGAACTCTCCACGAACTATGCTATATAAAAATTATATCTATATTATATATATTATATATGTTATATATAGAGTGGAGAAATCAATAAAGAAGCCTTCATTTTGGAAAACAGAAGCGTTCTGATTATTGGAGTCTTGTGTGTCCTATAGCGACAGGCTCCCACCTTGCTGGGCTCCCCATTTCCCGGCAGTGACACCTGCTCCCCACCCTGGGAAGGGCACTCCAGCACCTGCTCAGCAGGTGCTTCACCAATAAATCAGCCTCGCACAGGTGAGTAATCAGCACCTCCCTACTCCCCAGAAGGTGCTGATTACTCACCTGTGAGAGGCTGATTACTCAGCCTCTCCTGGGGCACAAAACAGAATGAAACCCGCCCCCCACCCCAAGCCCAGCATGGGGGCATGTGAGTGCAGGACACGGCTCCACCCTGTAGTGTGACATGGGAACAAAATGACACTGTAAGGATCTTGCTGGGTCCTCCAGCCCCTGGGCTGCCTCTCTGATTTGTCCCATCCAAGCCTGCACCCCCCAGCCCCTTCCCTCGGCCCCAGCGCCCTCACCCTGGGAGAGCTCAGCCTTGTTTGTGCGCAGGACGATGTAGAGGAGCAGSGTGAGCTGCGGGGTGTTCTCCAGGAAGGTCTCGAAGAGGCGCAGCATGCTGATGTCGTGCGAGAGGAAGGCCATGTGTCTCTGCTCATCCTCCTCCTGTGCCTTGGCCCAGCACACCCTCCAGCCCACCTTCAGAGCACGGAGGCACCTGTGAGGGGACCTGGTGTCAGGGGCCACGCAAGGCCCTGACAGGTAACAGACTCCTGACAGGAGCACAAATCCCACTGATTTATGTGCAAACCCCTCCTTGCCCTGCCCAAACCACRCACCACAGCAGCCACACCATGTCCAGCCATGAGTAAATGTAAAAAGCTGAGCATCGACCTCAGACCCGCCTGGATTATTCCCTTCCCCTGCACTGCCGGGAGCGCCGAGGCCGCGCCCAGGCTTCAGGGGCTGTTCCGTTTGCCTGGAGGGCAGCGGGAGACAGAGCAGAGCCTGAGGGAAACTTCACTGCAACTTCACTGMAACTTCACTGAAACTTCMCAGGTGGCTCCCACMGAGCCCTCACCGGCTCCAGCCGGGGCTGGCCCGAGCCGCTCTGGACGCTGCCGGCAGCGCTCAGCCGATCCCCGGGAGCCCCGAGAGGCAGGGATCGGGCACTGAGGGGAGGCTGGGGCGGAGCGGGGCCCGGGGGATGCCCGAGGACGCGCGGGAGACGCGGGTGCGGGGCTGCCGTACCTGAAGAAAAAGCCGAGCTGCAGGAGGTGGAGGGCGGCGAGCAGCGGCAGGGGCACGGCGGGGCGCAGGGCGGGCGGGTCGGAGCGCAGCCACAGCCAGCTGCAGGCCTGGGCGGCGGCCGAGGCGGCGGCCAGCAGCGCCAGCGACAGCGCGGCCCAGGCGGGGTGGCCTCGCCGCGCGTACTGCGCCGCCACCCAGCCGTCCATGCACAGGTCCAGCGTGGCCGCCGCCGTCCCCGCCGCCGCCAGCGCCAGCTGCAGCGGCCCGAAGCGCGGCGGGGCGGCTCGAGGAGACATCGGCGCCCCACGGCCGGGCCCGGAACCGGCGCTGGAGGCGCCGGCACGGGCCGGACCCACCCCCTCACAGRGCCCGCCCCGGGCTGTGGGTCCCGCCCTGGGCCGTGGTTCCCACCCCGCCCTTGACTCCCGCCCCGGGCCGTGTATCCCGCCGTGGGTGCCGCCCCGGGCCGTGTGTCCCGCTGTGGGTGCCGCCCTGTCTGTCCCGCCCCCTCCGGCAGCCCCGGCTCTGTTCCCGCCGCTGCCCTCAGCGCTGGGCCCGGCCCGGCCCCGCAGCCCCAGCCCCTTCCCGGGAAGGAGCCCCCGCCCCTGCCCCTGCCCGCTGCTCCCGGCCGCAGCCCCGCGCCCCGCACACGGCTCCCCAGCGGTTCTGCTGCCCAGGGCAGAGCCACCCCGAGCCTGCAGCCCCGACCCGCGTGTCCCCCACAGCCCTGGCCACGCTGCCCTGGCGGCTGCAGACCTGACCCGCCCCTGCCCGGCGCAGCGTGAATGGGATTTGGCACAGGATAGCACGGTCTGAGCTGCAGGAGACCCACAGGGATCCTTGAGTCCAACTCCTGGCCCTGTACAGGACACCCCAACAGAGCCCACCCTGAGCCTGAGTGTGTTGTCCAAACAATTCTTGAGCTCAGACAGCCTTGGGGCTGTGACCCTTCCCTGGAGGGTCTGTTTTGGTGGCAGAAAGGGTTCTGGCCCTATTTGGAACACTGATACATGTTGTTTTCTTCAGTAATACAATTATTTCTTACTGGCCCAACATTCACTTTGAACCATCAAACTGAAAAGCTAAGGAAAAAAAATAAGGATAGTTAAACCAAAAGTATGAGCTGTGCTTTTATCCCCAGGTTTTGTCAAACAGTTTTCTTCTTCAAGGCAGAAAAGCCTCTAGAGTYACATGTGATGCAAGGTGCCTCAAGTTAACATTTTATTGGAAAAGTTCAAAAGCTCTAGTAACAAGATCAGCTCTAGTACAAATATAGATTTAAATGCACAAACTAAACAATAAAAACATCTTCTCATGATTGCTGTACATTAGTGGAAGATTACTCTTGGCTACCCACTTTGTGAGGAAAATTAAATGGAAGCTGAGTTGGGAGAAACAGCTCTARAAATAAAGGATAAATCATAAAGAGGCTCTTCTTTCTAACAGGCCCTCTCTAAGGAGCCAAAAAAAAAAGGTGAAAGCTCTGAGCTTTGAGTTCAGTTTTGCCATGTCTGTTTATGCTTTCAGTCACATGGTCACAGCACAGGATCAGGTCCAGTTACCAGAATCACACACGTTCTGCTCGTCCTTGAATTCCAGGGAGTTGGCATTCAGAGAGGACTTCCCACAAAGAGCAAAGGCCACYCTCCATGCAACAGAGCTCAGCAAGGGATCTTGAAACACGGACAAGCATTTGTTTGGAACTAAAATCAGATGGAAGGAACTTCACTCTGCATCTGTTGACTTATAGTGATCATCATCCACTGTGGAGTAGATGTGTCCTTCGCTGCTGAGGAATTCCACAGCTTGCCTGGAAGAAAAACCCCACAGCAGGTAACTAGTTAGGAACTGGTTAGCAAAGGGAGGTAAGTCACAACCCTTCTGCCAGGTAATTCCCATTTACAGACCCCATCCCCACAGTTCCCTCCTGGCAGCTGCCAAGGGAAGCTCTTGGTGTCTCTCCATGGGCAGTGTAAGTGCAAGTTTCCCCAAAACTATGGCAAYGCTTTTATGGCAATGCTGCCCTCCTGAAGCTCAGMCTCTGCTTGAGTCACCACCCTGCACTTCCTAGGCAGTACCCATCACTCTGCTTCAGAGGGGAAAGARYATATACAAAGGTCATGAYTACTTCTGTAAGTCTTAAGAACAARTTATAAGAGACAGTGAAGTAGAATAGAACAGACTATTCCTAKAWTTTTTATSAGTGTGCAGAGAGCAAGGCAGTCCTTGAAGRAGAAAYGCTACTGAGGCACTGCATACACTGCCAKTGAACTGATWAWCAGCTTGTTTTGAAAGMAAGGAGCAAAGYAACTGGCARCAACAGCTCATTCAGGGCAGTGAATCTTTCAAAAGCTCTGGCTCCTGTGACTACTGCCCTCTCTGCCTCTGGAAGAACTGCCTGGATTTCCACAGCATCCTTCTTTTCTACACACTTACTTGATTGTTGACATACTCATACTGTGGAGCTGCTGCTTCAGGTCTTGTAGGCTCATCCCCTCTGGGACATGGCAGCTTTTGATCAAGTTCAGCACCTGGGAGAGCAAGAACAGCACTGCATGACACGGGAGGAGCCTCTGCTGCCCCTGCTGTGCTCCCAGAAAAAGCTGCTGGCACCCACCTGGCTCTGGTGTGCTGTGAGCCCGTTCACTGGCAGGCTGCCACCTCCTCTGTAGCCCCCCATGTCACCAATGCCAGTGGAGGAAAATGACTGTGGCACTCTTGATGCTGACTGGAATGATGAGAATAAAAGTGCTGTGGTTATCCAGGCTGCCCAAGCCCMCAGAGTTAAAGACTCACTGTTATTTCTAAGCCAGTAAGTAAAAATAGCTTCTTATGGAAGTGGATTGCTACACAATCTCTCTCCAAGGAAGCGAGGACTCCTGCTACACCTTCAGTGTTTAAGCTTTAAGCTCTCCAGCCCCACAATGAGGCATTTTTCCCAGCAGAAGGTCCCTCTTTGGGAGATCACCAGGCACCCAGGAAGGGCCATGATGGAATCAGGATCTTTGTACGTACCATAAGGCTTTTTCTGAGCATCATATGTGCATTGACAATTTCTAGGATGTGTGTGGTGAACTCATTCATATTTTCCAGAGGCATGATCTTAAATGCTACCAAGCTCTTCTTATTCTTTCAGAGGAAAAACACAAAACAAAGAAAACAATTTACAGCACAGCAACATGAAGATGCCTAACAGCCAACCCAGCCATTCCCTCCAGGAGGGGGACAGCAGTGGGGAGAGATTCTCTGCACACAGCTCATCCARAATGTTCTGACCTACATCTTGTGCTGGTTTTGGCTGGGGTACAGTAACATGGGCTAGTTCTGGACTTGTGCTGGTAATGCAGGGATGTTTCTGTCATTGCCCACCAAGCCTTGCACAGAGCCAAGGGATTTCCTGCTTCTCACACAGCCCCATCAGTGTTAGGCTGGGAGGGGACAAGGAGCTGTGAGAGGGAAGAGCTGGGACCCCCAGTGCCCCACAGGAGAACCCAGACCAGCCAGAGTCATGCTCAGATATAAAACTGGTGAAAGAAGGAGGAAGAAGCACACCTGCCTGCCCATGGGAAGTGTGGAATGAATTCCTTGTTTTGCTGTGCTTATTAAACTGCCTTTATCTGAACTCATGGGTTTTCTCACTTTGACCCTTCCCCCATCCCACTGGGAGCAAGCAAGCAGTGGGAGAGGGATTTTGAAAGACAATGGAGACAGAGTTACTCTTCTTCCTAACCAGCTGGGAATTAACTGCACCTTGCCTTCATGCACATGCATCATTATCTGARTATTTAAACCACATGGGCTACATGAAATCTCCCCATGAACCAGAACTTGGTCTAAGCTTGACAGTGCCAACACCCCAGAACCTGGTGGCCAGAACTCTGCTCTGCTGAAAACACACTGATGTCAAAGAGAATTTTGAAAGGATTCTCATGTTAAAYAGTCCTCTGCATTCAGGAACAATGAGAATGTTAATAAATACAACCCTGGCAGAGACATTGAAGGATTTGTCCAGAGACCACCATGAAGTGGATAACCTAAAGCAGCCCCCTGGCACTAAGGCAGATCACCAACCCTTCACAGCCCTGCTCCAGCCTCCTGGCCACAACTCACACACAGGTAACATGGCCTTACCTGGAATGACCGAAGGTGTCCAGCKACTTTAACATAAGTGCCTGGAGGTACCACAACATTCTCACCTCCTGCCTCCTAACACAGAGGGGGGAAAAGGAGAGGCTTGCTCTTTCATRTTTCCATTTCTCAATTATCACTATAAGCAACTTAGCAAAGCAGGCTCAAACAACAAACATTCCTGTGTCCAGTAAGAGCAGTTATAGAAACATTGCTGTAAATAAAAAATGAATAAAAACATTGGCACACATTTCAGAGCAGTCACAGCTCTGCTGTCTCTGTCCACTTATGAGAGRTTCTCACAGTGCAACAAGAGGAAARGAACCTCAAAGAGTAAAAAAYTAGTGTTGAATTCCATAGTCTGGTTGGGGGATGGGGTGGACCAGAGTCATTTTTGAACTCATGCTAAACTTGCAGTAAGGCAACTGAACATCTGCCTGATTACCCTCTCAAAACTGTTCAACTGAACTCAGCTACATTAACAGGCAGTCACATACAACACCAGTGACCTCTGCTACAGCAGCATCTCCCTGGCATTTCAGGGACACATTATCCCTAAAACACCTTCCAGAAAAGACACATCTTTTGGATTAAAAAAGCTGGTGTCGATCAATGATCCTTGCTCCTTCCACTTTAGACAGTGTACAATTCTACAACCCACTGCTCTCCAAAGCTGCTAAGGCAGCCTGATCACAGCAAACACAATGTTTACATCAGTATCAACCCAATTCTTACATCAGTATCAACCCAGTGCTTACACCAGTATCAACCCAGTGCTTACACCAGTATCAACCCARTKCTTACAYCAGTATCAMCCCARTKCTTACAYCAGTATCAMCCCARTKCTTACAYCAGTATCAMCCCAGTGCTTACACCAGTATCACCCCAGTGCTTACACCAGTATCAMCCCARTKCTTACAYCAGTATCAACCCAATTCTTACATCAGTATCAACCCARTTCTTACATCAGTATCAACCCAGTGCTTACACCAGTATCACCCCAGTGCTTACACCAGTATCACCCCAGTGCTTACATCAGTATCAACCCACTGCCGGACGTCCATGGGGGCTGCAGTCATGTCATCCACTTTGTAGAGGATGTTGGTGGGCGCCTTCTCTGCATGCCGGACGATGCCCACGATGGTGACCTGACAGGAGAGAAACAAGAAGGTTTTTCGGGCCGGCCGCGGCTCCGCCCAGCCCCGCCCAGCCCCGCCCAGCCCTGCCCCGCCCCGGCGCTCACCTGCGAGATCTCCACGTCGCAGATGCGGAAGGTCTCGTCCACCTGCTCGGCCGCCAGCAGCTGGGACACGGTGCAGGGCACGATGTTCTGCGAGCGGCTCCGCTGTGTGAAAAACCAGGCTTGTAAGATTTGTAAAAGTGTAATAAAAAGAGGCTAAGAGATAGATAAAGCAAAGGTTGACAGCCGGGTGATTGGCATTCAACCAAAAGCAAACCTAATAACCCAAAAGCATCTCTTTAAATATATCAGCTTGTTGAATATTCATACATTTCATTCAAACATTCGCTTTAGATGTTCCTCCTGCAGTATTAAACACCCCCCCAATCTGCTCCCATTCCATCTAATAACGATTATTTCTTCTGATGGTGCCATTCTTCTGCTTCTCTGATAACTGGGGTCCATAAATCCTTCTCCTGGGGCTCTGGTTTCTGTCATTGTGATCTTTGTCCAGATAGGATAATCCACTAACGTGAGAAACTTCTTGATTATCTTTACTATTTTMTGGGTTATAKAAACAAAATCAATCTTTAATACCATGCTATAGCTTAAAAAACCGTATTTTTACCACACTATTATTTCTAAATTTCATTAATAACAGAAATAAAAGAAACCATATTAATACAGCAAAATGTTCTAACATTATACACACAGCATTCACTTTCATATTTGCGAAAAGCCAACTTTAGAAGATGTATTTATAGCTGCAAGGGCCGGAGGGGCCGTCAGAGCCGGCCCCGTCCCCTGCCCCGTCTCCTGCCCGGCCTACCTGCTTCTTCTCGGCCGKGCCGCCGGCGGGCGAGCCGAACCCGCCCGGGGACTGCGTGTACCCGCCCGCGCCGCCCATGCCGCCGTACCCGCCATCGAAGTTGCCTAAAAGGGGGAGAGAGAGGGAAGGTGAGGGGGGGCGCAGGCCCGTTTCCCAGCGCTGCCGCTGTCCCGGGCCCCATCCCATCCCGGCCCGGCCTGGCCCGCACCGTGCCCGCTCCACATGGCGCCGCTCCGGGACCGCCGCCACCGCCGCCCGCGCGCCGACCACCGCGCGCCGCCGCCTGCCGCCCAATCGGCGAGCGCCGCTCTGCNCCATCCCGGCCCATCCCATCCCATCCCATCCCATCCCGGCCCGGCCCGGCCCGCACCGTGCCCTCCCCACATGGCGCCGCTCCGGGACCGCCGCCACCGCCGCCCGCGCGCCGACCACCGCGCGCCGCCGCCTGCCGCCCAATCGGCGAGCGCCGCTCTGCCGGCCGGCRGCCAATCGCGTCCCTCCGCCTTCCGGCTCCCTCCAATAGGAGGAGGCCGCGGCGAAGCCGCCACCGCCATTTTGAGAGCGGGCACTGCCCGGCCTGGCAGCGATGAGGGGGCAGGCCCGATGGGCGGGGCTGGCGGGCGGAGCTCCGGTGAGGGCCGGGCACGGGTGAGGGCCGGGCACGGGTGAGGGCCGGGCACGGGTGAGGGCCGGGCACGGGTGAGGGCCGGGCTCGGTGAGGGCAGCGCGCAGGTAGGAGCAGGACAGCGGTGTCTGCCATGCGGCTCATGGGCCGGTTCGTGGTGCTGCTCCTCTTGCTGTGCCTCCTGGCCGTGGCTGTGCCCGGTGCGGACGGCGGCACCGGCAGGTTCTGGCACCTCACGGACCTGCACTGGGACCCCGGGTACGAGGCGGCGGCGGCGGCGGGACGGCCGTGCCCGTCGGGCGGCGATCGGCCGGGGCCCGCGGGGCCGTGGGGCAGTTACCTGTGCGATTCGCCCTGGAGCCTGCTGCGCTCGGCCGCCCGCGCCATGCGGGACCGCCTGGCCACGCCGGACTTCGTGCTCTGGACCGGGTGAGAGCGGCCGGGCCCTGCAGGGACCCCGGGAATGGGCGGGACAGGGGCAGCGGAGCCCGTTCGCAGCTCGTGGTGTGTCAGGGCTCTTCCCATGGTCCCCGCTTGGAAAAGGAGAGCGGAGAATGCCCCTCGTAATGCAGAACAGGGGTTTGGAGGAAAGCACAACCCCAGCGAGGGCTCTCGGCACTGGCAAGAAGCTGGTGGCAGTGAGGTGACAAAAGGATCACAGCTCACTGTCCGTCCTTTGTGCATYCTGCCCAGCCGTGTCTGATCCCACAGTGACTCCGAGCGCCTGGAATGCCCGGGGACGGAGCTGTGGGAGGAGAGCACTGTAAAGCAGCTTGCAGCATTTCTTCTGGCTGCCATGAGGCACCTGCAGACCCGTCTCAAGAAAGGGAGTTTTGCTTTAGGAGTCAGAGGAACCTCCCCAGTGAATGTTCTCTCCTGATATGGTTTCCAGGGGTGGGTCCCCTGTCCTGTGGGAAGCCTCAATAGCACTTACAGATGGTAAAACCCTTATTTTGCATGGTGGCTGTGTATATGTTCTTTCTTCTGATAGTGCAGCTTSAACTTGCTGTAACCTCCAGTTCCAGTTTGCAGGGCTGTTGTCTGTCCCATATTTTCATTTCCTATCCCTGCAGATGCCTGTTCCTGCTTTGATGTAGTTACTGGTTCTTGTGACCTTATGTTGTGTATTATTTTTCCCTCAAGCAATTTCCCCCATGCCCTTTGATATGATTTTGAATGTTCTTCTCTCTCTCCAGTGGGCTTGTGGATAGCCCAGCATCACCTACAAATGCTGTGAGCATTTAATCAAACACAGACATGGAGCAGCCCTAGTTTGCTGCCTTACTGGAGGCATTCCCTTGTTTCATGGTGATCACAGTTGTGCAAACAGCTCTGCTTCATTATTGCACATCAGATGCCCTCAGATTACAAAATGCTGATGCTTGCAATGTTTCCAGGCACCTTTGGTGCCTGTGACACGTCCCAAGGCCGAGGGAACCTCCCCTTCACACCCTTGTGTTTCAAGGTAAAGAGAGTGGTGGAATCACAGAATGTCCTGAGCTGGAAGGGACCCACAAGGATCATGGATTTCAACTCCTTGCCCTGCACAACAACCCCACCCTGTGCATCCCTGAGAGTGATGAACACTGAACACTCCTGACTCTGGCAGCTTTGGAGTGGAGCTCATTTTCCCTGTGAGCAATTTCTTGAAACTCCCTCAGTGTCTTGGCCAGTCAACATAGCACTGACTTCTGCACCCAAAAGCTAAACTCTCTCTTCTAGGAGGCACAGAGAGGAGTTGGCAAGTGTCTCTGCCTTGCTCACTGCTGTAAGCACAGGCCCTGTTAGTCCCAGACAGTGACTGTGCTGCTTTTCTCTTTCTAGAGATGACACTCCCCATGTCCCCRATGAGCAGCTTGGAGAAGAAAAAGTTCTGCACATAATAGCAAATCTGACTTCTCTGATAAAAGAGACCTTTCCAGGTAGGATTTGAGGGGATGAGCAGGGCATAGAGACTGATGGGAAGGGTTAACCAGGATGGAGAAATKACAGAATTGGGGCAGGGAAAGGCAMAGAAGSGTTGGGACTTGTCTGGTGGCCTCAATTCTGTTGTGCCATACAGCATTGATGCACACTCATGTTTCAGGTTAGCTCACCCAGGAAAGAGGAAAAGAAAGGTTTCTGCCATTAGTAATTCAGGCTGCAAGATGCCCTCAGACATTACCTGTGYCAGCAGGGGCTGAGGAGTTCCTGCTGGTGGCAGCTCAGTCACTTGGCTGTGGGTGGCTTCTCTGGGTGGGTCAGAGCTGTGTGTGACCCAGGGGCAGAGGGTGATTTGCCTTGGCAAAGCTCTCTTCCCAAGGCTGGGAGTGCCTCAGGGAGCTTGGAGGAGCCCTGACCTGCCCTGTGCCTCCTTTGCTCTCTCTCCAGGTACCAAGGTCTATGCAGCAATGGGCAATCATGACTTCCACCCCAAGAATCAGTTTCCTGGCAAGGAGCACAGGATCTACAACCAAACAGCACAACTGTGGCAGCCCTGGCTGAGTGATGCCTCCCTTCCTCTCTTCAGAGCAGGTCTGGCACCCCTGGATCATGTTTAGAGCATGCTGGGGATATGAGGAGGGATAGGAGAATGCCATGAACAATTTTCCTTGCTTCTATGCTCAAAGCAACAGTATTCATAGAGGATTCATTCAGAGGTAGGGTCCAATTTAATGCTGATTTCTGTCTTGGARTTCTGCTTGCAAGAATAGAAATTACTTTATGCTRTAGTCTCTCYTGCCATTGCCAAGTTACTGGARRGAATGYAGAGTGGTGACCTGCAGAGGGAGGRAAARTATCTTTRAAGGCAGCAGCTGRTGCAGGCAGTGCTGGGRCTCTCCAGAGCTGCCCAGCTCCTGGTGCTGCCCATTGCACCCATTCAGGTCTCCCTTCACCAGGAGAGGCACAAGAATGACAAGAGACACACAGGGAAGAGTCACTSCAAATCCTGGAGTGGTCAAAGCACTGTTCAGGCAGTGACCTTGCTGTGGCTATTGCTAAGGAGAACAGAGGGAGGTGGAAACAAAGGGAACTAAAATCACAGCCACCAGTGTGACCACACCTCCAGCTCTTTCTCTGTTGGTTGCATTTTTCAGGAGCTTTCTACAGCGAGAAGCTGCCTGGCCCAGGGTCGAGGGGGAGGATGGTTGTCCTCAACACCAACCTCTACTATGACCAGAATGATGAGACAGCTGCTGAGGGGGATCCTGGGGGACAGTTCCAGTGGCTGGAAGAAACACTGACCAACGCCTCTAGAGCAGATGAAAGGGTATCAAAACCACTGAATAAACAACCTGGGCTTCTCCCCAGCCTGGAATCTCTTCCTGCTCTGCTCCCTCTGGGTGCTCCATGGGCAGTGTGGGCTCTGTGCTCAGGCCAGTGATGTATTATTGCAGGTGGCCAGAGTGTTATTAAGCCATGTGTTTATACATCAGGTTTCTCTGAGGGTGCCTACACTCCCAGAGTGGCTTAATAAGAGTGAGACAACTTCTCCAAGCGTGCTGTGTAACAGAAAGGGTTTTAATAAAAGGAGAAAATAATAAACAGTACAATAAAAATAAAAATAAGCTGTATACAGGTGCAGAGAGCATTGCACCATGTAAGCACCCCGAAAAAGCCATGAGAGGCTTTGTGCAGTCTTTTAAGTAATGTTTGAGGCAGTGTCATTGGCAAACTGCCCAATAAAGAACAGCTGCATTGCTGAAAGACAGGTACAGAGACCTATCCATGTCTCTGTCCAATATCTCTGGCTCTGCACTGAGCCARTGGAGCTTGGGATGTAGAGAACTTYCTGGGACTTTTCCTTTTAAGTCTTATGGTAAAACTAAAAYCCTTTTCCTTATGTAGAAAATCCCTGTTTGGTTTAAAGCTRCATTACTGCAGGCCAGCTCTTGTTCCTGTAGGTCTACATTGTGGGCCATGTCCCTCCTGGCTTCTTTGAGAAGAAAAGGGGCAAGGCCTGGTTCCGGAGGGGCTTCAACGAGCGCTACCTGGGCATTGTGCAGAGGCACCACGGGGTCATTGCTGCCCAGTTCTTTGGGCACCACCACACCGACAGCTTCCGTGTGTTCTACAGCCACACAGGTACCTGTGCTGCTCACCCAGCCCTGGGGCACAGCTCTGACAGCTCTCAAAGCCCAGSAGAGCTTTCAGTGGCTGTTGGCTGAGAGCAGCCAAGGAGCCAGCAAAAGCTTCTGAAATGCCTTGGGAGACAAGAGGCTGCAGTGGTTCTCATCTCTACCYTCTGTAGCTCTTGCCCTCCTTCTCATTCACCCTCAAATACTGTTGTTTTCCCTCAGTGCCTGGCAGCTTCCTGCCTGTTCCCTCTTGAGGGGTTTGGGCATTTCTGAGGGACCAGTGCTGAATCTSTGTGTGTGTGTGTGGTGCTCTGGGTGAACACCTTTGCTGAGTGTGGTTCCCTGGCCACCTTCACTGCAAGAGGTCCTGGTTTAGGGCAAATTTAGGAGGAAACTTCCAAAGGGGTCCCTCTAGAAAGCAGATTCAAGTGGCCCCTYCCCAAGCTGGTTTGGGAAAAGATTTCCTTGGAGAAAAGTGGAAAACAACCTGTTTATTTAACAGGCAAAGTATTCACAAGCATAAAAAGTTGACTAATATTAAACAATAAAACCTCTGGCTRTTCTGAAGAGATGGCAAATTCAGAAAGTCCTTGTGGGGTGTAGCTTGGCTCACTCAGTCTCTTATCAGTCMCTCCTACACTGGAAAATGCCACGTCCTGGCCCTGGTGGGTCACAGGTGTGAGCTCCCAGTGTTTTGCTGGGTTTTCAGTCCAGAGCAGGTTTGAACAGTTCCAAGAAGAAGAAAAGCCACAATCCAGGGACCTTCTCTACCTCAGCTAGCTAAAAAAAACTAACTAAAAACCAAAGGGGAACTCTCTCCTGCTGTCCCTGCTGCAGACAATACAGTCTGTGAGAAGGAATGTGGAGGAGTGAGTGCAGTTTCTGAAAACAAACTGTGTGCTTCTTCTYTCCCCCTTTGCTCTTGGAACCAGTCTTAAAGGTGCAGAACTTAATATCCAGCATAAACAGAGCAGACTATTGGGGATACATGCATCATAAAGTCACCCCAGGACACTTTGCCAGCACTGGAGAGCCCATTCCTGGCTGCAGCAGCCCTGTGCTCAGCCCCCAGGGTTGTTCCATGTGTTAATCTTTGTGTGTGTGGTGGTGCAGGGAGCTGGTGACRAAGGTTGGCAGTGCTCACTGTGGTGGGGACAGGGTGGGGGACAAGCCATGCTCTGCAGTCACAGTTTGCTTTACATTTCTGTGAAGGTGCTCCCATCAATGTCATGTTCCTGGCCCCTGGAGTGACTCCCTGGAAAACAACATTGCCTGGAGTGAGCAATGGAGCCAACAACCCTGCGATTCGGGAGGTGCWCTACGACCAGGACACCCTGCAGGTCCTGGTAGGGGATCCCTGTGTGYCCCACAGCAGCTCTGGAACAACTTTCACCCTAACCCTGTAGTCAGAAKGGGCTTGTCAGGATTTCTCAGTCCACAGGGGCTGAGGGGCTGTGTGGGAGAGGACTCTGACCCAGGATATTTCAGCCTCGTGTGGGGCACACAGATTTGGTCAGAGCATCAGTGAGTCAAAGCATGGCCCTGGCAGCCAGTGCATCCTGCTGGGATGAGTTCCCCTGGGCAGGGTCAGACAGTTTTTGTGGTGTTCTTTATGTCCTTAGTGAGTTTCCTTTGCCACTTGCTTTGCTCCCCAGATTATATGGATCACAGAACTACTCTGAGTAACAGATCCTTTGTCAGATCCTCTCCAAAAACTTTAAACCATCTGAAAAATTATTTGTGTTCCTCTACTTGCTAAAATGCATTTGGGGTGGATCTGAATTGAGGTGAATTGTAGGGGCAGCTTCTGTTTCCCTGTTTTTGTCTCTGGTTTGCCAAGAGGTGGAGGACAGATGCTTATTGTCATCCTTTGTAGTGGATGAAGCTCTTTGTAGTTGCTCTGTTTATATGTTTATAGCATAGAAGTAAATGCTGAAATACACTGTGCAAGGCTGGGGAGCCAGTGAAGCAGAGAGGAAAACAGCAAGAGACTGAGATCGTTGTTCACAGTTGAGGAGATAACTTTGCTCAGTAAATAACACTCCTGCAGCCCTTGCTTCTGCTGCTGGGCAGTGTTGRTAGTAACTGACTGATGTCTGAAACAGGCCAGGCTCAAAGCTTCTGAGSTCTGGAGGTCAAAGTCAAGCAGAGCAGAGCCACCCCTCAGGAAACAGGCTCTGCTTGGGGTGGGTTCTGGGGGGTCTCACCTGAGGTGTCCCCACTGCCCATCTCAGTAGGAAGCCCCATCACAGRGCCCTTGGGTGGGGGGTGCTGCAGTGGGGGCTAAGCCCAGCCCAGTGTCTCACTCCAGGCCCAACCTTGTCCTGATGTCTCCCCAATTCTGCCTTTCCCCCCCTCAGGATATGGTCACTTACTACTTGAACCTCACTCGTGCCAACATGATGGGCTCAGCACGGGAGCAGTTCCCAGTGTGGGAGGAAGAGTACAGGCTGACAGAAACCTTCCAGGTCCCTGATGGCTCTGCAGGCTCCATGCAGATGGTGCTGGAGAGGATCTCCAAGGACCCCCACTACTTGCAGCTGTACTATGAGTTGAACTCTGCCAGGTATGACCTGGAGCTGTGCCAGCAGGAATGCCGTGTGGATCACCTGTGTGCCATCAGGGAAGTGGATTTTACAAAGTACAATGAGTGTGTGAAAGCCAACAGCTCTGCCTCTGCTGCCAGCAGTGTTTGGCTTTTGGTTTTCTGCATGCTCTTAGGATTTCTCAGTCCTCAGTGAGTGCTGTGATGGCCAAGAGCGAGAGAAAAGGAGGAGGGCACGAGATYACACTACACTGCATGTGAACTGGGGATTTTGGCATTGACAACTTGCTTGGAAACCAGGACAAAACTGTCAATGTTCACTAAAAGTCCTGTGATACCGATTTGAAACTTTGTAGACAAGCTTGATGTGTGAAGAGCAATGTTTTTGAGAGCCTTGTGCCAAAGTGACTGCAACGAGGAGTGTCTCCCCTCTGCTGGGGCAGCCTCACAAAGCAGAGGAAGACCAGGCCTCCCTGTGGCCATGAACTGGCAGGGGTGGGAGTAGGGAGCTGCCACATGTTCCAGAGGCTGCTGCCAGCTTTCCGTATGTTGGCACACACTTCTGCAAGTCTGCACAGCTGGTGACTCAGGAAGTCTTGTGGTGGTTCTGTTCCACASCAGCCTGTGCCTTATGAGCAAAGCAAGGTGGGGTGGCAGCTCTGGACTTGAGCAAACCTTGGTGTTTCAGTACTGAAGATGAGGTTCTTTGCCTCTCAGTTGTTGAGCATAAATAGCTCTCTTCACTCTTCTGTGCTCTCTTCACTCACCTGCACTGAGCTCCCTCCCTCAGCTGGGCCTGGCAGCTGATCTGGGCCCCTTGGTGAGATCTGAGGTGGGCACTGACAGCCCTGGGTTTGCCAGCTGCCCTGAGACCCCAGAGGGAGCCAGTTCTCAGTGCTGCTGTGGGACTGCAGGCAGGGCTGGAAGGGGTGCAGGGTSAGTGCCCTGGGTTGTGTGAAGGTGGCTCTGGGCTCTCCCAGGGGTCTGATGGGGGAGTGGAGGGGGAGAAGTTCTGCTTCTTTTGCTGGCGTTGGTGTTTGTCCCAGAACACCTCAGAGTGTGTGGAGTGAGGTGTGGGTSCTCCAACACCCAGGTAAGGGCTGGAACCCCGTGTGGGGTCTGGTGTGTCAGTGCCTCAGTGCCCACGGGGACAGAGCTGGCTCCTGTAAGACACAGTCTGAAAATCCCTCATCTGCCTCAGAGCCATCCCCAAGGACAGAGACTGAAACCCCAAAGCCCCAGCACAGGAGTCCTGGCTGRGGTGGGATGTCTGCCAGGTGTGTTTGCTGAACCAAAAACTGTTTTGCATTCCCATGGGAACCCTGCAGGAACAATGGGCAGGTCATGGTGCCCTGGCTGTGCTTGCTGCCAGGCTGGCCTGGGCTGTACCTGTTCTGTCTCTGTTCTGTTCCCTCAACACACCATCCCCATTGCCCCACCTTTTGGCCAACTACCTGTGCTTTGGAAAAGACTATAAAGACTCCCTAAATTAACCAAAACTGGAGCTCTCCCTACAGAAGATGGATCTATTGGTGGATGGCCACAAGGACTTTGTCTCATCTGTTGGTRGCTATTCCCCTCTTTTGTTCTCTATTCTTTCTCTTTTTCCTCTATCATGTTATTGTACTGTGGACACCAATAAAGGTGCATTGTTTTGATTAAAACTGCAATTCCCTCGTGTCTTTTTCACTCYGAGATCAATAAATGAACCATCACGACCCTGCCTGTATTATCAGATCATGACAGATGTTGGAATGTCAGATCTCTCTTCCTGCTTTGGGGAAGGGTCATTTAACAACTGCACCCCAAACCCCAGGGGTGCTGATCCTGAACTCTCCAGTATTCCCCCTCCCACACCCAGCAGGTAAAACCCAGAGCCACCACTCAGCTCCTGGGGGTGAAGATCTGCACATGGTGCTGAGAAGTGAAAGCAGAAACATAAAAGCATAAAAACCCCTTTACTTACCACTGCCAGATTGAGAGTTTTGAGAGCAAAGAGCTTCAGGTGATCTGACTATTTGCCTTTTTCTGAGAAAACACCTTGTAAACAGCAAGTGCCATCTGAGCCCAGCATCAGCCATTGCACAGCCCCATGTCCTTGGCTTGTCCCAAGCTCTGTCTGTGGTCTCTGCTGGTGCCACTGAGGTTCCAAAGCCCTTGGTGCAATTGCCTAAGCACACACTTCAGCTGCCCTGCACTGGAAGCTGTTCCTGCTCTCCTGAAGGGCCCCAGGGAGATCCCATCTCCACCCCAAGTCCTGCTTCCAGGCCTGTCAGCACAGGGGCTGATGTGTTGGTACCTCACTGTCCATGGGGTAGCTCACATCAAGCTCTTGGGCTGGCCCCTGAATGCTGCACTTTTTGTTTATTTTTGTATTTCCAAAGCAGGGAGGAGGGATCACAGTGGAACCCAGGCAGTTCTGCAAGGACAGATGCTCCTGGACACTCCTACCATTTTTAACTCATTGTTCAGCTGCAATCTGGTCTCCAATTTGTTCCCTTCTCTACATTTCCTCTGCAGAGGGCTTCAGATTATTCTGCCAGTTTCCTCCCTTCTAATCCTTCATTTAACACAGATTAACACACCCCAACTGACAGCATCAGGCCACAGAGGGAACACCTTCACCTCCTGCAGCTGTTCCTGCCTGTGGCAGGTGAGCAGCTGGCACAGGAACTGTCAGCTTCAGCCTTCTGCCAACACTGCAGTGCCAGTGCASCTGCCCCAGCTGTGCTGCACTGGGAACAAACTCAGGTATGCCCTAAATATTCCTGAATTCAGCAAAGCTGGGGAGTTCCTCTCAACCCCACACTGCAGGCCTGTGGTTACCTGTACCCAGCTTGTCACTGCAYTGTCCCCAGAGAGCCCAGGGACAGGGATGGTGCCCTTGCTGTGTCACAGGAGCAATGAGAGCAGCAGAGCCGGGCCCTGCAGTGCAACTCACAAAGAGGATTGTGCCAGAACCACAGAAAAACTCACAAAACAAAAGCAACCACTGCTCAAAATGCACTGCTAAGTGTCACCTGTGTACCAAACTGCAGCAGGAGGCAGCAGAGCAGCTGGGGCAGCTTCAGGAGCTGCAGCCTGAGGCAGCCCAAGGCCAAGGCCTGCAGGGAGAAGGGCACTTTGCCATGGCAGGATCCTCCATGAGGGGCAGGATCCTCCACGAGGGGCAGGATCCTCCATGAGGGGCAGCCTCAGCTGCAGCAGTGCAGGCTGGAACGAACACGCAACACTCCCCAACCTGGCAAAATCTGCATTTAATTTACAACATAGTAAAGGTTACAGGTAAAAAGCTCAACAGAAGTGTGAAAAGGCCTATTACATATTACACAAGTGTACAAATGTCTGTACAAAGCCCCTYGGTGTTCCTGTCCCCTCCTGGCCAGCTGTGGCCCCATAGCTCTGAAATAATAAGAGCTGGTTCAGAGTCTGGGAGGAGAAGAGCTTTAAAAAACAATGAGCAGTGAAGTTTCCCTTGTCAAGAAAAATCTTGCAAAGAGCCACTTGCAAAAAAAAAAATCCCAAAAAACCCCAAACCCAACCCTCTTCCCCCCAAAATAAAACAAAACAAAAAAAATCCCCAAAACAAAAAGGAAACCTGCTCAACTTTTGTTTGTCCTGACTAGTATTACCCTAAAGAGTTGCCTTCAGAAAGCAACTGGCTGGGAAATGAAAATCCTACAGGCCAGACTAAAGAGAGGAAGATTTTGAGTCATTGTGGGAGCACTGGGAAGCAGAACCAATGCCCTGCTGAATCACCAATGACAATTTAAATACAGAGCAGAGCAGCTGAATCATGGAGCAGGTGGTGAATCCACACAGGGAATAGTCTGAGCTGGAWGTGATGGGGAGGGAACAGAGCAGTCTGTAAAGCCATGGCTCTTGTGAGCTGGGCACTGCCTGCTGGCACCTCAAGGACATGAAAGAAGCATCACTGCAGAGCAGAACTCACACAGAATCTGGGGCAGAACAGAACTCACACAGAATCTGTCTGAAACAGGTCTGGTGCATCCAGCACCCCCAGCTCACTGGAACACAGCCCTGCCCCAGCATCCCCAGTTCACTGGAACACAGCCCTGATCCAGCACCCCCAGATCACTGGAACACAGCCCTGATCCAACATCCCCAGCTCACTGGAACACAGCACTGATCCAGCACCCCCAGTTCACTGGAACACAGCCCTGCTCCAGCATCCCCAGCTCTCTGGAACACAAGCCCTGATCCAGCACCATCCAACATCCCCAGCTCACTGGAACATAGCCCTGATCCAGCACCATTCCAGTATCCCCAGCTCTTTGGAACACAGCCCTGCCCCAGCACCCCCAGCTCTCTGGAACACAGCTCTGATGCAGCATCCCCAGCTCTCTGGAACACAGCCCTGATCCAACATCCCCAGCTCTCTGGAACACAGCTCTGATCCAGCATCCCCAGCTCACTGGAACACAGCCCTGCCCCAGCATCCTGGCACTACTTCCCCAAGTAGCTGCAGTCCTGCACACAGTGAACAGCCAGGTACCTGCTCTCACTTTGGTGCACATTTCCTGGATCCCCCAAACAGCAAAGGAATGTGACTTGTAGCTGAACTGCATYAGAGTGTGTACAAAAATCCAGAGGAAACGTAAGAATAAAAGAGCTCTGGCCTTACCTTGTGTAAAGTACAGCCACAATATGTCTGAGTGTGTGAATCACTTYCAAATCCAAACCCAAGGAACTACAGGGCTTGAGCAACAACCCAAGTCCACTGAGAATTCCTATTCTGGCTCTCAGTGGCACTCAATTCTCACCTGCAGTTCCCAGAAGCCAAAATATTTGTGTGTGAGGAATACACCAGTCCTCCCAGCTTTTTGTCTTGTTGAATCTCACACACTCTGAACTTAAAAGCTCCATTTGCAAATAATGAAACTATTTAAGTCACAGGGGCCACCAAGTCTGAAAGAAACCCCACTGTGTTGACTTCACCCTGAGTTATCCAGGGGAGTTCACCATGGCACAGTGCAGACAGATCCTGCTGGATGCTCTGACTGTTTGCAGCCTGTACCCATCCCACAGCCCCCATTCTGCAGCACTGGGACAAAGCCAAGGAACCCACCTGTTCCTTATCCATCTCAACTCATGACTCATGGGATGTTCTAGTGTTTTATGTGGAAATTAAAACTAGCTGTAGCCAAACTAAAAATAATAATAATAAAAAAAAAGAGAATGCCCCACATTGGTGGGGTTTTGAAAATATAAAAAATAAAAGCTGACCTATACTCTGCGAATTTTACAACTCCTTCCAATGGGAATCTGCAAGGCTTGGCCCCACAAACATTTCCTCTTGACAGAGCTGCCCTGCTGTGAGCATGTCCAGCAGGAAGAGTGTCAGCACAGCAGCTCAGCACTGAAATACACGGACCTGCAGGGTCATGCCATAAGTGATAATTAAATTGTGTGACTGCCCCATCAACTTGGGCATCCAAACTCACCATAAASACCTCTGGGACAGTGGTGGCTAAGAAAAGGCTGTAGGGGTTTTGGTTCAAAAGGAGATGGGAGCTGTATTTTTTTCTTTTTTTTTTTTAAACAGACATATAAAAACATTTGAAGACAGATCTTTAAAGGATATTTCACTCCTCCAATCTTGGTATTACATCTGTTAGGACACTGAAATTTTAAAAAGACGATACCGCACATGAAAAGTTTCTGGAGTGGGTGACCCCTGCCCTCAGCCCAGCTCAGATCAGCAGGGATGGGGTGGGCTTCTTGCCCGGCCAGGCCTCCTTGGCGTATTTCTTCTTCTTGGGCTCGTTCACAGCTTCGGGGTTGAAGACGGCGGGGTTTGGAGCCGGGTTCATGTTCACCGTGGAGGGCACGACCGGAGTCAAGTCCACGTCGGGGGCCAGGTTGGGGTAGGGCATGGGCAGCCCCCCGATGAGGGCGGTGCCGTGGCCGCTGTGGGGCTGYGTGCCCGCCTCGCTGTGGGTGGGGGGCAGCCCCCCGTACAGGCCCCCGCTGTAGGGGAAGCTCTGCATGCGGCGCGAGGCCGACTCGTCCGGGGGCAGCGCGCCCGCGCTCTCCAGGCGCTTCTTCTGCAAAGGGCAGAGGGGCACTCACAGAGCAGGGAAACGTCAGCCTTTCCCCATCTCCCACCCAGGAGGCAGCTAAATCTGCTGACAGAGTGTCCCACTCTTTGTCCTTCCTCTGGGTTCCCTTGAAAACCCCAACAGTAAACTCGTGGAGGTGCACAGTGCGGGAAGGGAGACAAAAGGTGATGCTCAGGTGTAACTTAGGTGATGTCTGAGCACCTCCTCACCTCCTGTACACTCCTGCCAGCCTTGAGCTCGTCCTGAACAAAGACTGAGTAGGTCACAGGACATCCTTAACYCACAAGGCTCACTGARTSCAACTYCTGGCCCTGCRCACCCCAAGTCCCACCYTGTGCCTGGGAGCATTATAACAAACCTTCCATCCCCCACTGAAAGAAACTGCRACTTCTAAATCACTGGGGTAATTCTGCTCCTGATCACTGCAATCTTCTCCTCCAGTCTGGGTTTATAGAATATTATCCTTTTCCACATGATGTTGTGTAGTCTATACCAGCAGCAAGTGAAATTGCTGTTACACAGTGACTTGGCTGCTCTGAAGATCTGCAGATCTTTCTTCCTCCTTGCATATTCCAATTAAATAGAACACTGGCAACACACTCAGCTTGGAGCAAAGCCTAAACCTGCTTGTTCTAGTACACAAACTTAGGAAATTTCAAACACAGTATTTAAATAAACAAACTCTCATTTTTCCCTCCTGTTTTCCACATTTCCCACAGTTTTATCTGATGCCTTGAACTAATGCACTGAATTTCTAGAAAGTGTTTCTTTTTGGGAGGGAAAAAAAACCAATCACCATTGATCCCATGTGTTATTAAAGAAAAAATCTAAAGCTGGGTTTGAAGGGAAATGGTCAAACTTGCTAAAAAAGGCAACTGTGAAACACAGACATGACTTCTGCTTAACAATGAAACACTTTCCATGTGGGAGCACTTTGTTTCTAAATCATGAARTGAGTTCATCAATGAGAAAAGTCAGGAGTCAGCCCATACCTTAACAGGGACCACTGCTGTCTGTACCATGTTCCGGAACCGCCCCACCGACGGGTCCACGTCCTCTGCAAAGCAACAACAGGGATTCCTTCAGTGAAAACAACCAGGGATTCCCTCAATGAGCACAGCCAGGGATTCCTTCAGTGAAAACAACCACTGATTCCTTCAGTGAGCACAGCCAGGGATTCCCTCAGTGAGCACAGCCAGGGATTCCCTCAGTGAGCACAACCAGGGATTCC
>CADDXX010000175.1:421903-443935 GCA_902810485.1 Alauda arvensis | reverse complement strand
ACCTCTCACCTCATGGATCAAGGAGTAAAGCATGAAAGGAAATTTCCTGCAAAAATCTCCTAGCAAAAAGTTTGTTAGAAAGCTGGTTCAGGAGAGCAGTTTTTCCCCATCTTATAYCCAGTGTTAAAGAAGTCCTTTTCCACTAACTAATGTGCTAAAACATCCACTAAACTAATTTTCCTACACTGTTCTGAAGGATGAAGAATTCCTTGAGGCCAGCAGAACACACAGAGCCCTGAGCACTGCCCCAAGGCCAACACTCTCCTATCACAGCTTGGCTCCAGCACAAATGCAGTGTTGGAAAATGAGAAACAAGCAGTTTCATCTGGACCACCCAGATGGTGCATGCCAGTCCCCAGTGCCTCCCCAGGGCAAGTGAGCTGCAAATAACACCTGCAAATGCACTCTGGTCACTGGCTGAGGGAGTGTGACTGACACACAGGATGCTCTGAGTGCCTCCTGAGTCACCAAAGCTCCCAGGGGATGTGGAGCCTTGCAGAGAATKAACAGAGCTGGCTGGCAAGGAGAACATGAGCATTACCAGGATCATGAAAGGAATTCTTTGGATCAGAGAAAAGATGAGAGGTTATAGCACATTAGAGATTTTCTTCTCTAACAGTGAGCYCAAGGAATTCAAAGAAGTGTCAGAAAGAAAAGAACTGCTAAAAGGAGTGACAAACTGCAAAGCTCAGGCACTCTAAGAGAACTCAAACACCAGTTTTCTACACTTAACATTTCAGCAAACTATTGTTTAAACCACCATCAGTCAGGAATGCAGGTATCAACTGATGCTGCTGATTTTAAAGTGTATTTCAGGAGTCATCTGGAAACAACATACAACAAAGTCAGGGTGCTCTCAGAAGCATTATTCTTGCTAAACTTCCAGTTGTAAGCACCACAGTGTGAAAAGCCTGTGGTTCAGACTGGATGATTACAGAGCTTTCCTGAATTAAAAAACTGCACTGGAAGATTTCTGATTAGAAACGTGCCTGCTTTGACTGAACAAAGCATTCCACTTGGATTAAAGCATTTGCCCAAATTCACCTTGGCACTGTGCACCTTTTCCTGTTACAATGCAGTTCCACACAGAACCAGGTTCTACTGGCTTGTTTTAGTTCCCTTGGTTACTCACTCAGGAACAAAGTCTCCATGGAATACAGTGAAATTTGGAAATTGTATAAAAATTTAATTCTTGAGAGCAAGGCCATAAATATTCTATTAGAGAGAACTTCAGGTTTTATGACATCAAAAATTAATTCAAATGACACAGAATTAAATAGGAAAACTAGTATTAGGTAGTGAGCAAAAATGGAATAATTGTTTAGTAAGATTATTCCTACATTTTCAGAGTGAGAACACTCTTGGAAGTGTAATTTACTTGCAGAAATCAGAAGAAGACGGGACTGTAATGTTTATGTCTACCAGGAAGACATTCTTATTCTGACAGCTTGATTTCCATCTAATTTTTCATCACATCCTTTAATATCCATTCTAATTTTTCTTATTCTTTCCCTTCAGTTATAAAAAGCAYTCCCTTTTTCAAGTAAAGGTAAGCTTCATCAGGTACAAGTAACACAGATTATGCATTTTCATTAACACCTTTTACAACAGCACTGACACTTCTCTTCCTCACACAGAAACCCAGAATGGTTTGGGTTGGAAGGGACCTTAAAGATCCTCTTGCTCCATCATCTCCCATGAGCAGGGACACTTTCCACTGCCCCAGGTGGCTCCAAGCCCTGTCCAGCCTGGCCTTGGGCACTGCCAGGGATCCAGGGGCAGCCCCAGCTGCTCTGGCAATTCCAGCCCAGCCCCTGCCCACCCTGCCAGGGAACAATTCCTGCCCCACATCCCATCCATTGCTGCCCTCTGGCACTGGGAAGCCATTGCCTGTGTCCTGGCCCTGCAGGCCTTGTCCAAAGCTCCCCCTTAGGCCCTGGCAGGGACTCTGAGCTCTCCCTGGAGCTTTCTCATCTCCAGGGGAGCATACCCAGCTCTCCCAGCCTGCCTCCAGAGCAGAGGGGCTTTGGCCCTTGCAGCATCTCCGTGGCCTCCTCTGGACTTGCTCCCACAGCTCCTCTCCTGTGCAGGGCCCCAGGGCTGGGGCAGCTCTGCAGGTGGGGTCTCACCTGAGCAGGGAGGAGAGGCAGAATCCCCCTGTGCTGCTGCCCAGGCTGGGGGATGAGCTCAGGACACAGGGGGGGCTCTGGGTGCCCCCACACACGGGTGGGGCATGCTGAGCTCCTCATCAAGCAACACCACCAAGTCCTTCTCCCAAGGGCTGCTGTCCATCCATTCCCCACCCAGCCCCTATGTGAGCTTGGGACTGTCTSAAATTATCACCCATCAGGTAGAGTAGCAGTGTTTTAAGTGGCTTTTGTGMAGTTGTGTGTTAGTGGTGACTGATGGCCACCCTGCTCACACTATATACTTGTGTATTTGTGATTTTATTTCTGAAGATAAACTTGTGTCCTTTTACTTCTGAATAATTACTTTCTGGCTTGGAGAAGTTCTTGTTCTTAGTCTCCATTTTCCACCATACACTTCTGCATTTTATCTTGTTTTTCCTGTCATGGTATTCCTATTATACCAAAAGGACTGGATAATTAATTATAATCTGGTCTCTATGCTGATCACACTTCTGTCACTAACAAGTATTATAGTCACTTTTGTCAAGGTAATTAATAAAAAACCCCAGCACTAATTGGGTCAGACCACAGACTCTATTCAACTGCTTATTACCTCCTCAGAGTCAATTCCTTAYAAATGCATGGCTCTTGTCTGAATCCTCTATTGCTTCCTAAAATGATCACTTCCTGTGTGTCCTGTGAGAAGCAGACCTGAAGAGAGATGGTCCCTCTGACAGCCTTTGGTGCCATGAATTATTAGTCCCTTCCCTTCATGGCTGAGCAGCTGCACATGATGACATTTGGGATTCCCCACAGCACCATGGATTTGCTGGCCTTAGGGAAGACATCAACTGCTTACAGTGATCAGCAGTTAAATATTTACAAGGGATACCACTGAACAAAGTCAGGTTCCAGCATAGGTTTTTAAGTTTTAAATACCTACAAGCAAAGAAATCTTTCTTCTGTACTAGAAACAGAAAATTGTGTTTCTTTGCTTTCTTCACCTCATGCTCCATGTCCCTGTAACAAAGACAAACCACTTTGGAAAAGAAGGACAAGGCCATCAATACTTTGGAATGTGCCAAGTAAGAGAAGTGAAGTGTTACAAGTSAGGATCTCTTCCACAGTGCAGATTCAATGCTGACATTCTAACAGGGTTACAATATCTATACCCAGCTGAAACTCAGCAGCCTGACTGAAGTAAGTCACCACAAGAAATTCTGAGTTGCTGCTATTAAGGACACAGACAGGACAGCCATAATTCTATTGTGTTAGTTTAAAATTAGGTCAATTATTTGGGTTACTAAACGTGGACTCAGAACCTAAATTTAGCCACTTCCTGAAATACCTGTGACTAGTGTACACACCTCCATGTCCAACTTCAAGGACAGGGTGGAACTTGCACAACTCTGGAGCTCATACTCTCCAGAAATCTGTGTAAAAGCATTGCCAGGAATCCCAGTTCTTGGCCAAAGAAACTAAAGAGAAACAACTGCTGCTTTCAAATGAACTATTTCTAATGTATGTCCATTCCTGGACAAACCTGACATCCCCACTACTGGAGTGTCAAAGAGAGTAAAGAAAGAGTCACAATTCCAAGTACAAGTTACAGTAGGACAGAAGGACAGACCATGAAACATCTGCTGGTCACTTCAGATCCATACACCACATCATCTGTACCTCAGAGAAATCACTYTGACTACCTAAAGCCAGCTCAGAAGGTTTGCAGAAGTCTTAATCAAACAAAAATGTGTAATTGCTATCTAAAGACATTTTCTGATTTCATTGAATGGCTACATTATAATCTACAGGAAGTACTGGCAACTCTTTATGSCAACTGTAAATGCACAGCCCAAATCTTGGCTGATGTGTACAGAGGAGTTACAGCACATGCATAAACACATTCCATCAGCAAGTACATCAGGTGGCATCCACTGCTTTTCATCTCTCTTAAGTTTAGCTGCTGGAAACACAAGGAAAGAAAGAATAAATATTCTATGAAGAACCTGTAACAACATAAAAACTAAATCAAAGCCACAACTTAAATGGGATGAAAACTGGGAATTTCAGAGCAGAAGTCTTTTCTGGAAATGGGGTACTCAGATACTACCCAAGTTATGGAAAAAATAGGTACAGTGATAGAGGCAAACCTCAAAAGCATGGCCAAGAACTTAAAGACAAGGAAAAAGCTACTCCTTTTGATTATATCTAAGATGTATTTCCTATATGATTGGTGTTCACAGGCCCCAGCCAGCTTTCCTCAGAAGCAGAAAAATAAATAGCTAGGTAAAGACTGTGATTTTGATTTTAATAGAGGGTGAGGAGACTGAACATTATTCACTACAGAAGAATCTRCTTGTGAATGTGAAGACTCTCTGCAACTCCATGCTTTTGGTCACCCAAAGCACTTGGAATGAATTCCTACAATGCTGACTGGACAGACTTTTTGGTGCTTGTGTGAGACCAGGCTTCCTGCAGGGTACCTTTACAGCCTCTGAAATCAGAGCTTTGAATAACACAACTGTTGGTCCAAGCCTGCTCCTGCAAACCAGCTCCACTCTGAGAATCCCACCTGGGAAAGGCCCAGCACTGATTCCACATCAGCCCTGTGCACTCCGTGCTTGGCTCTGCAAGGAACAAACACTTTAAAACCATGAGCTGGAATCTGCAGCTTAGTAGATGTCAGCAGAAGGCATCCAGAGCTTTAGCATGAAATATTCTCTCCTTGTTTTGCAGAACAGAAAAATAACCAGRAATGAATAAATCCTCCWGGTAGGAGAGCTCCTCACTTCCACRGGATGGTTATCACCAGCATCACCCAACACTTTCCATTTTGGGGTCACTGTTCAGCAGAACACAAACACTGTGACTGGGAGCTCTCCAAGCTGGCTTCCTGCTAGCTCACTTTTTTATTTTTACTCTTATGTGACAGCTTTTGGGTTTAAAAAGAAGCATTGAGAAAAAACACAAAGCTTTCACTGGTGCTAGCTGCCATGTCTGCATGTGCCAATTGGACAAGATCAAATTGTCTCAGGCACTGCTTCATTTCACAGGTACAAACACATAAATCACCCAGCTGGGTCCCCAAAACCATTACAATGTGCAAACTTACAACAGAGTCCAAGAGAAAATACAAAGTTTCCTTACAATGTATAAGGAGAGAGTGCAGAACTCTGCTGTACCCAAGAACTATTTTTGAATACTAATGTAAAGGACATTCAGGTTGCAATAAGTGAATTACAAAAAAAAACCTTAAAAATGTGAGAACAGAACAGGACCTGGCACCCAGAAATGCCTCCTTATCCCAGGATTTGGATCACCCCTCAGATCCCACCTCACTTCTCCTCCAGCACAGATTGTGCTTCAGAACCAAACCAGAGGGAAACTCCCTGTGTCAGACCCTGCCCTGCTCAGCCAAAGACACAAAGCAGGCACCAGGAGAGGCCCTCACAGTTACAGGTGTTMCAGTTCTCTCCTCCAGATGGGATTTCTTTAGGAATTCTGCTGCAATAGCATGCAAGCCACTGAGACTGAGCATTTTACAGTCTGTACTTCCCCAGCCCCTCCATCTACACCTTTCAAAGGTACAAGTCATTCCAATTTACCATGGATTATAATGCATATTGTGATCACTGCTGTATAAAAACACTAGAGAAAAAATATGGATGATACTTCAAACTTCAAGTTGAATATCCAGAATAATTTTTGGCTTCATTTAATTTTGGTCTACTGTGTCATCATCTTATGGAACACCATTCCATCTCATGCAGATGTTTATTATTGTGTATTTCAGCACAAATAGGACCCTAAAATACATCTGAAATTCTCTTCCATCAGAGGGTTAAATGGCTTTATCAACCAAAGCAGGCACTTAAAAACCAGCTCTAAATGAAAACGCATTCATGCACTGAGCACCATCACAAAGCACTGAGAGGTACAACACAGCTGAGAGAGGAGGGACAGCCCGGGCTGTGCAGGGACAGGCAGGGCAGGAGCACAGAGCTGCTGCCGTTCTCAGGTGCAGCGCCGTTCTTGTGTGATTTAACACACACAGACGCACCCCTCGCAATGCTCTGGCGCCCRAAGAAGGCAGCAGAGCCAAGATCTCCCCAGTGATGCATCAGAACACTGAGAACAGATGAGCAAGGGTCCCCAAAGTTCTGCAGCCGGCAGTGCCAGGGCATTTCCAGGGATCCCTTCCACGACCCCAACCCAGCCAAAGGCAGGGGCGCGATGCTGCTTCTGCAACACCTCACTCAGCCCTGACTGCTTAAGCTAATAAAAACCTCCGGCTAGTTCCAAGCTGACAGATTTCCCGTACAGGCYACAYCCCCTGAGCAGGATATTTAATCTCTACCACACCACGATTCTGTCTGAGCCCTTGGGAAAAGCCCCGGCACCCCAAGGAGGGCCCGGGGCCCCCGCGGCGCTGCGAATGGCGGCACCCTCAGGGCCGCGCCCGGGCCCCATCGGGCCGGCCAGCACTGTGCGGCCCCGGGGAGCGCAGCCCCGCGTCCCCCATCCCCGCGGCCGCGCCGCCCTCACCAGCTCGGGCACTCGAACAGGGACCCGCCGCCCGCCGCGGCCGCGCCCGCCGCCATCTTGGCTCTGCCCCATTCAGCCGGCGCGGGGCACCATGGGAGGCGCGATCGGCGCGCGGCGCTCCCGGCGTGCCCCGCGCGGCGCCGGCGCGGGCTGGGCGGGGCCTAATGATGCCACGCCCCCTGAGGGCTGGTCACGCCCCCTGAGGGCTGGCCACGCCCCCGCCCGGTCCCGGCGCGGGGACAGCTCCGGTACCGCCTCTGGGACAGCTCCGGTACCGCCTGTGGGACACGGGACAGCGCCGGTACCGCCTGTGGGACACGGGGACAGCTCCGGTACCGCCTCTGGGACACGGGACAGCGCCGGTACCAACCCTGGGACAGATCGGTACCGCCTCTGGAACGCGGGGACAGATCCGGTACCAACCCTGGAACATTAGGACAGCCTCCGCACCAACCCGGGGGCGCGGGGAGAACGCCGGCAACCCTGGGACGCGGGGACAGCCCCGGTACCAACCCTGGGACACGGGGACGGCGGCGGTACGGCCTCTGGAACGCTGGGATAGCGCCGGTACCAACCGTGGGACAGCTCCGGTACCGCCTCTGGGACACGGGGACAGCGCCGGTACCAACCCTGGGACAGGGGGACAGCGGCGGTACGGCCTGTGGAACGCGGGGACAGCGCCGGCACCAACCGTGGGACAGCTCCGGTACCGGCTCTGGGACGCGGGGACATCGCCTGTGTCCGAGCAGTGCCCAGGGCACGGCCCGCCCGAGCACACACGGCTGAGCCGGTCCGAGCACTCGGTAGGAGCGAGAAGCCGCCTCCCTCCCGAGTCGCCCCGGCCCCGCAGCCACCCCAGGGTCACCCCCCCGAGCACAGCCACGCTCGCTCCTGCCCCCGGCCCGCACGGCAAGCATTGCTCAGAATGCTCCCAGAAACTCCCGGAGGGGCAGGACACACAGCCGAGAGCCAGGCACACCGCGACAGAACACTGCAGCAACAGCCACGCGAGTTGCTTTTCAAGGTGGAGGCTTTCCAAGCTCGGTAACAGTCAGTACTGTTAAAAACACTGTCTGCACCAGTTCTATTGCCACSATCAATGATGTGCAGAGAGGAGAAAGGAGTCAAGCAGTTACAGAAACCCCGAGCTCAGCAACCTGTACCTGTGTCCTCAAGTCCAGTTTCCAGAGGACTAAAACAGGCTAGGAGTGGGATGAAGCCTACAATGCTCCCTTTTCAGCCTGGTGAGGAGCTAAATGCTTTTGTTCTTATATGGCASTGTGACACCCAAAGGACTCTGCCTGGCAGCAGATTTTGATGCACAAATCAACAGCTTCCACCATTTCCAAGGAAAACTTTAAAAAAGGAGCAGAACAACACAGAGTTCCCTTGCTTTCATAAAAAAGGAGCAGAACAACACAGAGTTCCCTTGCTTTCAAGTCAGATTTTATCATCCAGGCTCACCAATGGCTCACCAAGTTTTAGCAAAAGGCAAACAGTCAGAGCTGACCCAATGCTGCTCTGAGGTATGAGATTCATTTTTCTGGGATCAGCTATTGTACAGGACTCTGCACAGAAGTATTCTGTATGTCCTTGTGAAATGAATTTCGTGTTTTCAGGTAGTTTCATTCTGAAAAATCAGGGACCACAGCACTCAAGCTGCAGGAAACACTCCTGCCTGTGTGGATGTAAAATCCTCTGCTCTGCTTGGAGGGGGAACTGCAAACACACCTGTGCCAATGTCTGAAGTGCAAGAGAAATGAGCTCTGCCAGAGGCTTTTCAAAGTGTTTATTGATGATTATGAGATGGAATGATGGCGCAATAGTGCAAACCACTGTGCAAGTGGGAGAACACTCCCTTCCCAGCTTTCACATTGACTTTATTACAGACGAGACATGGAAGAAGGATTAAATACAAAACGGGTCAGTATGCTGCATTTACCACCCCCCTGGGCATTGCACAGATTACTGTTCCCTCARTGCCTGTCAGTTCAGAGCTACATTGAGGTGGGGAATGGCTGCTTGTTCTGCCCAACCCTGTGAGCTGGAACCAGCAATCCTTTTCATTTGCACACACATCCTTTTCATTTGTACACACATCCTCAGTCTGAAAATCCCAGCACTTCACCCAGTCAGTTTCTGCATTGTTTCATAAAGAAYTGAAAATACCAAATGTTCACAAGCCACACATAATATTTACTCCAACACTACAAGTGAGCTTCAAGAGCACTTTGTCAGAATCAGATTCTGCTAATGCTTCACTAATCTTGCTAGCTTGTAAACTTAGGTGCCCACTTCCTCATTTTTAAGTGTTTCCCCCCCTGGAAGCTTCTAAAAACAATTAGGAGTGAGCARCTAAACTTTTTATAGTTAGTGTTTGAGTCAGCATTGAAAGAGATTTGTCCACTAGCAAGCTTAGACCAGCTAGTTTGGCCAAGAAGGTTGCACTGTTAGAATCTAAGTGAAAGAACATTCTGTCCTCAAGTGATGCATTTGGTGAAAAAAACAACCCCAACCACACCCCAAAAAAATTAAACACAGTTATGGGTCTCAAGGCTAAACTGACCAGCATGTGTAGAGGTTCAAAGTATCATCCATTCATACCCTCCTTGCCTCTCCAATCTGTGACAACATCCTTTTCTTCAAGAGAATCTAGAACCACAGCCACTTGGAGACAATAAAACCATGGGGCAGATACTGGAGACTTTAGAAACTGCTGGATTTACATCATGTGACTTGGTGGTGGGCTGTCCTTGAATGCCATTCTCATTCCAGTCCAACAAAGTTACCTACACATAATGTTGAAGTTGTGTGACTTGTCAAAAACAAGACATTCTCCAATTATTGATCACACTTCAGCATACAGCTGGGACAGGGGAGAACACGTTACAGAAAGCAAAACCACAAGATTTTAGTTACATAAAATAATATAATTCATGTATAAACTGATAAATACCGTCTCCATGGTTCACTAATTCCAAATACTAGTTATCTGCACATTAGTTGCTAATATCTATTAATAGAAGTAGTTCCAGCTTGTGCTCTCTCAGGGTGGTCAATTCATCTCCAAGACCAGTCAGCCTGTTTGCTCTGACAGAAAAAAATCTCAGCATTGAGACTGAATTCCATGGGAAGATTTCATGCTGTCCTCCAGATAATGAGTATTATGATTATACAGGCCACAGCAAGGCCAAGAATCAGGATACAGATCTTCTTACGGGATTTCTTCTAATAAGAGAAGAAGAAAAAAAAAGCCACTGACACCAGGAACACTTGAGGAAAAACAAGGCTWCCATTCATGTCACTAACATGGGTGAACACAGTTATTTGAGAGAAGTRCCCAGTGTAGTCTGAACACCTTTACATGTTCCTTAAACTCCATGATTCTACACATGAATGTTTTTAGTTTTAGGAGYGCAGTGGTCTAAGAGATGCAGTTAAGTCAAAATGTGACAGTTCTGCTTCTCTTAAGGAAAATACAAGCCTCAGAGAAGGCCAAACCTTTCTAGCTTTTCAGATTTTTCAGGTAATCCTGATCAAAMTCCTAAGCAGTTCTCTGATACAATCTCCCCTTGGCCACCTGGGCTTGGTATTGCATTTGTACAATTTAAATGACCTCATGTACAGTTACTGGACTTGGATTTTACAGCTTTGCTCACTTGATTCATCACAGGAGACTGCAGTCCATCCATACACTGTGGACTATACCAATTATTTTTAACTTGGCATCTAAGGATTTGAGGGTAGTTATATATAACCCCTTATTTCTCCATCCAGAAAGAAAAAAAACACATGCAAAACATGTCCAACAGCTCCCAAACTCAGATTTATAAATACCCCACAACTTTGGCAAGGAAGCCATGGAGAAAAAAAAAAAAAAAAAAACACATGCAAAACATGTCCAACAGCTCCCAAACTCAGATTTATAAATACCCCACAACTTTGGCAAGGAAGCCATGGAGAGAGAGAATACTACTGCACTCTGCCAGATGGTAAAAGCAACATTCCCACCCTTGCACTCAACAGCACTGGGGTTTTATTGCCTTCCAGTACCTCCCACTTAACAGCTTGGAAGAGTCCAGTATTTATCTTGTGGAAGCCTGAAATCCCAGCAGTAATGGGCCTGACTAAAGCAGAACCCTCACCCCTGCACAGAAACTGCACTTACAGAGACAAGGATGGTGAAAGGAGCCTACAGAAAACACTGGCTACCACACAGCAGTGAGAGCCACTGCAAGAGATTTGATGGGGCAGGGAGCACAGACTATGGGATAGAAACTCAGCAGCTGGGCAGGAGTGGAGCAAATCCTGGTCACCAGAGAGTCTGGGCACGGATTTTTGCATGTCAGTGTCTTGGCTGATGTGTTTACAAGTTGGATGCAACATCAGAATTTGTTCTTGCTTCTTCTGCTAACTCCTAACAACAACAAAGGCAGCGGAACACTTGAGCAGAGTGTGAAAGGCCAGACTCTACCTACTCACAAGTAGAAGGTGAATTTCAATACCATGTTTTTGACTCAAGTGCTTTATCTATTCCTTGCAGCCAATTTTGAATKGATGCCAGCTTGCATGAGCTGGTTTTAATAACTAGTCTGCTGCAGTCCTCAGTGTCTTGCTCTGCCTGCTTCATTACTGCTCAACCACACACTGACAATCAAGCAAGCACACAGAATTTACCTGATAATAGGCAGCTCTCTGTAACTGCTCACTGGCTCTTTCCACATGGACTTCTGCACTTTCCACATTTGCCTCAATGCTATCTATGGAAAAGACAGGAGAACTCATTGCAAAATGTTTCAGAGCTTCAGTGTTTAAAAATTATAGTCAGAAGTACAATACTTTTAATGCAAAATACTGAGAAATTTAATCCATACAGGCAAAACATGTAACTGAAGCAAGAAAAAACTTATTATCCAAATGCACTTACCAATCATATCTCCTTGGTCATGAATCATCATGGCTAAATCCTTAAATATCTGATTGACATCCAAAATGTCTGCCTGAAGACAACAGTTTAACAAGTTACAACCAACACTGGGTGCAGTATTTTCTAACCCTCACTCTTAGTACCTCTTCTGACCATCACTGAAAGGGTAAGAAGACACCAGCATTCACTGACTGAGGTGATCTGATGTTACCACCTTGCAACAATTTGGGATTAACACAGGAGCCTACAATATTCCAGCTGCTGGATATTTGTTTGATCACACCAGCAATTAGCACAGTCTGAACACTACAACATGAGCTGCTCCTGCCATATCTGAAGGATCAAGACTGAGGGAAAATACACCTCCTTCAACAGGAGCAGGGAGATCATCTTGGCATCAATCCTCTCTAAAAGGAACTCTATTACTCCACCAATCAGCTCTCCTCAGCCCATCCCATTAATTAACACTGCATYCTTTGATTTATCTCCCAGTACTGTTAAGTGTGCAGGATTGACTGGTCACCTCTAATTGCCTGATTGCAGTTTCTCTTTCTTTAATGAGTTCAAGGTCCTGTTCAGTTATTGCCACATCTTCTTCCTGAGACTGCATCTGATTCCAATCTTCWCCACTGGAAAGAGAGGGAAGGTCAGTGTCAATGACTACAGGTACTTCCATGCTGCATTTTATGGCAAAGTGAGTTCAAGTTGAAGAATTTCCTACAGAACCAACAGGTTCTTGGCCCTGTCACTGTGTGCAAGGACAGGACTGATTTGTGCCGACAGTCACAAATTGGAACAACTGAGAAAAGGGACAGATCAGGCAATCTGAAGACACTGGAAAGCAGTTACATGCATAGCACACTCTGTTCTAGAATGTAAAAGTTATCTACAGCATTATAGAAGAAACCTGCCTATTTCACTGCTGCTTTTTCTAAAAACTACTTGTACTTTCCTTGCTTCTTATCTTACTTGATCTGATAGAGAGCAGCCTGCAAGCCCAGTAACAGAACAGAGGAACACCTGAAAAGCATCTGGATTCAAAGATTCTTGCCTATCTGGCATTTGGAGATAAGACTGAAGTGTTTTAGTATTTCAATTCATTAGTCTAGTAGGAACTTTGCATTAAATTACACACCAAAAGAGATTTAAACTCCAATAACTCTGCATCCCAATCTACCTCTCTCCTGATGAGCTGATTCTTCACAACTGCTGCAGAAGTTACATCAGTCAGAGTGGAGCCAGCATCTATAATACAAGACCACCTCTGTATTCAGCTTAGAATGTTCTTCAAGGGCAACATCTCCATCTTTCCAATAGAGAAGTGTGCCAGAAAACACTGCACCAGCCCAGTGTTTGGTACAACACTAAACAGTAAGTTTTAAAGTCTTAAAAGTGCCTAAAGAAATAAACTACATGAATAGGTCAGCCACAGCTGAGCATTCCAGTAATTCAGCTCTGAGATGACCACAGGGTTTGCAGATCTCAAAAGCAGAAGTTTCTGACACACAGCACACAAGAACAGCTTTCAGTGTGGAACAGCTGCTGTGTGCCACCATCCCTTATCTCTGGGTCCCACTGCTCTGGTGTGCAAGGCCTCCAAACCCATCCCAGCACCTGCATGACTGAACACCTGGGTGCCACCCCTGGCTCAGAGAAAGCCCAAAGGCACACACACCAAGCAGATGAGCAGATGAAAGCGATTTGCAGAGGGAGGATGACACAGGTAAGCAAGGTCTCTTGATTCACAAAGCAAAAGGATTTATACAGACAGGCCCAACATTAATTGACACATTAATCACAGGTACTTCTGGAGGGGCTCAGGCTCTCTTTACCACACTGCAGAGTTGATGTGACATGTTACAAAGACATCTATCACACAAGCACACTGGTAATGCAGAAGCAGTCCAACTGCCTGACAGGTGACAGTAATGCTGTCTTGTGCACATTCCAGCATTAGTTTGCCAGTGCACAATGTCCAGGGACTTCTGAATTTTAGGCAGCCTCTTCTGTTTTTCTGCTGTAGCTCCAACTGGGCTGCTAGAGAGCATCCAAACCCATGATATAAATATGCAGCTCTCTGTGGGAAGAGTCACAGTGAGTGAAATCCTGTCTGGAATCCTGTGTTTACAGGCCAGAACACCAGGAGCTCCAGCTGCCACATSCCAAGGGCACTGCTATTCCCCTCAGGGTAGCAATCACACAATCTATACTTAAGGAGGATAAAATACTGTCAYATGCAGTTTTTTACACAGTATATTATGTGTGCTGTAATAGCTTTTCAACTTTTGTAAAAGCTTCATTGCTTTTCAACTCTTTTTGCTTTGCATTCAGCCAGCAGAGCCTGGCCCAAGTTACAGAAATGTATCACACCATAAAAACTTTAGTCATATGTAGTGAAAACCTCAAAGAGTACAAGAAGTTATTACCTATCAAATGAAACAAGCTGCTCTTCTCTGAACCGCTCATCAGCCTGGAAGAGAKAAATGAGTCACTACTCTCACACACTACCAGGACCATGCAAGAAAAAATCACCAGCAGCATCTTGAGAAACAACACACATACTGTTCACAAAGTTCTTGGAGAATGCCATTGTCCCTTTCAGATTTAACTCAGGTTATGAAAGTTTTAGCTTCACCTTTAGATTTAATTTTCAGATTATCTCTGCAAATCAGAGGCAACTGAATGATCAAAAGCAGCCAGTTCATGTTCTTGGATCAGCTGTCAATGTTTTTAACCTCCCTTCCCAACATGAAGCAAAAAATTTAGAGCATAATTCAATGGATAAATGTGTTCCATTGCAGAAATTAAGAATGCAGAACCAGCAGAAAGCCCTGAGGCAAGAGGAGAGAAATGCTTTTACTGGCCATTTTCTTATGAATTCTTAGTAGCCACAGGGGTTTGYCAAAACATAACAGTGAACATACATTGGAGATATTAGCAGGACAGAAAGTATAAGAATATAAAGCAACACAGTGTGAGATCTGAGATGTAATTTAAGTTATGGTAAGCTTCCATCTGAAGTCTAAAATTTTATAGCACAGGGCTGACAAAGTGAAGAGCAGCCTGCAATACTTTGCTATTCACTATGCTTCGACTCCCCATCTCATCTTCTGCAACATTTGCAACTTCCAGGACTCCCTCCCTCCTCTACACTGGAATGAGAGATTACTTCCAACACCAGGGATGGAAATCTACTGCACCAAGGCCTCAGCTTCACTCAGTCAGGTGTCAGTAAACAGGTGTGAGGCTGGAAGGCAASTACAAGATCTCTCAGAAGACTCACAGGTCACTGTATCACCCCAAMATTCCCATCAATACTTACAGAGATCCGGGAGCCAGCTCTTGCCCTTGCTACAGTCTCTTTTTCCTTCTCTGACACTCTCCTCTGTACTGCCTGGAAGTTATTTAAGGCTGTGGAGAAGTCATTCATTAATCGTTCCTTCTGAAGCCTCTGCTGGCGCTGGAGAATCCAAACACAAACAGGAATTCAGACATTCCCATTCATTGTAAAGTGACTGACAGACTCTTAAAAATCCTTCATAACAACAACAACAACAATAATGAATGCTGGCATTCAGTGATCTTTTGGTGCTGGACAGAACAAAAAGCCCACCATTTTTTAATTCCTTAAACCAGTGCTGCATGCCCTGCCAGCTGCAGGACAGYTTTGTGTAACAAGGCTCTCCAATTTCAATCCAGTTCTAAAGTCTGAGGTACACCATTACCTTTATTCTAATCACATTCCAGTAATTAACAACATTTAACTACATACCTTTTCCTTCCATTCCTTCACTTAGCCAACCCCAGGACTTAACCTTCTCACAAATACAGGAAGCCCCACACTTCCAGCACTAATGAAAACACACACTGTCCCAGTCTCCCAAGCTGTCTCTCCCAACCATGCCACACTGCAAGCCTGTTATTAGATCAGACAAAATCCTCAGTCCTGACAACCATTTCAGTTCATCTTTTCTTCAAATACATTAGTTGCAATAATCCTTTTAATCCTCATTTTACAATGTCAATTTATTTAGCCTCCACAGGACATCTCCTTTGAGTGTTGTGACATTTCAGTGATGGGAAAGAAGAAATTGTGGAAAAGCTTGTCCCAAGGACAACATTWGGTCAGTTCTTATGTTTTCTGATAGAGAGATTGGCAACAGCTGGCTCAAATTGTGGGATTTCCAGGACTGTAATCCTGCAATGAGTTTGTACCAATTCAACAATAATTTCAAGGAAATAAATATTTTCAATTATATTTTTTTCTGTAATAAGCCATGACAGCAGCCTCATAATAYACTGAAATTTCCATCTGAACCCTCTGGAAGGAACAGCCCTTCTGCCAGAGCAGGTCCTCAGCATGCTGATTCCAGCTTTTGCAGATTTTGATTGAATTTTCCCTGGGCTGCATTCATGAGATGCACATGACAGGATTTTGTTCACCACAGAAGATTAACTGAAAAATATTTGCTGCACAAACCAGCAAAGCACAGCCACAATTCCAACTGGCATTTAAACCTTAAATACAGAATTAGACCAAGATAACATCTGCTGACCCACATCCCCAGATCATCCCACAACAGCCCCCCAAAAGCAGGCAGTGGTGAATTGACACTACCAGCAGAGGACTGTCCCTTCCCTTTCTCACAGGGAGCAGGAACTACTATTTGGTAAGAGAAAATAATGATCTTTGGTAAGAGAAAATAATGATCTTTGCCTCATCATATTTTACTTTATTCAAATATAAGCAAAGTTAGTCAGCTTCCCCCCTTTCCACCACTAATAAATCACATTCAAGGGAAAGCTTTCTGGCATGCTCACATTTCATACTGATAGGCAGTTTGCTCTGAATTCTTCTCCTAAAACACAACCTTGCAAACAAGATTATTTTTCAGAAATTTACTCAGAAAACCAGAATTGCAYGCTGAGTTCTCCCCAAACATTCAGRGCYTCTTATTCTCAYGTGGGAAGGTTTTAYACCTATTTGCCCCTGGGAAACATGGTTTTCCCAGCATCATACAAGCAGCMAGGATGCAGCCAGCTTAATGAGTTTCTCTACTTCACCATCATCCTTTGTTGCAAAATGCTGCTGCCTCTCCAGCTGTGCCAGTTCAGGCTTTGTGATGTTGTGCTCTACATTAGTTTCATGAAATGAGTGATCCAGAAATATGTCCAGAAAGTTCTGGCTGCCTACCTGTTCAGAAGCAGAGAGGGGAAGTGGCAGAGAGCCCAGCTCCTTTAGGTACTCATTGGTCTCTTTGGCAAGGCGGTTTGCAGAGTGCTGCAGCTGTTGTCTGAAACACCAGTTCAAAAGCAGTTACACAAGATCTACCCAAAAAGCAGCCACTGAGCATTTTAGCATCCAGAATAATGATTAAATAGGGGGTTCTGAGATCACACAATGATTAAATAGGGGGTTCTGAGATCACACTTTGCAGTTGGTTTTTTTCTACCTGAAGGATCAGAGATGTACTTTGTGTTTTTTAACATCAACTTGACTCTGGACTACATTAAAAAAAAAAGATTCAAATAATTTCTTTGCTCCCTGCTAACCAGTGTAATTCAGTACCTGAAAAAAATATATTTTTCTTCAATGGCATAAGAGAGAAACAGCTTTATTCAGTGAAAATAATCCCTCTTTTAGGGTGAATTCCTTATGGTACCAGTCAGTAACCAACTCTTCACCTGACAACCACTAACTTCATTGGTTAAATGTACATTTGACAAAATTACAGGGACTCTGATATGAAATTCTTAATTTTTGTGAAAAACTGTGGTCAGAAAGAAGAACAATTCAGCTTCTACTTCAGGAATTTCAAGGCTTTCCCTTGAGCCTTTATGTTTCCCAACAACATTGCAATATGAAGCTATTGTTGTGAAGAATCTGATACYATTTTATAAAACCTATACTGTAAACTAGGAAGAGAAAGCACTAAAACCAGAAGCAATTTGTTTTGCATTGAGTAGGTACAAAATGCTTAAGTGAAAGTCACTTACTTGGCCCAATGGACACACAAATCAAGGCATTCAGGCTCCATTATTGTATAAGCTGTACATGCAAACTAAACAAACCATCCATGCATTTTGGCAAGTTTGTATGGCAGCTGACAATTTGTGGGGTGCAGCCACTCTCACCCCAAAGAGAAGAGATTAAGCAGTGATGTTAAATGGGAAGGCATTTGTTTGGYCACCAGAGATTAATTCTTTAATCTACTGATTAAACAGAGATTGAATCAACTGAGCAGCTCAAGGAAACAAATCYCTTTTTCTCCCAATTGGACTCTGATCTCATCCTTCAAAATGTGGTTTGTGTTTCTTCCACCACAAGTCATGAACTTATCCAAAAATCACTATTATAAAAACCAGGATAATTCAGAGATTCAGGGCACTGTCACATGAAGAGAGAGTGGAAGAATGCACTTTCAAGTTTTCTTTGATGACCTCAGAAATGATTCTTTCCATAATGKGCTATTTATTTTCCCCACGAGTTTGTAAGAGATGCACAGACACAGAAAATCCCTGTACAGTCTCTCCAGGGGTCAGTTTGAACCACAGCTGCTTAAATCTCTTCTACATTGCCATTAATATTCTTCTGAAATTACATATGGCATTTTGTCTGCCATATATAATTACAAATCTCTGTACTGCCTAAATCCATCTGTACCACAAGCTACTTTTTCACCAGTTATGGGGCTCCCTGACTGTTTTTCCTTCCTGGTGTCATGTGAGCACCAAATACCTGGCATGGCATTCATTGCCTCTGAACCCTGAGCAGTGTGACTGCTCCTCAGAGGACAGCTAAAGCTAATTCATTACTGAGATACTGCTACTTTTAAAAAAAAACTACAGAAAACCTATACAGAAGAACAATATAGAAAGAACTGTTCCTCCCCAGCAGTTTTGAATGGCTTCTCCAGAGTCCTGCAGAAACACTTTMATTTGTCCAGTAAACTACTGACTCATTCTGAGTTTATAGGACTGTATTAAATGTATCTAATAAAGCATGACCCCAAAGCAAGTATCCCACAATCCCTAAGAGCACAGACAGAAATGAAAGAACATYTATACCAATGTTTGCTCATTTAATACTCACAAATTTTCCTGAAGCTTGCTGGAATCCTGCTTGGTTCCCAGCTGGCTCATCAAATTCTTTATTTGAGCAGCTGAAGATAAAAAGATCACAAGAGGAATTAGTAAGACAAGTTCAAACATATTTTATTCCTTCTTGGATGTATTATTTTAGCTTTCCCAAAAAGAAAGCCAAATGCTAAATTTATTTCAATATGTGACTTAACCTAGCAAGGCAACACTTACATTCTTTGCTTTAAATATATACAAGGGTCTTATGGGTGGATGCCAAGAGGATGGGGCCAGACTCTTCTCTTKGTGTCCAGAGACAGGACACAGGASAACACCCACAACTGAAATACAGSAAATTCCATCTAAATATGATGAAAAATTCAYTTGCTGAGAGGGTGACAGAGCCCCTGGAACAGGCTGCCCACAGAAGCTGTGGAGTCTCCTTCCCTGCAGATATTCAAACCCTGCCTGGACACCATCCTGCACAACCTGCTCAGRGGGAACCTGCTTCAGCAGGGGCTGGACCAGATGAACTCCAGAGGTCCCTTCCAAACCCAGCAGTTCTGGGACTCTGTGAAATGCAAAGTGTATTTTAAACATCCCCACCTATACATGATCCAGCCTAACAAACTAACTTTCAGACAAGAAAGTGACAGTGAGGCACAGATACCCTGAAGAGAAGTCAGTGGAGCTGAGAGCATGTGCACTCCTTTTCCTCAACCTTTTGAGACCAACTAWCAGAGCACAGAAATCTGTGCTATTGCATCATGCAGTGAGAGGCAAGAACAATGAGGATCGCCTTAATACAGTTCCACAGGCAACTGAGTTGAACTGAATTCTCCCATAAGTTTAGCAACAGTTTCTTCCAAATCAGAGCCACCCTGTAACTTCTGCTTTCAGCCTGGAGCCTCTGCAGTTGGTTAAATTGTTGCTGGACATCAGATCCCCTTGGATGGCCCTTTCTTTTAAAGGGATGTCCAATGGCTTGTAACAAGGGCAGCTCAGCTAAAGCTGCAATATGAGTTAATCAGGAATTAGTGAGTAATTAGCTTTTACATCCACCAAGTATATTCTCATCTAGAATTTCAGACTTCTRTTAGGTTATACTGTGAGGGGTTGGTTGGCAACTCCTCATATACTGAGCTTGGCTTCCAGCAAGCAGGACTGCACATATTTCACAGCTCTGTCAGAACAGGAAGGTCAGAAAAATTCATAGTCAAGCTGGTGACTAATGGCACAAGGACTGCACTCTGTGTGTGGATGCTGAGGACTTGGCAAACAGCATTTGTGCCATAATGTCCAGACATTCTGTGACTTATTTCACTCAGCATGGGGAGGTTCTTGCACAGTCCCATTTCCAGGCCAAGCAATGTCTGTCCTGCCCTGAGCCAGGTTCAGCAGCTCACTTTGCTTAGTTTATCTCAGCCAACAGCAACACACACAGTGAACACAAAATGAGAATGAAGTGTCTGGGAAATGAAAGGAAGAGGCTGGAGCTCTTTATTCTTTGGACAGTGAGTGTGCACCAACACACAGAGCCCCTCACTCAACAGCTTTCCATCTCCAAGCCCTTTTAACTGCAGGCTTATACATACTCACTATTTGACAGCTAAGATTTCTTGGAACACTTTAACCTCTCCTCTAGCTACATTACCTAAGCAAACAACAGTTTTGCCAGCTCAGGCCACCGTTTTTCTGCACATTTTGTATGAAATGCTCACTCCACAGAGACTCCCCAAAGAAGTGAATAATACTCAGCTGTGCACACTGTTTGCCTGCTCTTTTCATTATAGGGGAAGAAGAAATGAGGACAGCCTTAAGGCTTCAATATATCTTTTTCTCTTAGGCTTGAATGGAAAGCTTTTATAYGGTGTGTAATAAAGTTAACTACTGTTACATGAAGTCAGATGTTCTGTGTGCTCCCACCCACCTCGATACAGCTGTAAGGCTATTTGTTTAACTTGAGATAGGCAGCGTGTGGAGATAGGATGGCTGCAGGTCATGAGACAGCAGAAGCCTGTCCTATGAGAGAGAGAAGCTGAGCTGCTTAGAGCAGGAGGCTCAAAGAAATCCCGTGGAAGGAAGGAAGGAGTGTAAAGGAAAAAATATAAAGGGAAAAAAAGGGAAAAAAACCTCAACAAGCCATGCTATTYGGCAAACTTTGAAGCAATTCAGCAATGCCTACACTAAGGAGAAATGAACATGACTGAGCAAAGCGTTTCCAGTAACATAAATAGCTGTGAATCATCAGAGAAGTCACCAGCTTTCTGAGGAACCAACATGTTCAGCGGATCTTGCCCTTAAAAACTTGCATGGGCACTTGAACAACTCATGTCTTTTTTAGCAAAGGCTGTACCCTTAGGAACCCTTAGGAAGGATTATATCAAACACTCTCCTGGATGTGACTGCTTTAACGAGCAGCATTYCAGCGATCGATACTGACATTTCTRTGATTAYCACACAATACCGATAACGCTCTCTRATGACAATCACGCGACCAAGRAASAGCAACACCGCRTCCTTAGGGACATCCTGCCCGGGAGCAGGACACTGCCAGCACAGCGAGGGGCAAAGCCGCACCTTCTCCTCCCTATCCCAGATCTCTGGCACAGCAGCGATCCTGCTGAGCTCGGAGCCCCTCACCGAGGGCATCCGAAGCCAGCGAGCGGCCGGACCGGCCGAGGTGTGAGCGCCAAGGGGGAAGGGGAGGCTCGGTGACAGGGACAGACACTCACCGGGAGCGCCCGCAGCGTTCACCCCGCCCTGCAGCCGGGCCGGGCATCACCGCGCCCGGCTCCTGCCGTGTGCCCTGCCCGGGTCCGCCCGTCCCGGACACCGCTGCCCGGCACCGCTCCGGGAACGCTGCGCCCACCCCGGCTCCAGCCGCACCCTCWCGCTGCCGGCCCCGGGGCGCTGCCGGGCCGGGCCGCCCCGTCCCTCCCCGGCCGCGCACTCACTGTACTGCGCGATGCGCTGCACGTTGCCGCTGCATGTCTGGATGATGCCGCCGAAGTCCCGGGGCGGCGGCGGCGCCCCGGGGCCGCGCGGGTCCAGCGGCCCGTACGACATGGCCGGGCCGGAGCGAGCGCGGGCCCCGCTGACAGCGCCCGCCCAACCCGCGCCTGCGCGGCCGCCGTGCCTGCGTCTGAGGGCGGGGTCAGGGCACGGGGAGAGCCGGGCGCGGCAGCTGTGAGGGGAGAGGGGAGCGGTGTGAGGGGAGTAGGGGGACGGAGAGAGGGATGGTGTGAGTGGGACAGTGAGGGGAGAGCGGGCCGGTGTGAGGGGAGTAGGAGGACGGAGAGAGTGCAGAGAGGGATGGTGTGAGGGCAGAGAGGGGGACAGTGAGGGGAG
>CADDXX010000175.1:392304-414762 GCA_902810485.1 Alauda arvensis | reverse complement strand
GGAGCAGGCAGCCTTTTGAGTGCAGGGTATGTAAGCACAGTGTATGAGGTGCATCTGAACATGGGGAATTTCCTCACACATGGCACCTGCATTGATGGCAGAGGTCAGGAAAAGGAGAAAGGAACATTTTCAGCCTCAGGCTGCTGCTGGATGTGAGTATTGGCAGCTGAAGGAGGATGTTCCTGGGTATGTTCAATCTATGTCCTTTGTCTGCCTCTGGCTTTCTCATTCCTACCCAGTGCCAGGGCAGTGCTGTGTAAGTCACACCAGCCCTCACAGCCCACTGCACCAGGTAGAAATGTTTTTTTTTTTTAAATTTGAAATAAGCTGTTTTCTGGAAAGCCCCAGCCCTCCATTCTAAAGATTTGGCTGTTACAGAAGAAGCCAAGAAAGCCTCCAGCATCCTTTGCTGCAATCACAGACCTCTTATTCCMCTGGTCTACCAATGCTTCTCACATGTAGGATCTCAGATATCCTCATCATAGTGTGCTTGAGGATCTGGAAGAGGGAACAACAGTGACATTTCTGGCATTCACACAGCCAGACTTAACTCTGCTTTCTGTTGTGAACAACAAAGCACCTGGCACKTTGATGCCCTGCCTGGCCCCCTCACCTGAAGCCATTCTGCCTCACTGTGGCAGCTGTGAGACTTTTGTCCTCTCTTTGCCATTGGCTTCTTGAAATCAAACTGCTCCTTTTCCTGGGCAATGCAGTGAGGCAGTGTGGCTGTCAGGGAGCCCATGGGGCTCAGTGCTGTCCAAATACAGAGTGTGATGCAGTTGGAGGTGCTGGAGTCCTGCTTTCCTTGGGAGCTGACACTGCCTCATACCCCAGGAGCAGTGCTGGGACACAGGAGGGACTCACCTGTGAGACAGGACTGGAGCTGATGTGTGCAGCATTCCCTGGGCACTGTTGGTGTGATGGGTGTCCCCAGCAGCCAGCTTGTATTCGAGGCAGGTGCTGTGGCTTGTTTTGGGAACTGCACAGGATGACATCAGACACAGCCACAGTTTTATTTTTACAAGTTCTTAGTATTTGACCAGGAGCATCTCCAGTTTTCTAGAGGAGGAAACCACATCTGAGACAGTTCTGTTGTAGCCAAGAGTATGAAAATTATTTGACTGTTTCTTAATAACTGTGTTTTGGAGTTTCAGGGTGAGGTAAGTTGTAAAATCCCCTTTCTTCCTCGCCCCTCTGGGTAGTCCAGAGGATTCATGGGCAAAGTCAAGATGTCACAAGAACAAACTGTATTCTTACTCTGGCTATTTTGAGTAGGAACAAACCACCCCCAGAAGTGTGCTGCAGAGAGACAGAGCAAAGCTTACCCCTGCTCAAGGAAACTCAGGCTTTTCTCTAAAGGCTTGAGGAGACAGCAGTGCAAAAACCATGAGGTCCCATGATGGCAGCATGGAGAGGAGGAGCAGGTGGGACYCCTCACTCCAAACTTCTGAGGCAAATGCAAACCCAGCAATGCAGGGTTTAAAGGAATGAAGAAACGGAGCCCTAAATCTAAAACAGAACCCAKCCTTGATCTCAGCAGTGTGTCACCCTGAGTGCCACAGGTGTGACTGCTTGTTCTTCGAATACAGGTCACACAATGGAAGCCATCCAGGATTGTCACAGGAGGTGTCTCCTGAAGCCAGGCAGGGTCACTGAGAGGAGAACTGTGTGCTCCCACCCCAGGAGCAGCAGAGAGGGAGGAAAGGCTCATGGCAGGTTYCTCTGTGCACATTGGCAGCTGCAGTGTGGGTGGCAGGGTGTCTTCAGCCCTGGGAGCTGTCTGAGCTCGGGAGGAAACCAAGGGATGGAACTGGGGCACAGTTTTTAGGAACTGGGTATTTGGGCAACACTGGCACTTTTATTTTAGATGTGGGGGTGGCCAAGAGTGAGAGAGAACCCTCCAACACCTGCAGRCATGGCCACAGGATGGTATTAACCCTTGGGAGAGAGATCTGGAATCTCTGCACAGTCTCCAAATACARGAGGTAAGTGCCTGTGCCAGCCAGGAACCAAGGGCAGGGGAGAAAATAGAAAATTAGAGAAGTACAGCTCTAAAACAAAGTTCCAAACAAATCCCATCCCCCTGAGTTTTCCAAATCTGCCTGGACAAAGCCCTGGGCAGCCTGCCCTGCCTTTGAATGAAGTCCTGCTTGGAGCAGGGGACTGAACTGAGTGACCTCAAAAGGTCCCTTCCAGTCTAAATATTTCTGTGGTTCTGGGATGAATGTTTGAAATATAGAACAACCAGAGCTAATTATAGCATTGGAGAAATCCATGACACATCTATCTGCAGCTGAAAGCTGCTCCCTCCCCCATCCCATASAGCTGGAAACAGGGCAGAGAAAGGTGATACAACCCACAGCACCCAGTGATTCTTGCACAGACACTCAGGAGAGAACACCTCAGGAGCTGCAAAGTCATTTCTGATGTGGAGAAGATGAACAAGAAGTGATTGGGAATCTGGGGACACTGAGCAAAGTGAGGGGGTGGCAGGTTTAAGGTGAAGAGGAGCTTAGAGTGCTTAAGCTTCTTACAAAGACCTCAATTTCTCCCCTGTGGATTTCATTGGCACAAGACATCACTGAAGGAAAATGGATCTGTGACTTAAAAACAAACAATCCAACTAAGCAACCCAAACACCCCTCCAAAAAGCCAAAAAACAAACAAAAACACCCCCAAACCAAAACAAACAAAACAAAACAAAAAAACACCATAAAAAAACAAAAAGAAAAAAAAAACCAAAATAAAACCAAACCAAAAAAACTCCAAAACAAATTAAACAAAAAAAACCCTGTTTCTGAGTCAGGACCCTTTGATTCAGGAGATCTTTTGAGCCACAGGTCAGTGGTTTTGGTCATACAGAAATGTTCAGGTATCCCTGAGTGTCCATGTGCCTCCCATACTGTCAGAAGGAGCTTCAATGAGATACATATTGCCTGCAGAAACTCCTCAGTTCACTCTGGTTTGACCCTGGCCTCTGCAAAATTTGCAGAACTCAGCAGATACCTCCCATCACATTTGGGAAAAAGAATTCCCTGTCACCTTCTTTCACTTACATTATACACTTCTGTTGCCCAGCTTCTTCCTGACTGAGGAGTCCCAAGCTGTCCTGTGGCTTCTTCTGAGAAACACTACTCTGCCTCAGTTGTTTCTGCTTTCTCTACTGTTTCTCTAGTTTTACATTATCATTTTTCCCTAAACAGACCAGAATTTTTGACCATTCACTTTCATGGGCAGTGCACAGGATGCAGCTGAATTATCTGTTGGTTCTGTAGGGCATCCACTGCTTGATTTTACTTTCCATTCATCTCCTAATGCTTTTCTAGCTTTCCTTTTGCTTGTCTGGCTCCTCCTGAACAGCAAGCTGAGTTTTTCATAGAAACATTTATTGCCACAGTAAAATCTTTGCTGAGTGGCTGTAGCCAGTTTGGAGCCCAGCACTGTGTGAAGTCGAGGAGGATTAACCCTCTGGCCATCATTTTGTATTTACAAATTGCTCACTTTATTGCCTGGGCACTCACAGTTTGTAGATCCTTCACCAGACTTTCACCTCTGTAACTCTGCATCATCAACAAACAAAATCATCATCCCAGGAGCACATGGTCAGAGCCAGGGATGTGCAGGAAGGCCTTGTTTTTCTGTGCTTTCACACTCCCAGAGGGTATCTCAAGCCCTGGACATCACACAAAACCGATTTGGAGCATTACAGAGGATCCAGCCAGAGTGGGGTTTGAACTTCTTCCACAACACAGAAAATAATCTCCTGGTACCTCAGGGGAGAGGTGCTTGTCTGTAAACATGAGCTCTCCCCATGAGGAGCTCACTTTTATGCCCTCAAAGCTCCCAAACTGAGGGGCACTGTCACTCAGCAGCAGTGTGCAGAGCTCTGCAGAGCCTGCCAGTCCCTGCCAGAGCTTTGGGGATCATCCTGCTGCCCCTCTGCCTGGTGTGGGATGGAGAGCTCAGTGTCAGCTCCATGGGGAAAGCAGAACTCAGCCCTGTTCTATTTTTGGTGAGGAACTCACCTGCAGACCCAGGTAGCTGGGTTGTCCCATTGTGCCACCTGGCTCCTCTGTTCAGTGTGGGGCCAGTCACCTGCCAGGGCACCCAGGTGAGGGGAGAGACCTGAGCTGTCTGAGCTGCAGTCTGAGCTGCTGCACAGGTCCTGTGTGCCTCACACAGGGTCCTGTGTGCCTGATTCAGGGTCCTGTGTGCCTGATCCAAGAGCCTGCAGCACCAAGGTGCATGGGACAAACTGCACCTGAACTAAGAAAGCCTTACAAAGAAGGTGATCACAGCTCTTGTCCAGTCCAGCCCAGACAGAAGCACTACGCTTCTAGCAGAAATAATAAGTGGTTTCTAGGTTTTCTAGAAAATCCCACTTAACAGGGTCTTTTGGGGAAATGAAGGGGTGACATACTCAAGAAGCATTGAGATAATCTCAGCTGAGCCTGCTGGGACAGACTCCCAAGAAAATCCTGACTGAACCCCCCAGTCACTCCACATCTCTGGTATTATCAGTTGTATCAGTTACAGCTGACTTAAACCAACAGCACCTTTCCCAGTGCACTGCACAGCCCTTGCAGAGGACATACAGACCTGTTCCTCTGGCCATCGAGTGCCAAGCACTTGTCACACACAAAGCTGTTCCTGGGAAAGCCCTGCAGGAATTGCTGATAGTCCCATCTGAGGGCTGGACACAGCTCCCCACTCCTAACTGGGACCCTGTAGGTTCCAGTGGTGTGTGCCACAGAGTCCCCAACAAGAACTGACAGCCTWAAAAATGCTCATTTTGTGGTTGAATTACTTTTATTCTGAGGTTGCCATCTCTTCACTGCTTACCTACAGCCTGCAGCTGCACAGAGACAACAAAGTTCCTCCAGGTCTCCAGCAGCCATTGCCACAGGGCTGAGAGCCTGAGCAGGGCTCTCCCACCTTCAGCAAAAACCCCACCAGTTATTTCCTGACCAGGTCTCCAGACTGTACAGGCACAACCACCAAAAGGAGGGGACTTTARCAACTGTTCTTGAGTTGTGCAGGGAACAAGAAGGGACACTGACAGTTCAAAGTGCTTCAGCATTCCAATAGTAGCATCCACAGCCCCRTTACCACAGGGCAGGAAAGGAACTTGGGTATATCCCTCAACTCTGCAAAGGAACAGGCTGGAAACTCTTTCAAAAGAAAAAAATCTAAGTCCTGTAAGAGTAGGAGAGCAACAGCTGTCTTGATTTTTAGAGAGAGGCATAGAAAACTGCAGCAGAGAGCTGCTGGCAGAGCTGTCAGATGTGCACTCAGTCTGGAAGGAGTCACCACCCACTTGTCCCAGCAGCTCCGGATGATCTTTAAGTCCTTTCCAACYCAAACCATTCTGYGATTCTATCACCWGGCTCAGCCAGCAAAAGCAGCAACAGAGCAACACCATCCACATCTGTAATTTCTCCTCGGTACAGAGAAGGAGCGTCTCCTCCTCCCAGCCACACTTCCAGGACTTAATTCCAAGCTAGAAACCCAGTCCTTCCAACTCGAATATCAGCTGGGGCACACAGGTTCCTACAGCCCACCACCAACACTKCTCCCAGTGCTCCACACCGCACCAGTCCGGGCACTGAACAAACGCACACGGCAGATATTTCAGCTTTTATTCGCAATTCCATCCGTACATCCCGAGCTGCCAGGGCCGGCAGCACCAGGGGGCAGCAGCAGCCAGGAGACACCGGAGCCTGGAAACGGGAGCCGGCGGAGGAAACCGAACCCCGCCGCTCACATCTCACCTTCCCCAGCAAGGGAATTGGAAAATCGAGTCATCTTTATCACATTCAGAAAGGTGTTGGGTTTAGAGTCCTGCGCGTTCAGCACAACGATCTCGAGTTGAAGTGGCTGCTYTGCAGAGCAGCTTGAAAACTATCCCCGGCTTGCTTTTCCCCCAAAGCCAGCATCTTAAAGCTGCAGTGCTCTCCAGGCATCTTTCCCAGCAGTCCCAAAGCCAAATGACAAAAGGAGCCCTTGCAAATAAATAATCGCAGGAAAATAAATAAGATTAGAACTGAAATATACAGTTACAYGGTCTTTATTTGGTTTCAGAGGTGGAAAAAAAGTGGAGCCAGACTGCAGCTTTAAGCCTCGTGCCTGAATCAACCTCAAACGCTTGGTAAATTTTACAGCCGATTGGCAGCACAGGTCCGAGCTCTGAAGTTCCACGGAGATGAACATTTAGGCACAAACGCACACCCTTCCCCAAGGCATACTTTATTTTTGCGAGTTAGAAAAAAAAAAAAAGCCTGCAATGGGGAAGTGCCCCTTCCCGAGCTGAACAGACACGACTGAAGACCTATTTACTGTCACAGTAAAACATCCCAACAAATAACTAACCCCACCCGTGGTTGCAAGGGAAAACTGGTTCAAACCATGCACCAGGGAGACAATTCTCGCTCAGGATCCTTCAGCCCCGCTGGCACCACAGAATCYACGAGCAAATCCAGCTCCCGGCAGGGCTGCCAGCTGCCTGTCGCTCCTGTGCTCCGAGCCTAGCTGAGGAAAGTCGTAAGTCCATTATTTCTACTTAAGCCAGAAATCCTGTTAATGTCATTTGGAGGCAGTTCTACAGCAGGAGCTCTTGAGCTGCTCTCTGTTTGGGGAGCACCGACCCCCTCTCCAGGAACTCCCACACAGGAAAAAAAAAAATAAAATAAAACCACACAGAAGAGAAAAGCAATCCATTGCAAGCCAGTGTCCGATGATTGTCCCTTTGGGGAGGGCAGGAATCCAGGACAGGACAAGGCAGGGGAAGGAAGGAGGATGGCAGGTAGGGAAAAAGTTAGAAACAAACTCAAAACCACCAAGACACAAGGAGGAGCTCAAAGCCCCTCAGCAGCTGATGGCACTGGGTTGCTGTTTGCTAACAAAGTCTGAAATGAAGTCGAACTCGTTCTGTCCCAAGAATAACTCCGGCAGCTCCTGAATGCGGTCCAACCCCAGTTCCAGCACAAGGGACGTCAAGACCTCCTCGTCTATAAGATCAGTGTCCATAACATTCAACGTGAGCGCCGGCGAGGGCATGTGCTGCATGCCGGGGTGCTGGCCCGGCCCCACTCTGTACTGCTGGCCGCCGGCTCCCACGGGCCCGTTGCTCATGGCCAGCGGGTGCCCCTGGTACTGGGTGTTGAGTTTTTGTAGGTGCATGCTGGCCATGAGCTGCTGCGTGCCCACCGGCCCCACGTACTGCTGCTGCTGGCCCGGCGCATTGAACATCATCGCGTTCTGCATCTGGTGGTGGCCCATCTGTCCTCCGAGGCCGGCCCTCGGCCTCATGGCCCCGTCCATGCCCGCCCCTCCGTAGGGCATCATCGGCGCGGCGGCGGGCAGCGTCCGGAGCACATGCTGCCCGTGCTGCGGGGGTCCCTGCAGCCCGCTCACCCCCATGCGGTAGCTCTGCAGCCCGGCGCCGCCGTGGCTCATCGGCATCATCATGTGCTCGCCCATGGCTCCAGCTCAGCTCCCTGCCGGCTGTCAGCGGCTCCCGGGCCCCGCTCCGACGGAAGATCCCGGAGAGYCCCCGCGTCCTCCCCGGCTGGGGGGAAAGGCAGCGCTGCGGACCGAGCGGGGTGAGCTGCGGGAGCCTCGGTACAGCCCCGCTCCGGGGTACGAACCGCTCCGGGGCTCCGGCGGCTCCGCGGCCGGGCTGGGCTCAGCTCCCCTCGGCGCGGCCGGGCTGGGCTCAGCTCCCCTCGGCTCGGCCGGGCTAGGCTGGGCTCAGCTCCCCTCGGCTCGGCCGGGCTAAGCTGGGCTCAGCTCCCCTGGGCCGGGCTGCGCTGCGCTGGCCGGGGCGGGCGGCCGCGCTCCCGCACTTATAGCGCTGCGGGCGGGGCGGGAGGAGGCGGCCCCGGCGCCCATTGGAGCGAGGGAGGGAAGGAGGGACGGAGGGACGGAGGGAGGCGCAGCGGGCTCGTTCCTGGCTCTGCTGTCCCGCCGCTGGTGCTGCAAACGGCGTACATGGGCTCTGTGCAGTCAGCTCTGCCGTGCCTTCCTCCTCACAGCGGCCCTACCCGAGCCTTTGTACACTCCCACTGCCTGGGACTCTGTCCCACCGCGGGGCTTGTGCTGAGCTCCCTGTCTGTGCTGAAGGATGCGCCTTTGTCAGGTGCTCCCCGAGCCGAGGTTGGTGGCCGGGAATGGTTGGTGGCATCAGCTGCAGTGGTTTCTCGGTCCGGCAGCATCTTCCCAGCAAGGATGCACCAACCTTCCAAACACAGGTGGTGCTGAGGATGTTGTACGCTCGGGGGTTCGCTGTGTGTCTGCAGCAGTGTCTTTTCCACCTCTGAGGTGAGCTCAGTCCCACGGGCTCCCAATGCCCGCCCGCTGAGCTTTGCTGGCCAAATTAAATCACCCTGGGACTACAGCAGCTCTGGTGCTCCCTTAGGATGTGGTGCATTCCAGGAGTGCACGGAACAACAGCGGTGCTCTTCCTCGCCTGCKTTGTGTTTTGAAGGCACACAGAGACTTCTTTATGAAAGATATTAGTGTTGCATCGTTACCTGCTTGGAAGGCAGGGAATGACGCAGTTCCACGTGCTTCCCCAACTTCATTCTTTGTCTCTGTCCTCTCTCAACCAGAGCATTACACACCGTGGCACCGGTAGTCACAGAATTTTTCTGCTGGCTTGGAGCAGGTTGTTTCGTGGAGTTTTAAGTGTTCTGCATATTCACGGTGCTCACAGCCCTGGTGAGCAGAGGAGAGGTCGAAGTCAGACAGCACGGGCACCTTAGGGGAGTTCTGAGCCATGGCACTGACCCAAAGGGTTACTTGTAAGGAATATTTCTGTATCAAAACACTTTAAAGCAGCAGCTCAGAGCAGGTGACACCTGGGAGCCTCCAGCTCCAAGATGCCAGCAGCCAGGAATGGGAAGTGTCTTCTCTGACTTGGACAGAGCACAGGCCCATAAATCTCCAGGACATTCTGGGAGTTGCTTTTGTTTGTGCCATCTTCTGCCTTGTGAGGTGGCTGGGATAGGTTTCAGGTGCTGTTGGTGAGCCTCTAGCTGATGAATCAGTTGGTTAATTGTTCAATATAATTACGTAATGATTGTTTTTTAACCCTAGAGATTTTGACAAATGCCTTTTTAGCACTAATAAACACACACACACAGACACACGCCTGCCTGCAAGTTCACAGGCAGATGCACACCCAGGTGAGGAATAAATGCCAGGGGAGTGTCTGCCCTTGTCTTTTCAGAGGCATCCAGCCATGMAAACATCTCTCACTTGGAGGAGAGGTGTGGTGTGTCCTGCAGGACCTGGGCAGGGACAGGAATTCATGGACACGAGTAACAGGTGGGAATGGGCTCTCCACAGCATCTGCATTACTGAAGACCCCAAAAGTGGTAAATTGCCCTTCATTTTGGAAACAAATCAGCAGATGAGAGGACACTCTTACTGAACACAAATAGGAAGGTATCTCCTATCTCTGTCCTCACTCATGCCCTTTCTCCTGCAAGGGTAACATCAATCAGCCTCTCATCCAATCTGCAAATAGTTTGCCCAGAAGTAGAGCTGTGTGCCAGTTTTGTGCCAGTTTTGTGCCATTGTCCCTAAGTGTTTCTCCAGCATGACCTGGGGTATTTGAGGGGAACCAGTGCCTGCAGGAGGGGAAGGGCACAAGGGGATGGGAGGCACTGCAGTGGGTGCAGAGGTGCCCAGAGATCCACAGCTTCCACATCTGCCAYGTGTGTGCCAATTCCCTGTGCTCTGAGGGCTCCCTGTTCCTGAACCAGTAATATTTTATTTTACAGGGACCAGCTCAGGCCTGCTGCCATTCAGCCTGCCCCAGTGGGTGTCTGGGGAGCAGAGCTGGGAGGGGCTGCCCAGTTCTGGTAGCATCTCTGTCCCTGCTCTTTTTGTCCCACAACAACCAGTGGGTCCCCGTGCTGAGGATTGAGGACCCAAACCACTGCAGCCATAWTTACAAACACTGTGTGTGACCCATGTAACCCTTGTGTCCCTGCCCTCTGCCCTGCCAGCAGCCCCAGCACAGACCTGCCCTTCTGGGAAAGCAGATAAACTGCCACATCCAGCCCCTGGGCTTTGGTCAGTGAGCCCTGACTGAAGTCACCACATCAGCCACCTCCATCAGCGTGTGTCATTCATGGCTTCCTGACACGGCACTTCCCCAAAGTCTTGGGGTGATTTTGTGATGATACTTTATTCCCTAATCATCTGCTTTAYGCCCAGAAATGGCTGCTGAAGCTTTRTGAAGGACCCGGGGTGGGGAGCCTTTGGTTTGGTTCAAACTTCTCTCTCCAGTGTGCTCAGGCTTCAGTGTGGACCAGGACACTGCACTGTTCCTTTTGTTGGATTAGATTTTTTGCTAGCTTGAAGTAAAAAGTTTTCCCCCCTTCCCCTAGCCTGGAGGCTGTACCAGGAATCCTCTTGGCAGCTTTTTGGTTTTCTTTTTCCTTGAACTGTTTTGGCATTGATTATTTATGTKTMGGTCCATCTGRGGAGCTCTCATGGGGCCACCCTGARYCTGAGACCTTGGAGAAGCTGAACCAACAGCAGAAAGGGCCCCAGAACCCACCAGCTTTGCCTGCTGTGAGGAGGAGACCCACACCAGAAAGGTTCTCACCTATTCTGCCTGAGTGAGCTCYTGTTCCTGCCCTTCCCTGTCACCAAAGGGGACAGCCACCATCTCTGTCCCCCAGGCAGAGGTCTGGGGAAGGGTGGGGGTTAAGGTTTTGAAATGTCAGTATCTAGCATTCATTCATTCCTTTTCTGTGCCTTGTGGGCATCCCTTTGTTTTTTTGGTTTGCTTTTTTGTTTTATTCTTTTTTGCTAATAAACAGTTATGTTGGGTTTTCTTCACTTTCATGCACCAGTGTCCATTTCTCATTGGAGAAAGGGATTAGTGGAACCCTTCTCTTTAGAGGAAACACTCATTTCAGACCGTTTTCTCCTGAATTTGTGCGCAAACCGAGACACCCAGGTCTCTGCTGTWCTGGCTGTGCTGGTATCATCAGCCCTGTGCTATCAAGGGTGAATTACCCAGGCTGGGGATTTGTCAGATTGTTGCTCCAGTGTCACCCTGAATTTTTAAGCCTTCTGATCAGTTGTAGCTTGGAGTCAGTTTTCCCATGGGTTTTCATGTAAATAACAGGTGTTTTTTTCTAACCAGCTTCGATGTTTACATTCTTCTTAGTGGGATGGATTTCTTTGACAAGCATGTGTATCAGCCAGTGTGTGTGTAGAGGTGGTGCTTTCCTCCACCTATCAGAACCTTYTATTCCTTTTGCATAAATATCCCTGAAATTCAATAAACTGCCTTCTTCTTTTCATTTCCCCTCTTCACTGCGTGTCGTGTGTCCTTTTTGGTATCACTGTGACACTCCAGCAGCACCAGTTTGCCTTGGTAAGGCTGGGGATGTGGCAGCACTGTCTGTGTGTCTGTGTGTCTGTGTGTCTGTGTGTCTGTGTGTCTGTGTCCTGGGCCAAGGCACCCCTGTGGGTGGGCACTGCAGGGATCTGACCACCAGCACTCTGCACATCTTCTCTTTTCCCTCACAGCTCCTGGCTCACAGCTCTGTGCCACTTCTGATTTTGTTGGTGTGAGGTGCTCCCTCCATTATTTGCTGCCTGACCATCATGCACTGACTCCAGTGGGATTCTGGTGGTGAACTCCTGCCCCCGAGCTCCCCAGGGATCAGAGGCACCATGAGCTTGTGCTTTTTGGAAGCAAAGGAAAAGGTTTTTATCTTGCAAGGTTCACCAGCCCACAGCCAGCTCCTTGCTGGGGGTTTGGGCTCCTGGGAAGGAAGAGGGGACACGAACCAGGCAGAGGGAGGCTAAAAAACAAATTCTGCTGGGTTTGGAGGGTCCCAGAGGCCACAGTGCCCACCCTCCAGGGTCTGATTTTCCCTTCCTGCTGCAAGGGGTGCCATGATCTGATTCCTGCCTGGGGTCACATCTGCTGCCTCTCCCTGCACTGCCAAGGGGTTGGAAGTTTTTCTGCCCAACGTTTGACTGTCTTGGGACAAACACTTGAATCAATTATTCACTCTCAGCTGTTGAAGGTCTCTCTACCAGATCTGCAAGGATTCTAAGGAGTCTCTGCTGCCCATCTGATGCTTTCCCAGCAGATTCGTTTATTGACAACCAGGAGATGAGAAGGGGGTGCAGTGAACTGTCATTTTTCATTTGTTTAAGGACAATCACAGTTTGCAAACCTCAACTCTGAAGCTGAGAAGTCCAGCAGAGACAATGGTGCTATAAATACTGAACCAGAAGCAAATTCTGATGGAATTTCTTTGGTTTGGCTTTAAATAAGTATGTCAACAAGCCAAGATTTAGAAGTTAAATTAAATATTAATCTGCTTTACACTGACTTACACTTACAAGTGTCTCTGACAAAGAACTGGCCAACAGCAAATCCTTTGAGACACCCTGTCACCAAACCTATTTCTTGTCCCCAGATGGGCCTGACACAGACAATTTAAGCGACAACCACCATTCAGTGGGCAGGATGTGGGGAATCTGTGGTTCCACGGGTGCCAGCATGGCCCAGCAGGGAGGTGGGGTGGGTCTGGGCTCCCTGGGAGCTGTGAGCAGGGCAGAACAACACCTCCTGGGAAGGTGCCCCAGACACTGGCTGCCTGCTGATGGGTCTGTGGAGCTGTCACCCCACAGGTGATTTCCAGGGGAGGACTTTGGCCAGCACASTCATGGTGCTGAACCTCCCTCAGTGCCTGCAGGGCAGGCTGGGCATGGAGCTTCCTGGAGCAAATGTCTCTGAGGTGAGAGACACGGGATGAGTGTGGGGTTTTCTCATTTCTGTGCAGCAGAAAAGACTTTTCATTATGATTAAAAAAACCCCCCAGATATTAAGGAGGAGAAGCAAATGGCTCAGAAGTGGCTCCTCTCTGGGCACAAGTCACACAGCAGCCACACCAGCATTCACCCAAAAGCAACCCCAAATCTCCTCTCCCTGACTTCTGCCTGGTCAAAGGACCCTCCAGGACAGCAGAATCCAGGTGCTACATCAGCCTGTGATTCTCCTCTGCATCGAGATGGAAACATTTCATAAAAAGCAGGAGGTGCTGGGCAGAGCCAAGGGGTGCAAAGATCCCRTTGCAGGGGGCAGGGGCTGGGTTGAGCCCTGACAGCCCCACGGGGTGCAGGGACTGCTCTGGGGAGCCCTTAACCCTGCTGGGCTGCCAAGGATGGCAAGGCTGTGCTTCCTCCCAGCYCTGTGGGAGCCTGCCAGGCGTGCAGGTGCTGGGTGTGCAATGYCCTTGCACACGTGTGCAGCGTGCACAGCTTCCTGTGTGCACTGCTGTGGGCACACAGGCCCCTCAGCAGCATCTCAGCTGCCAGGGCCACCAAAGGGTGCAAAGGTGGCTGGGGCCGGAGGCAGGCAGGAGGGATTTGTGCAGGGAGGGCAGACACAGCTGATCCCAGCTCCCCGTGTGCTCCAGCCACTAAGCTGGCTTGCCCAGCCTGTAAACAACTTCTTTTTTTTTTTTTCCTCTGGGCTAATCTTGTTCTGTGGGGGCAGATAACATCACTGGAATTTTTCCAGTGTCCTTTGCAAGAGCAGTCCCTGCTTTGGACTTTGGCTGAGACTCACATGAATGAGACACGAGCTTCCTCAATTGCTTTCTCTTGTTTGCTTTCCTGTGGGCCTGCTTCCTGCTCTGCTCACTGCTTCTGSTTCCTGGTCTCGTGGAGAGGGACCAAGCTCAGCACCCCCTTGTTCTTCCCTGGATGTCCCTGTGGGGCTGGGGCCGGGATGCTGGCAGGGAGCAGGAGGGGCACTGGGGTCTGGGCTCWCCTCACTGATGCCCTGCAGAGTGGGGCTGGCACTTGCTGAGCTCCTGCTCTGCATCCTGACTTTTTCCAGGGMAGCTGCTTTGGGTTTAGGCCTGTGCCATGGCTGGGGTGGGCTGCACCTCAGCCTGGAAGGCCCAAAGGGGTTCTTGTCCCGTGGCAGAGCCAAGCCCAGTACAGGTGGTGTGGTACCTRAGCCCCAGCCCACAGAGCTGCCTGTCCCCACCCTGCCCAGGGATTCCACTTATCACCCCTCAAACCCTCAGAGACCTCCTCGGGGTCTGACAGCAGAAACTCTGTCCTGCTTTGGGGAGGGCTGGCAGCCCAAGCACAGCTCAGCCACGGGTGTGCAGCCTGGGCCCGGCCCAAAGGGCTGCAGGTGCTGCTGTGAGCGTGGCAGGAGCAGGCAGCCTGCCAGACCAGCCTGCCAGCACAGCCTGTGCCACGCYGCAGGGCCACCAGTGTCACCAGCTCCTGCCTCAGGAGTGGTGCACGTGTCACCACTCACCTCCTCCCCGTGCTTCATCCCTCCCCAGCACAGTTCTGTGCCTTGCTGCAGCCAGGGAAACTGAGGCACTGACCCTGTCCTGCTGCTGGGCCACAGCTGAGCCACCAGGGAAACTGAGGCACTGACCCTGTCCTGCTGCTGGGCCACCAGGGAAACTGAGGCACTGACCCTGCTGGGCCACCAGGGAAACTGAGGCACTGACCCTGCTGGGCCACCAGCCTGCACAGGCCTTGCTCGTGCTCTGTGGGTGTTTCCTACTTCTATTCTTCCTTTCCACCTGGGAGTTTTCCAGGTTCCTGTATGGAGTCTGTGGCCCACAGACAATGATCTAGCTGGCTCTGGTGTCCCAGGGATTGTCCCCTCTCCAGGTCATGGGGCTCTGCTCTTGCACAGCCCCATCAGCCCCATGTCTGTCCTGTCCAGGTCCCCCAGGATGTTCCTTCCCTTCTAAAGACAAGCCAAGGAGTCAGCCCTTCTCATGTGAGGGACACACAGATCTGCTTCAGGGTTAGAAGCTTTGCCCAAGGCCTGGCTCACATCACTGCCCAGGCCTGTGGTCATCACTGCATGGCCTTTCTGGCTGTGCTGGTCACCCCGATTCCCCTCAGGCTGGATTTGAGGCAGAGCAGGGCTGTGGTTTCTCTGGCAAGAAGCCTGCTGTGTGCTGTCTCCTCATGGGTCAAGACTGCCTCTTCTTGGGTGCCCCTGCCATGGCCTGTCCCTCTGGCCTTTCCTGCCAGGACCTGGGGTGGTGCTGGGCTCAGTGCAGAAGGACAGCAGTGGGGCTTTCYCACTCAAGTGCTGCTCCTGTGAGACCCAGCATTGTCTGGGGCAGGGAGCCAGAGAGGTTTCGGGTTAATTCTTGTTATCTGCAGGCACCTGCCTCGCTGCTGTGCTGAGGCAGATTAGCTGTGGCGGTTTCTCCGGGCTGCTGTTGCCTCATGCATTTGGGGGTTGTGGTAGTCACAGGCTGTGGTGGTGAGTCTTTGAGGGGGGCTACAGAATTCTGTTTCTTTCATTATCATTAGGAATATCTGCTGCTGTTTATCTGCCTTCTCTTCCCTTCGTGTTATGCAACCTCCTCTTGAGATGGCAGGGGTTGTTTTTCCAGGGCTGATGTAGCAACAAAACTCGCTGGCATTTCCAGACCCTCATGGCTGTAACACCCAATGTCACACCTGCCCCTCTCTSACTGCATTAGGATTCCCAAGTACTTTTCCACTCCATTAATGAGCTCAGGTGTTGTGTTGTCTCCAGCACAGCCCTGGGAAGATGGGCTGGGTGCCGGCAGCTCCGGTGCGCGTGGCCAGGGGAGGATCAGGGCGGGTGACTCAGGGCAACTGAAAGTTCTGTCCTGGGAGAGCTGCCTGGGATCCAGGTCGCTGGGACCTGTTTGTCAGGTTCCTATTTTTGTTATTCACTSGCTCAGTATTCCTGAAAACAAATTGTGTTGTTGTCACCTGATTGGCACCACGGGCGTCAGAGCGCGGAGGGTGTCCYGCGTGGAGAGCCTGTTTGGGTGGCTGCATCTCAGCTCTGCAGTGCCTGGCTTTTGGCTCTGCTGTGCCCATGTGCAGCTCTTCCAGTTCCAGAGCTGCTCCTTTGGGCTGTKCCCCTGGTACTGCCTGGGGACCTGTCCCCCACAGCTCCTCCAAAGCCCCACAGCCTTTGCTGTCAGAGGAGACCTTCAGATTCTGTCACCTGTGCCTGTGTTTTGTGTGTGGTGGCTGTGGGCTGAGCCTGCAGCAGGTATTGGAATCCTAAAAGCTGAAAATGTTGGGTTTTCTGTGCTCACAAGCACTGACCCWAAAGCAGGGACTTTGTAGAGCTGTGGAACCTTCCTGAGCTGGAAGGGACCCACCAGGATCACAAAGCCCAACCCCTGCCCTGCTCAGTCAATCCCAGCCTGGGCATCCCTGGAGCAGTGTCCAAAGGCTCCTGGAGCTGTGGCAGCCTCGGGGCCGTGCCCATTCCCTGGGGAGCCTGGGCAGTGCCCAGCACCCTCTGGGGGAAGAACCTTTCCCTGCTCTGCAGCCTGAGCCTGCCCTGGCCCAGCTCCAGCCGTGCCCTGGCTCTGTCCCTGGCCCAGAGCAGAGCTGGGAGCTGCCCCTCCAGTGCCCCTAAGGAGGAGCTCTCTGTGTGCTCTGCCTTCAGTCTCCTCTGGTCCAGCTGAACAAGCCAAGTGACCTCACCTGCTCCTCACACTGCTTCTCCTCCAGACACTTCACTGGGCTTTGGGAACAAACCCCCTTGGGTTTTCTGTCCATCTGCCCCCTCCTGCAGCTGAGTGAGCTCTGCTGGCCCCTGGCCCAGGCTGTGGCTGGTGATGGTCCCTGGGTCCCCACTGTGTTGGGTAGGACAGGACAGAGTCCCTGCTGTGTGAGAAACTGCTGGTTGTGTAGAGAGCAGAAAAAACTGGCAACAGGCTGGTGCAAGAGCCCTTTGACAGAGCCTGAACAACCTCGGGAGGCTGCARACAGCTCTGGGGAGAAGGTGCTTGTGGCAGGACACTGCTGCTTCCTTCATCTCCAACAACCTCTTTCTGGAGCTGGACATTGCTTCTCAGGCCAAGCTCCAGCAGAAAAAACCTGCCAGCTAAACCAGGGATTTCACTGATAGGTCGTTTTTTGCTTAACAGCAAACCAGTCCCACAAAAATATTTGTTTTATTTTGAAGAAACAAAGGAACCGTTTTTTTTTTCTTGCGTCATCCATTCTCCTTTTTATCTCTGCAAAAGCTGACAGGGAGCAGGACCTGCCTGTGATCTGAGRAATCCAGGAGAAAACATCTGCTGGTGTTTGTGGTGGGAGAAGCAGAGCTGTGCCTATCTCCCTGAGCAGCCCTGCTGCTGCTGCCCTGCCTGAGCTGTGCTGATCTTGTCCTGTCACCAGGGCAGTGTGTCAGGGGCTGGGGCAGCACTGCTGGGCTGCTGCAGAGCACGTGGAGATCAGCCMAAGCAAAGGGGCTTGTGGCCAAAGCAAAGGGGCTTGTGGCCAAAGCARGGCCAGTTCTCATSTGGRYGGGTTTTCTTTYTACAYGAAGGAAATTTTCTGGGTGCTKAAGTGGATTATTCATTTCTTGGGAGCCAAGTGGAAATGTGTGCTATCCAAAAATGCACGTGGCTGGCCAGTATCCACAGGAATCCACGGGAGCTCTGGCATGTGTGATGGTAGGGAAAACAGCTCGTGTGGCTGCTGCCATTGTCAGCATTAAAACTCCACTGCCCTTTTTGGGAACGGGCTGCTGAAGGCATCTGTTGTGCAAGGGACAGGCTGGTGGAAGTGGCTGAGTGTCAGGTGGGGAGAGAAACCCTCCTGCTGCTGCCATGGCCGTGCTGTGGGCTTGTGGAAGGTGTTCCTCCTGCCCAGGCTGCAGGGACAGTGCTGCAGGATGGGAGCAGCATCCCTCCCTCCTCCCCACCCTCCTCCTCTCACCCCATCCCTCTCCCTCTGCTGCTGAATCTCTGGATGGGGTTGTGCATGGCAGGGTTGTCTCAAGGAGCTCTCCTGTCTCAGTGGAGAAGTGGCCAGGGCCAGGCTCTGAGGTTCTCCTGGCACTGATGCACCCAGCAGAGACATGAGATGGTGCCAGTCATGTGTTGGCATCCTTTAATTATCTCATTTCCTGACACCACAAGTGCTGCCAGTTCTGGCCTTGGCAAGGTCTGAGTTGAGAGCATGGGAGGAGTTCAGGGAAAAGTTGAGGGTCTGAATTGGGAAAATCCACATTAAAAAGCTGCAGTCCCTGGGAGACACCAGTGTGAGGCTGGGGGACAGCTCTGCATGGAGTTACAGGCATCTCACCTGAGATGAAGYTGGAGGTTTTGGGGTGAGATTTGGGCCACTACAACTCTTCCTGTGTTCAGGGCTGTGGCTTGGCTGTGCTGCACTTTTCAGCAGCACTGTGAAAGCATTCCCCTGGCTTGGGGTGAGGTGGCTGTGTTCCTGTTGTCCTGAGGACACAACACAGAATCCTGCTCCATGGCTGCATCATTGCAGGCAGCTGAATTGCCTTCTCACTGCTGCAGTTCTCTGATGCCTTAGGGACTTCCAGCATCTCACACAGGAGCTCATCCAGTGCTGGAGCTCTTGGTAAGGAGGAGAGAAGRGCACTGGGCTGGGAAGCAAGGTCTCCTTCTTGCTGTGGATTTGTGGCATTAATCTGGTCCACTGTATCTCATGAGATGCCCCCTCAGCTTTGGAGAGCAATCTGGAGCAGMTTTMARCTTCCACCTTGGTGGCACTGCAGTCCCCWGCCAGCTGTGCTTCAGAGGGTCTCCATGAGAAGGTTCAGAGGGTCTCCATGAGAAGGTTCAAAGGGCCCTGAGCCTCAGGAGCTGAGCTCCCCCWGAGCTGAGCAARGAGSGTTGGAGCAACCAGGAGGAGGAGAAGCAGCAGGAGCCACGCTGTGCCCAGGGCAGTGCAGCCCCACCAGTGCCTGGGACCTCCTCTGGGCATTTTCAGCTGGATGTGGACATATAGGAGGATTTGGTCTGGGCTTGGACTCGAGGACTGGCAATATCCAGCATGGATTGGGCCCTGCAATGTAGCCCAAGGCAGCAGAGAGCTGCTGCTGCTCTCCCCACATGAGTAGCTGATCCCAGCTGCACAGGTTTCTGCAGCATTCCCAGCTAAGGTCCCCTTTCCCAAAGCTGTCTGAGCAATGCAGTCTCCTTCTCRAGGTGTGGGAGCAGGTGACACAGCACACAGACCTTGCAGGCACTCCTGGAATGATCACCATCCMCTGGAGACAGCATGGGAGATGCCTGTGTGCCATGGGTTCATCTGGATCTTGTGTTTCACAGCCTCTGCCCCATGGCCACGGGGGAATGCTTTGGGGTTTGTGGCTGGGTGACCCAGTGTCACTGCTCAGGAATGTGGCAGGTGCTGCCCATGGTTTGGACTGAGCAGCATTTGGGTCTCTGAGCTTTGGGTGTGTGCTGTTGGGGGAAGGGGAGGACAAGGCAGGTGAGGGGTCTGTGCACAGGGGGCTTTTCTGGTCTCTGAATGCACTTGCTGCTTTCTCAGGGCACCCAGGTGTTGTCCCCAGRGCAGCTGCCTTAAGATGTTGTAGCTGGGATGTGGTGAGGTCTGTGGCTGCACCCTGCAGGGGTCTGGCTGGAGCTCTGTGCTGGAACAGAGCTGCTCCAAACCTGCAGATCRAGGTCTGAATCACTGCAAAGGTCTGCGCTGCTCCTTGGGGCTGCTGTGATGGCAGGACTGGCAGCACAGGTCTCACAGCCTGCTCTGAGCTCTGAAGTCTTCCAGCTTGACAAACCTTGCTGTGGCATCCCTGCCTTGTCCTTTGCCTCCATGGGCTCCTCTCCTGGGCCAGATCATCTGAGAGAACAGACACCTCTTGGACCTGAATGGTCTCTGCTCTCTCAGCCTCTCCTCATATAGAAAATGCTCCAACCCCTTCATTTTTTGGCCCTGTCTGCTCCAGTAACTCCACACTTTTCTGTATTGCAGTTTGTGCAGCAGTTCCTGGTACTGCTTTTGGAGATCTCCTTGGGCTGCCAGGCCCCTTTGGGAATGCCTTGGAGGATTGTGCTGCTGAGGTCTCATATAATACAATAATATTTATTGCAAATATAAATKGTTATATTTGCAATCTGCATTAGGGAGCTGCAGCCACCGTGGGTGCCCGTGTCCTTGTGGTGCAGCCACCATGATCCCTGGGGTCTGGGGTGCCCCATGTGCCCCACTGCTCCTCCCTGCCCCTCCTGCTCTGGGCTCGGAGCTGCCTGAGGAGTGTGAGGGGCCTGTCAGGGATTTTGTGGAGCTGAGCTGTGCCTGGGCAGGAGGGTGAGCTGTGCCTGGGATGGTGGGGGCACTCCCAAGGCCAGGACAAGGCAGACCAGTAGGTGGGAATGTCCACTGGAGACAACTGGAGGTGCTGGAGCTGCTCTCTGTTGTTCTGTGCAAGGTGTGAGCAGTGAATTACACCTGGAATGAAGGAGGGGAAGAGAGGTGGCTTTACCCTGCTGCTCCTTTTGTGAGGTGAAAAGCGTGAGCAGGTTTTGGAGCTGGTGACAGCMAGGAGCAGGAAGAGGAAGTGTGAGGGATTATAAATATCTGGCTCTCAAGGGGCAGAGCAGTGAGATACTATTTTCCATGAATAGGCTCCTGGAGTATGACACTTTCTTCCCTCTTTCGTGTGGCTGTGCTCCAGATAACAGAAACCACTGCTGATTTCCTGAGCTCACTATCTTTGTCATGAAAACCCCAAACAGCAGCAGTTTATAAATAAGGCTTAGGAAATAGAGCTGCTATTCTGAGGAGCAATGAAACCAGCAGCTTGKCCAGCTCAGCACTTCAGTTCTGGTTCACAACAAACTTGAGCCATCACAGAAAGAAACCTGAAGTTTTCACAAAGGGGAGAGTGGAACTGAGCTGCAAAGGCTGTGGAAGTGCTGTACAGAGTCAGGGGCTTGGCTGCCTCTCCCACGGTGCTTAACTCTTCCTAGAACCACAGATTCTCCTGAGCTGGAAGGGACCCACAAGGATCATCAAATCCAACTCCTGGCCCTGATTCTTAGGACAGGCCTAAGAATCCCACCCTGTGCCTGGGAGTGTTGTCCAAATGCTTCTTGAACTCCCAAGCTCCACCAGAAAACCTGCCKGCATCCTGGCAAGAGCCCACAGACACAGCTGAGAAAGCACAGGGCTTCTGATTCCCTCTGCTTTTGAACTTGTGCCATTCCAGGGCTCTGGGCTTTACTTACACCAGTGGATAACACTCCATCTGGGTCTGTGCTGATCCCCAGATCAAACAGGTGCTGAGGAAGCCATCAGCAGGACAGCAGGAGCTGAGATGAGTGCAGGGATGTTTGCTGAAGGTTTACTCAGAGTTCCCCCTGTGCCTCTGGCCAAGGGGTCAGCCCTGTGCTGGGGCTCCTGGTGCTGCTCCTTCCCTGCTCTGGGAATGAACCTGTCCCAAACTGAGCTGCTGACACAGCCTTAAACATGGCCAGAGTGGAGTGAGCCACGTGCAGATGTAGGAAATTGAGGGTGTCCTGCACCTCACAGAAATGGCTTCAAAATAATTTGTGAGGCAGCTCCTTGGTGTGTTTTGTAAAGCAAAAGGTTTAATAAAGTTATAAAATAATAAACAATAAAGAACAAAATAGAACCTGAGCACAGGTACAAATACAAGCCCATTGTACCTGGCTACAACATCCCAAGGAGCACTGAGAATCTCTGTGCTCTCCCTTATGTACTGAATTTTCTAGGTGGGTTTTTGCCAAAGTGCCCAATAGAGGATGGCTGCATTTCTGAGGGACAGGTGAATGGACCTGTCAGTGTTTCTGTCCTGGCATTGAGCCACTGCTGCCAGGAGAGTGGAGAAGTTTCTGGGGTCTTTTATTTTTAAGTTTTATGGTAAAACTGAAATCCTTTTTCCTTATGTGGAAAATCCCTGCTTGGTTTAAAGCTGCACTACTGCACGCAGTGCTGAAAGCCTGCAAACACCTGTGGGGGTTTTTGGCTCAGCGTTGTCCTGGCACAGAGGAGCAGATCTGATGGGATGGCTGTGGATGGGGAAACCCTCAGGAAGGGAATTCCTGAAGCCCCAGCACTTTGGATATGGATCTCATGGACTGGAGAGTGTTTTGAGATGAGCAGTCACCAGCAGAGCCCTGACAGCCTGAGGTGCTGAAGTTTACCCTGGAGAATGGACAGCAGAGGAAGGCAGAGAAGTCTTCAAACCCTCAGAGAAGGTGCAGGATGGATCCTTCTGCCATGATCGTGGTGCACACCATGGCTGAGAGGTTTCAGCTGCAGGAAGGAGGATTCAGGTGAGACTCAAGGAAGATCTTCCTGCCCAGAAACAGCTCTTCATCCTGTAAGAACTTTAAAACAGGACAGTGCAAGGATATCTGAGCTACCTGAAACTGGAGRGCAGCCCTGTCTTCATCCAAAGTCCCTTCCAGTCTCGAGGTGATGCCACATCCAGTCTGTGAGGTTCTGTGGTCTGTAGGGTCTCCTGTGGCAGGGTGTGCTGAGTGTCCAGGGTGGGGAATCTGCCCTCTGCAACTCACAGTGTGTGATTTCACAGGCCAAGAGAGGACCAAGCTGCCCACTGCCATGTGGAGCATCCTGAAGCAGCTTCCTTGAGGGCAGAGAAAACGTCTGTGC
>CADDXX010000175.1:370514-390949 GCA_902810485.1 Alauda arvensis | reverse complement strand
GGATGGGATGGGATGGGATGGGATGGGATGGGATGGGATGGGATGGGATGGGATGGGGAGAGTACAGATGGATTTAGTCAGTTCTCTGCAGCAGCACAAGTCTCAGGGCTTCCTGCTCTCCCTGTGCTGCTGCAGAGCTGGGACACAGGGGAGGAAAGCAAAGAGCTCTTTTGTGGGGGAATGTTTTCAGCCACAGCAGGTTTATTAAAGATGAGAGCCAACCCCTAAAAATGGGTGTGATTCCAGTGGAACAGCTCAGGAGGGCCCACAGGAAGGACCCAGCTCATGCTGGCCATTTCCAGCTCATTCCACATTCATGGTGGAGGAACAAGGAGTGAGTGGTTTGTCTCCTCAGCTGAGTGATGCAGCAGAGGCCCTGCTTTCCTGTGCCTGAGGCAGCACTGGCTCCCTGACAGGGTTTTGAGGTAAGAGCAGCACTTGCAGACACAGAYCCAGCACAGCCAGTGGGTCACCTCTGCCTTGCAGCTTCCTTGGGRAAGGTCCAGCAGAGCAGCTCCTCCAAGGGGTCTGCTGCTCTGAGCCCGTCCAGCCTGGGCTCTGCGTGCCCCTGCATCCCYCTGGAGCATCCCTGTGCAGTGGAAGGTGGATAATCTTGGCTGTGTGCCTCTCCCAGCCACAGGAGAGCTTTGCTGGGTGTGCCTTGCTGGCTGAGGACTGAGGGAAGTGGGGCAAAAGCCCTGCTGGGGTTGTTTGCAGGGAGATGGAGGAAGAGCATCACCCACTGTGTGTTGTAGCTGCAGGACACAGCTGAGGGCCAGGGTACCTCCAGCTCAGGTGGACATGAACATCCCTGGGCTTGGAGGGGGACTTCATGTTAGGGCCAGAAGTGGCTGGGAAAAATTTCCTGGAACTGTTATTGCCTCAGCTTCTCCAAACTTACAAAGAAATCATGGAACTGGGCCAGGTGAATCAGAATTCATTCAGGAAAGAAAAGCTGAGGGTTGTAATTGAACCTGTTTCAGAGCTCTTCCAGAAYGAAACACTTCCAGGTTTCCTTTTGAGGTGGATATTTTGAAATCTCAATGTTTTCCTGCTGTTTGTGATAGCAGAAAATGATCTCAAGTTCAGAACAGAAATGGAAACTTGGAATTCTCTAAAATAATGAACGCAAAATTTTGTTTCCAAAAATTGAGATGGAAGATGTTCCCAAAGATTGAGAGGAAAGTCAGAGTCTGACATCTTGAAATTCCTGGTGGAAGGAGTCTTTGCACTTATAGAGAGGTGTCCCAGAGAGGTGAGCACGTGCTGCCCCTTGTCAGTGAGGAGCTCTGACTCTGCTTYTCTTCCCCCCCTGCAGGCAGCAGCTTTGTCCTCCGGTCCTGTGCAGCAGAGCCCTCTGTGCTTTGGTGGTTGCTTTCCCTGCTCAGTGCAGGTGGCCAGGTGGGAACAGCTTTGATCTCACAGATCAAGAGGAGAAAGGCAGAGAAAGGTGGAAGGGGGAGGAACAAGACAAATGGTGGGAGATGGAAGGAGCCACATGTGAGGAGGAGACAATGGAGAAGGTCAGGAATAGTCCTGGAAATGCTCCACATCCCATCTCTATGGTGGATAAGGTCCTACAACCTCCTTCCAGGACCTGTGTGCCCAAGAAAGTGCTGGGAACACATCCCAAGGCACCAACTCCCCGTGCAGCTCTGGCTGCAGGAGGTTGTTTTTGACTGAGGGCAGGTTTTTCCCCGAGTTTGTGCACGGAGCTCTCAGGGCTCTATAAATACCACGCTGCTTCCTGTGGGCTCTGTCAGGAGGAAGCTGYTTCTGCTCTGGGGACGAGGCAGCAGCAGCCTCAGGGTGCAGGCAGTGTGTGAGCTGGGGGGCAGGGACTGGGGGGCACAGTGTGCCAAAGCTCCCCTCCTCTCCAGGCAGGGCTGGCTGCTTCCGTCCAGATCCACCCTGGACTGGCCAAATTTCAGCTTTTCTAGAAAGCAGCATGTGGGGAAGCCATGGGGGCTTCCTGGGAGTGGAGGCAGGAGGAGGAGGAGGAGGAGGAGGAGGAGGGTGAGCATCAGGAACTGACAGCAAGGTTCTGCTGGGGGTGGTCCCAGCCCTTCTCTGGGTGGGAAGATGCTGCTGTGAATGATGCAGGAGGTGGCACTCCTGGAGAGAGGCTTTTCGGGTGGCTGCAGGGGGTTTGACTTGCTGACATCTCTGACAGCTGTGCCTGGTCCATTTGTGGACACCACAAAAAACGTGTTTGTACTCTTCGTGCCTCCCCAATATTTCTCCACAATATTTTCTACCTGTTGAGCAGTGCTGCAGCCTGGGAGASTGGTAACATCCTGACAGCATTTTGAGGGACACAGCTGTTTGGGCTCCTCTCTGACATTTTTCAGTGGCACTGAGTGGTTCAGAGCAGGGGCAGGGAGGCTTGCAGGACCTCTGAAGTGCTGCTGTCAGATGTCTGARGGTCTCCAGCCCAGCCTCACACTTKGAGCAGGACTATCCACAACACTGGGCCAAGCTGGTCGTGCCTGCCTCATTTAGTTTTGAAAAACTCTGAGATGAGGATGGGATGAAGATCTCCCATGTGAGCTGCCAGTTTTACCCTCAGCCTTCTCTTTGCTGGCTCAGCCTCTTCCTCAAGCCCTGGCTCCTGGCACCTGGCCCTCCCCAGTTTCCTCACATCCCTCCTGAACTGGGGACCACTGCTCCCCATCCTCCAGGGCGGAAAATCCATCTCCAGGCACATCTCATCTCATCCCCTGCTCTCCAGTTCAAGCTTTGCCACATTTGCATGGCTGAGCTCTGGGCTCTCCTCCATCAGGCAGAGCCCAGGCAGAAGGAAGCACCCAGATGATGTTGCATGCCACCGTGAGAGGAACTCGCCTGAGGTTTTGCATTTGGGAAGCCCCAGGGCTCCACTCGAAATCAAAATCTGCACTCATGCAAGCTCTGGTCCCCAGGGGAGCTCCGTTCAGAGCAGATGCCAGGCTGAGCCKGAGCTGTCACCTAGGAAGAAGGGCCCTGGGTGGAGACACTTGGACAGAAATGAACCTTTTCAGGCTCAAGAATAGATGGCAAAGCACACCAAGCTAATTTTCCCATTATTTTTTTTTTAATTATGCTCTAAATGATCTCTAAGCCAATTTGAGGATATTTTTGCTTGACTGGAAGTGGCAGCATTGTATTTACAGCTAAAAAGCAGACTTGACATGGGAGCAGGGATCAGGTGAGGTGCAGGGGAGGGGAGAAGTGACAGATTTTTAAATTGAAAAACTGCCAAAATTGATATGAATTGACAGAATGTTTCCAAATTKTAAGTACTGCATTTCCTAAGACAAGGGAATGTGGGGAGGTGGCACAGAGAGAGAAAAGCTGCTCCACAGCATAGCCCTGTGGGGAGAGGGGTCCTGTGCTGGGGCTTCAGTCTTGGCCACCCCCAGCCTGATTTTGTTTCCCCRTGAAGTGGGAAAAATGTTAAGGATGGGGACAGGAGCCAGGGAGGTGTGAGGAAASCATCCAGAACTTCCACTGACCAGGTTCCCTTTGAGGGAGAGCTGAAGAGACAGGAGGGCAATTTGAGYCTTTTCTTGTGTYTGGTGAAGAGCAGAGCACGGGAGGWTTTCTGAGCCCAGCACTGAGGGAAGTCACTCTGTGATGARGAGCTTTCCTGCCAGCTGAACGTGTGTGCTTTAGGTAAAACAGCTAAAAAACAAATCATGAGAGCTGCTGGAGCAAATGGCAAAACAGTGTATGGGAAATCACTCCTGTGGTTCCCACTTGCCTTGCAAGAAGCAGGATGAGCTGAGAGATAGCTTGGTTAGACTTGAAGTTTTCTACAAGAGAAGACTGAGCAGGAGGACAGACCTTTAGGTTTCTACCCACTCTCTCCAGCCCAAAAGATCCCCAAAGCTCTTGCCTGTGCAAGGTCCATTCATCCTCTCAGGCTCTGGGTAGATTTCTGCYACCCCTGTGATTTGGGAATGTTTYTGGMAGCTCTGTTTCTTTATCCTGTGTGTCTGATACTCAAAGGACACACCATGGACTGCACTCTCTGCAGGGTCTCAGCTGGTCTGTCTCCTGGGGATGGACCCTGTGTGAAACAAGGACTCTGGTCCAGCTTCTGCCTCCTGCCTGGTGCTGCCTGGTTCTTTCCAAGAGGAAAAAAAAAAAACCTGTGCTCTGCAGGGGGAAGGTACAGCTTGTGTTGTGCCAAGGACAGAGTGAAGGGAAGGAACACTGAGTATGGCAGGGAGGGGATGAACTGTCCCCTGCACAGATCTTCTCCTTCCTGCATCCATTTCACTCCATGGCTGGAGTTAATCTGASTGGAGGCTTCCATGACCCTGCCAGGGCCTCCTGCCCTTGGTGACACCTTCCTTCTTGCCCCTGTGCCAGTGCTGGCTGAGCAAATTCAGGGGAAAATAACCTTGCAAATGTGCTTTGTGTTGGGCCAAATCAGCCCCGTGAGGTGGGTGTTTGCATGGCCAGAGACAGAGCCTGGTGCAGGGAGGGGGCTGTTTCACAGGGGCTGGGAAGGGTCAGGGTTAGGGTTAGGGTTAGGGTTAGGGTTAGGGTTAGGGTTAGGGTTAGGGTTGGGGTTTAGGGGTTAGGGTTAGGGTTAGGGTTAGGGTTAGGGTTAGGGTTAGGTTTAGGGTTAGCCCACAAACCCAGCTACCTGTCACACCAGAGAGCACAGGGCTTCTGATTCCCTCTTCTTTTGCATGCTGTGCCATTCCAGGGCTCTGGGCTTTGTACTCACACCAGTGGATAACTCTCCATGTGGGTCTGTGCTGATCCTCAGATCAATCAGATGCTGAGGAAGCCATCAGCAGGACAGCAGGAGCTGAGATGAGTGCAGGGATGTTTGCTGAGGGTTTACTCAGAGTTCCCCCTGTGCCTCTGGCCAAGGGGTCAGCCCTGTGCTGGGGCTCCTGGTGCTGCTCCTTCCCTGCTCTGGGAATGAACCTGTCCCAAACTGAGCTGCTGACACAGTCTTAAACATGGCCAGAGTGGAGTGAGCCATGTGAAGATGTAGGAAGTTGAGGGTGTCCTGCACCTCACAGAAATGGCTTCAAAATAATTTGTGAGACAGCTCCTTGGGTGTGTTTTGTAAAGCAAAAGGTTTAATAAACTTATAAAATAATAAACAATAAAGAACAAAATAGAACCCGGGCACAGGTACATGCAAGCCCATTGTACCTGGCTATGACATCCCAAGGAGCACTGAGAATCTCTGTGCTCCCCCTTATGTACTGAATTATCCAGGTGGGTTTTTGGTAAAGTGCCAAAATTTTGAATTTAAATTGCAGGAAGACTGACTGCTGCATGGGTTGAGGAGAAAGGGGAAGAAATTAATCCAAAAATCCCTGGGGTTGGCTGGCATCAATCCTGACCCGAGTTCAGCCCCCACTGCCTGTGAGCTGAGGCTGCTGGAGCTGCTGAATGACACRCACCTGGCCTGAAGGTAAAACACCCTTGCTGTCTCTTGTTTGGGTTATTGGTAAAGGTCAGGGTCCTGGGGGAGTCYGTGCTGAGCAGTCTGGAGGTGTGGTCTGTCCAGGGTGCACTGTGTCTGTTTGTCCTGACACTGCAAGTGGGCAGATCTGGGACCAGGCTCAGCTGGTTTTGCTCAGGGGAACGGGAGGAAAGGAAGCAATTTCTGCAAATTTAGTAAGAAAGCCCTYAAATCTAATTGCTGGAAGTGGTTAGGGAAGCTGACAGACTATAATCAGCTCCGTGACTCTTTTCCAGCTCATCAGCAGTGCCAGTGGTCCTTGGCTGTGCTCAGGAAATGCAGCATGTGAAAAATGAGAGCAGCAATCCCACCTGTGAGAGCAGCACTGCACAAACCAGAGCAAAGAGCAGGGGTGTAAAGAGCTCTGGATGGGGAGCAGCCAGGAAAGTCTGCTTAGCTGGGGTGCCCAGATTGAAATATTGATGATAAAACATTTTTCAGAAGTTATTTCCACTCCGTTGTAGCCAAGGGGAAAGTCAGGCTGGAGTTAGGTTTGACTGGCAGTGACCCTTCTGAGAGATGAGTTTTCTTAATAACAGTGCTGTGGCTTCCTGCTAATTGGGAGTGAGGAGTGACACAGCTGAGAATGCCAGGAGGGGTAAGGGCTGCTGCAGAAAGAAATTTCTCAGAGAGTGCTGGAGGCAGAAAGGCCTGTTATTTCTGAGAAGGTATTCTTGAAATGGGATGTCTCCCTGAGATGTTRGAGAATCTGATCTGTATCAGAGCTGTCTGCTGTTTCATTGGTGGGATCAGTGGTGGACCTGCTCCCTGACACCACTTTTATCATGGGCATTCTCTGTGTTAATGTTGTCTCATGTGCTAATAAATAATTTTCTTGTGAACTGTCAGAAATTTCATTTTTGCACCCAGAAGTCAGTTACTCAGAGAACCACAGGATATTGTGTGTTCTTCAGCTGTCASCCAGACATGAATGCCTGGGGAGAGGGGGCTGTATTTCAGCCCAAGTGACTGAGTCACCAGGACAGGGCTGCTTTGGGAGCTGACAGAGCGTGGGGAGACAGCACATGACTTAATGTGACGTAATGCAGCAGAGCATGGCACCTAAACCCTTCATCATGTGGGGTTTGAGRGCACTTGGCAGGAGCCAGGCACAGGCTGAGCCCCATTTGCACAGCCAGGGTGTGGCTGTGGATGGGACATTGTCCCATGGGCTTCTCTTCACTGGGGAGCCGAGGCAGACACTCTGCTGCTGCTGCTGAAAGGCCTTTTGTGCTTGAAAGCAACAGGTTTGAACTGCAGTGGGTTGTGGATTGTGAATTCCCTCTGGYTCACTTAAAAACTTGGTCCTTGATTCCTTTATTACAAATCATCTGCTGTCCTTYTGCTGCTGAGAAACAGAGCAGGAAGGGGCATTTGTTCATCAGGTGAGGCTGGGGAAAGACATGAGCCTCCTGGGGAGCAGAGGCCCCCGTGGGGTGCAGGGAAATGGGGCTTTTTCACTGTCCTGGCATTTTCAGAAATGCACAGAGCAGGGCAGGGACAGGCCCCTCCTCAACCATCATTTTCCATCCCTCAACCATCCTGCCCCGTGCTGGGTGGGAGGTGTCTGACACCCTTCAAGCCCCTGTTTGTGCCTTTGCCAGATGGTTGTGTGCTGGTTTCCAGCAAATGAACAGCCAGGAGTCCCTGAACCCCTTCCTAGGACAACAAGGAATGTTTCCAGTCTGAGCCAGGGCAGGGTTAGATGGYAYRYTAGGAAGAAATTCTTCCCTGTAAAAGTGGTGAGAAACACTGAAACAGGGAAGAAACAGAATTGCAGAATTCCTGCTTTGCCTCAGTCCTTCCTGCTGAGGTTGGCCCTCAGGAGTCCCAGACCAGGAGTTAGAGAAGAAGGCYGGAGAAGGGAAGRCTTCCAGCTGCACACAGAKGKTTGGGTSAGAGATCAGCCAGGCAGAYTKGACACCCAGAACTCCATGGGCCCCCCTGGTTTGCACCCATGGGTGCTGACAGAGGTTGTTGTTAAGCCAGGCTCTGTTTGGAGCAGCTGCCCAGGGAGGTGATGGGGTCTCCCCCTCTGGAAACATTCCAGATGCTCCTGCATGTGTTCCTGTCCACCTGCTCTAGATGACCCTCCCCTGGGGGATGTTGGATTCCATGATCTCCAGGGGTCCCCTTAACAATTCTGTCATCCTGTGGTTCTGTTCCCCAGGGAAGCTGTGGCTGCCCCGTTCCCTGGAAGTGCCCAAGGCCAGGGAATGGGGCTTGGAGCTCCCTGGCACAGGGAAGGTGGGAGGTGGCAGGGGCTGGAACAAGATGAGCTTTAAGGTCCCTTCCAACCCAAACCCCCCTCTAAGTCTCTAAGTTAGAAGTCTCTAACCCCTGGGGGTGGCTTCTCTGCTGAAGCTGTGGGATGGAGGATCTGCCTGCTGCTGCAGATGAATCAGAGGCCTCCACCATGCCASACTCGTGATGCTCTGGGCCTCAGTGGTCCCATTAGCACAACCAATAATTATCTTGTCCTGTGGCTGCCAGTGATAATATTAATGTGCTATTTATTTTATCAACATTCAGATCGACTGGGATTACACCAATGCCCATAGTTTTCCCTCTTATCACCCTGGGCAGTCACATGTGGAGTTTGAATTATCTCATGTGGTGGGTCTGAGTTTGATTTAAGCCAAAGCAACACAGAGGCCTAAGAGYTGTAGGGCCAAAGTGACCCCTGCTCTCTGCAGGGATGTCCTGCTTGCCCAGCAGGAGCAGGACACAGAGCACAGCTCCAGCTCCTCCCTGGGCTGCAGCCTGGCCAGACTGGGTGGGTGCAGGATGTGGGGGACCCACCCAGAGTGGCTCAGCCTCCATGCACTGCTCTGGAGGTGAAATAAGGGTTCATGCAGTCCTAGAGAATGGCAGCTATTCCCAGAGTCAGGTTAAACCCTGGGAACATCTCCAAGTGCTCCTGCATGGCTCAGGCAGGGACTGCTGTGAAGGGAAGGTTTTAGTCCCTTAGGGGCCAGATTCCATTCAGATGGARTAGGAAGAGTTTTATTCTGATGTTTTTAACAGACAAATGGGGTCATTTCCCTGCATGTGAGTGAAACCCCTTGGGACTGGCTGAGCTAAAGAATGAGCTTGAGTATAGACAGAGAGCCCAGAGAGGATTCATCTGGATCCTCCCAAGGCCAGAGCAGCTCTTGTTCTGGCTCTAATGAGAGCTGGACAACACCTTGCCTGAAAGCATCCTGCAATTTTGGCTGCAAAGCAACACCCAGTGTGGTGTGAGGTGAGGAGCTGAGTGAAGTCCGTGCCACGGTGAGTGTAAACAGGCTGAGCCACAGGGAAGTGGTTTAAAGCTTGTGCATGAGAGATCGTGGCTGGAATGAGGTGGTGTGATGGGGGAGAGCTGGTTATTCCCAGGGATCACAGGCTGCAGGGCACAGCATCAGAGCTCCTGGCAGGGCAGAAGAAAGAGAAARCCCTTTGGGAATGGGATGAGAGTGTGGGCAGGTGCAGCAGAAACACCCAGCCCATGGATGGGCACCCTGCAAAGAGCCCCCTGGGTGGTTCCTGCAGTGATTCAGGGTGTCCCAGCAGCAGCTGGGATGAGTGGCTGGGGTGGGGCAGCCAGGAATGGTTCCTCAGGTCCCTCCCCAGCCCTGCTGCTGCCCTGTGAGATGTTTTGCTGTGTGTGGAGCTGCCCTGGGGTGGTTCTCTGTCTGGGAGGGAGCCACGTGTGCACTTTGTTATCAGCCCTGGTGAGAAGTGYTCAGGCTGGCCTGTCAGTGGGGATGCCAGCAGCCTGATCCCAGCACAGATCTCTGCTAACCCAGGGAGAGCTGCTGTGCCCAGTGGTGTCACCACTCAGGTCCCGCAGGGTTTGGGTCCCAGGGATGCCCTTCTCACTCTCATAGCTGTCTGACAAGGAGTTGTGGGTCTGCCTCTYCTCCCAGGCTGCTGATGGCAGGAAAGGAGGACACAGCTTCAAGTTTGCAGCAGGGGAGGTTCAGGTTGAACAGCAGGAAGGATTTCTTCATGAAAAGGGTGGCCAGGCAGTGGAAGGGGCTGCCCAACAAAGTGGTGGAGTCCCCATCCCTGGAGGTGCCCAAGGAACATCTGGAAGTGGCATTCAGTGCTGGGTGATGAGGCAGGGAGTGGTCACAGGTTGGAACTGATGATCCTGGAGGTCTTTTTGACCTCTAAATGATTCTGTCTCTCACCTGTGCCACAGGCCCTTTGCAGCCTGCCCTGGCAATGTGGCTCTGCCAGGACCTGTGGGCTGCACCCCAGGACCTGGGAGGTGTCTGGTACCAGYGGGGATGAGCTGCAAACAGCCCTGGGGCACCAGGCACAGCCAGAGAGAGGAGGCTGGAGGGGGTTCCAGTGGGAAGGCACATCCTCAGCCCCTCTCCCTGCCCCTGCACATCTGGGGCCAGCTGTGCAAGCRGAGCAGCAGCCCCTGATGCCCCCACAGCTGCATAACCCAGCCAAGGGGGGATGCATGGAGGCCTGACAGGACAGAAGGCTCCAGGTGGATGGGATTGGTGCTTTCTTCCTTTATTCTGCACCCATCTGTCAGGGCTGAGATGACTTTTCACAGTCACCTGGACGTTGCCTCCAAGCTGCAGAGGAGCCAGTGGGTGCCACCTGCCAGGGGCAGATCCAGCTGTGCCTGGGCCCGTTGTTTGGTKGATGTTTAAGGACAGGATGGTCTGAGTGCTGTGCCCCAGAGTGTCCTGCTCTGTCTCCCAGGCATGGCTGGGTATTGCCCTGAGGACTGGACACCAGCTCTGTGCTCGGACAGACGTTTCCCAAGGCTGAATGACTCCCTGGATGATTCTTCTGTGACATGAAGCCAAAATGCAAAGCRTCTGTCCTTGGGGGACAGCGGATGGGTTAAGCAATGTCCTGCTGTGACCATCTGCATTGGGGCCTGTCATGGACTGGCTTGGACAGGAAAGTGGTGGAGAGGTGGGTTATTAAGTGTTGCAGTTTGTTCCTGCAGGGAGAAGGAGGGTTTGGGATACCAGTGGTGGTCTCAGACAATTCCTCTGCTTGGTGCCACCAGGTGACCAACACAGAGGAATGGCTGGGGTGTCCAGGAGAGCTGTCCTGGCTCAGTGTGCCGTGCTCCAGGTGGCAGCCACCCTCCCCTTCAGGACACCAGAGTCTTAGGAGAGAGTCCCCAGGAGGTGCACAAAACCTCATACCCAGGCTGGAACTTTCCCAAAGCACTCACTGAGTTCTGATTGTCCCCATTTTTAGGAGACAGAGAACCTGAGGCATTGCAGAGGGCCTGGGGTGCTGCAGAATGTGGTGTCAGCCTGGACCGTGCTGCTTGGCAGAGAATTCTGAGCCTGACACACCAGGTTTGCTGCTCAGTGGGATGGGACTGAGGCTGTTRCATCCCCACCTACACACCCCAGTGGTGGGGTTCATCCTCAGAGGGGCTGGTGTGGTTTGTAAGGGAGCTGAGATAAAAGGGCCCAGCTGCAGGGATGTTGCAGCTCTTYTGGGGCTCCCCCTCACGCAGCTGCAGCCTGAGCAGGCAGTGCAGAAGTGCCGTGTGCTGCTGTTGGTGTGCCAGCCTGAGCAAAGGCAGAGCAGGAGCAGAGGGAGCTGGCAGTCAGTMGGATTTATCTTGTCTGCCTCCAAGTAGGGCAGAGTGCAGGAGGGAGCGGCCACATTTCTGCTGCGCTGGGTGTTTTCTCCTTCTTCCCTCAAAGAAACCAAGCCATGTTTAGAACTCCTGGTGCTGTGATGTGCAGGCTGCAGGGGGATCAGAACCACAGCCCCCTGAGATGAACTCCCCTGGTCCTTCCTCTTTCCAAGCTGCCCCACCAAATGCAGCAGCTCTGGGAGGAATGGGGGTCCCAGGGCTGCTGTGGGGAGCAGGGTGCCAAGCTGGGCTCCTGGCAGCACAGGCAGTCTCAGGGCTGTTCTGCTGCTCTTTTCCTGGAGCCAGTTGGTGCATGAGATAACACACAAGGAGGTTTCCAAGCCCTCTGTGGTGGGGGTAGGCATAACCCATGGGGAAAGGCTGGAGGAAGCATCTGCAGGTGATTTGGTGATGCCCAGTGCCAGGGTGAAGGAGGCACACAAGGCTGGGGGCTGGCCAGGCTGTCCTGGGAAGCTGAGTGCTGCTCCCTGCATTCTGAGGATGGATTCAGCTCATTGCTCCTGGCCAGGCTGTCCTGGGAAGCTGGGTGAGGCTCACTGCTGCTTCCTGCCTGCTGAGGGTGGACTCAGCTCGTTGCTCTTTGCCATGGTGGCCTGGAGCTCCTGTGCACTCACGCCACGGGCACGTCCTTGCCATGGCAGCTCCCTTCCAGGGAAGGCAGGGAGTGGCTGAGCACGGGGCTGTGTTTGGGAGGGCAGGACAGGGCACACTCACACGGATCACACCTGCTYTGGGGACAGCCAGGTGCCTCCTGTCCAGTCCAACCTGTCCCTTTGGCAAGCTCTGAGGGAGGATCTTCCGGGGAAAATGGTTCATCTCACAAAACACGCCACGGGCTCCTGTTCCTGGGTCACACAACCCATCATTSAGCTGAAGGAAGCAGCTGCCTCCCTGGCAGCAAAGATAATGGACATCCAGTGCTCAGAGWGGTGTTTGAAGTCCTAATTAAGGCCCAGATCTGCAGGTCCAGCTTCCTGGAAGAGTGCTGGGATTAGTGCAGAGACGAGGATGCTCCCTTCTTGCTGTGCCCTGCCATTGCTCCCCTCCAGGCCTGGAGCTACACTGCTCCAAGGGGGGGTACAAACCCACCCAGGGTTATGTCACCCCCAAACAAGGGCAGCTCCACACAGCAGGGACTGGGGAGGGAGCAAGGAAGGGATGTGGACGGGACATGACTCAGTTGTGGCAGGTAAATCCCTGTGCTGTCCCTGCTGCACTCATTCCTGTGAAACTGTGGGCACTGGGAGAAGCACCCCGTGACTCAGAGCAATCAGCCCCATTTGCATATTTTTGCATATGATCCAATCTCTTTGGCAGYCCGTTTAGAAGGAGCTCCACTGGTATCTCGTGTGACTGAAGGTCCCAACTTCCCTGTGGCCCCAAAGGCTCAGCTCCCCAGCTCTGCTGATGTGAAGGAAACTCTTGTTCTCCTAAACTGCTTGAGGCCATTTTTGTTGCTTTAACAGGGGATGAAATTGGTGGGGAACACTTGGATCCTCACCTGGGCTCTCTGCAGGTGCCTGTAAATGGATCATTAAGGTCACAAACTGGCCTGGGTCACTCGGAGTGGTTCTGCCATTGCCAGAGCGTGAGTTCACGTATGAGCCATGGAAACACAGAGGCCATCAGCTGAAAATACACACTGGAAACCAAGGGAACCTATAATTAAAGGTTAAAAGTTGCAATTAATGCTTGCCCGTGTGAGGATCTCAGCTTCTTATGGAATCCAGGCGCTCTCTGCCACTCCCAGTTTCCACGGGGCAGGCAGAGAGGGCAGCAGTGGCTGTGGGCAAGAGGGCAGCAGGGCTGGGGAGGGACAGCACCATGCACACACCCACAGAGCCCAGCAGGGCTGCTCAGACACGTGCAAAGATGTAAACAGAACACACACAACCCGTTAGTGCATTTGTTCTCACAGTATTTCGGGTTTTATCTGCTCCTACCTGACCAGGGGTAGGGTGTGCTGGGCTCTGCTTGGGCACAGGTGACAAGAGCAGGTTAAGCCTCCTGTTTCTGAAGAGCAGAGCTGGAATAAGTGCCAGGAGGTGCAGCTGTGAGGAGTATCACAGAATCACAGAATCACAGAATTTTTAGGTTGGAAGAGACCTTCAAGATCATCGAGTCCAACCCATGTTCCAACATCTCAACCAGATCATGGCACCAAGTGCCACATCCAGGCTTTTTTTAAACACATCCAGGATTGGTGACTCCACCACCTCCCTGGGCAGATGGTTCCAGTATTTGACCACTCTTTCTGTGAAAAACTTCCTTCTTAAATCCAGCCTGAATCTCCCTTGGAGTAAAATGCATGCAGAGAAGCCAAGTTATCTCCTCAGCTGCTGTGTGAGGGGTCTGTCCCTGGGATTATTCTGTAGAGCAGCTGCAGCAAAGAGCTTTGGTAGAAGCTTCTCAATGCACCTGTGCTGTTTGCAGGTGACCTGTGARGTGCTGGGAGAGAGGGAAGCTCTGAACGGGTGCTGAGGATCAGATGTGAGTTTAATGCATTCRCTTGGGAATCAATATTAACCCAGGCTGTAAAACTGTATTGACAAGTGTGGGTAAACAGAACCATCTCCAGCTGGGAGAAACGAGGTCTGCAAGGGGAAGGTGACAGGTTTGTGCTCACAAAGAAGTCAAGGACAGTGCCTCCTCCACCCTCCACGGGACCCAGGCATCCTGGTTACCAGCAGGATCACAGGATGAACTCAGCTCTTATAATGTGCAGAGGAACAGAGACTGACTGAAGTCACAGACAAGAAGGAGCCTGATCTCAAAGAAGAAAAAAAAACCTCTGAGTTTTTCCAGGAATGTGGCTGAAGTTACACTGAGACCGGCTGTCCCTGATGAAATTCATGCAGGTYGATTTTTGGAGGTTTGTTAACTTCTGCACGTAACTCCCTGTTCCTTGTCCTCACTGCTGTGTGCTCAGTGTGAACCAGCACGGTTCCTTTTCCCTCTCCTGTGAGGATGAACAGAGGCCATGGAAGGCAGATTTCAGTCTCAAGGTAGCAATTGTGACTTCTTTGACACAGGAGCTCTTTGCACAGAGGAGTGTGACTCCTGGATAGGATCTGTGGTGCTGGTGGATTGTCCTCTGCCAAGTGACTCATCCTGCAGCTCCTCCTGAGCACTCTCCTGATACCAAAAAGAACACACGACACGCAGTCAAGAGGGGAAACGAAAAGAAGAAGGCAGTTTATTGAATTTCAGGGATATTTATGCAAAAGGAATSAAAGGTTCTGATAGGTGGAGGAAAGCACCACCTCTACACACACACTGGCTGATACACATGCTTGTCAAAGAAATCCATCCCACTAAGAATGTAAACATCCAAGCCAGTTAGAAAACAACACCTGTTATTTACATGAAAAACCCTGGGAAAACTGACTCCAAGCTACAACTGATCAGAAGGTTTAAAAATTCAGGGTGACACTCTCCCATGTGGATGCCCCTCAGCTGGTTTCAGTRGAACTCTGAGCAAGAAGAGCTCAAGAGCACAAACTTGCTGTTCAACAGTGACCAACCCTTCCTTGCTGCACTGCCACGAGCTCCTCCAGCACCCAGGAATGGTCTCATTTCCCTGCCTGCTGGCCACGTTTCCCAGGAGCTGCTATTTCAGGCCTGCTGTCTGTACAAAATCAGCTCTTGAACATGTATTCATTCATCTGTTCTTCAAGCAGCCTCACTGGTGTCCATGCAGCTGCTCCAGGGYTGCAGGAGCCTGCTGGCCACAGCAGTGCCTGGGCTGATGTGTCCCTTGGTGCACAACTGGGATTTTTGGCAAGTTCCTGCTGTTCTGATTAAGTGAAGTTCCTCCTGGGATCGTTCAGCTGCTTGATCAGAGCAGGGGTGACAGCTGCTCTGTCTTGTGGAGGTTTCCTTTCAGTCAGCTACTGAATGCTCTTCCAAGGATTCAGAGCAGCTGGGTTTACAAACAACCAGTTCAGGTGCTTYGGTGGTTTGAGGAGCAGCTCACCAGTGCTCTCCTACCCTTTCCTCACAGTGCCCTTCCATTCTGCTTTCAGGATTCCCTGCCCTTGCTGCATCCCAGGATCCTGCATCTCCTGCCCTTTCCACCTCTGCTTTCAGTGTTCCCTGCCCTTCCTGCATCCCAGGATCCTGCATCTCCTACCCTTTCCATCTCTGCTTTTAGGATTCCCTGCCCTTGCTGCACCCAGCCTCCCCCTGCTCTCGCTGCTGCAGGCAGGGCAGAGCTGTTCACCCTCCAGCACAGCCCAGCTGTGGCCCCACAGGGCTGAGGGGCGTGGGCTGAGCAGTGGGGCTGTGATTGGGGTGTCCCAAGCTGCGAGGAGGAGCGGTGGATTTTGGGTGCACAGGAATGTGGGCTGTAGAGAACACCCCACCACAGCCTGAAAGAACCCACGATTTCCTCAGTGCCTTGGTCTCCAGAGGTCACCCTGAGAGCCTCCAAGTGCCATSTGAGGAGCCCTGGCAGAGCCACGGGTGACTCACAGCAGTGCCCTGTTGTCCTGCCAGCTCTGGGGTGACCTTGCTGTGACACCTGTGCTGGCACCTCCCCTGGGCTGATCCCTGCCCTCACCCAGGCTGGCTCAGCACTGCTGACTGTGGGACATGGGGGTGCTCAGCAGCCACCCTGCACCCCTGGGTGCTCAGCAGCCACCCTGCACCCCTGGGTGCTGTGCTTGGCTCTGTTGGGGTTGGTGACCTCAGAGGGCTTTTCCAAAATAAATGGTTCTGTGATTTCAGCACCAGAAGGAGTCCTGGCTGAATCCAGACCAYTGCAGGACAGCTGGGGGCTGTGATTGGGGTCAGGTCCTCAAGCTGCTCCATGTGGGGCTGCTTCTGAGTGACACCTGAGAAGCTGCAGCTGAACAATGCAGGCATGGGGAAAGGAAAAAACTGGAGATATTGTCTCCAGGATCCTGCTCTGTTATAAAAGAACATTCACAGATTCATGTTCCTCCCACAGCCAGGGTTATTTTTTATCATGGAGGAGCAAGAAGACAAATTAAAACACAACAACCTGCTCCTTTACAAAGCAAGCAAACAAACAACCTCACCAGTTCTCAGAAGACAAATAGAATGAACCATTTCTGACATTCACTTTTCATGGGGTGAGGTTGTCAAAGCCTTCTCTGAAAATGCTCTTCTTGTAGAAGCTTTTTTGTGCTGTGGCTCTCATCATGGACACTGCTCCTTCAGCCTGAGATTGAGGCAGCCTTGAGGGCTGGAGAGTGATGGTGACCAGAAACACCTGGGAAGGATGAGTCACTCAGGGAGACCCAGGGTCTTCACAGCAGGGCATTASAGGAGGACAAGGGACAAGGGACATAAATTGAAACCTGGAGTTTCAGAATGGATATGAGGAAAAACATCTCTGCCATGAGGAAAAGTCAAGTGGTTGAATGGGTTGCTCAGAGGTTTTGCAGTCTCCACCCTTGGAAATTCTCAAATCAACGCTGAGTAAAGACGTGACAGCCTGGTCTGATCTCACAGCTGAGCATGCTTTGAGCTGGAGGCTGGACTGGAAACCTCCAGAGATTCCTTCTGACCTGAATTCCTCTGTAATTCCATGAGCCCAAGAGCAGAACGGGACCACCTCCCCAGGGATGTGTGCCAGAAGGACGTGGGCTCTGGGGGTGGGTCTCCAAACACAGCTCTTCACAAGAGCTGCACGATGAGACAAAATGCACCAGGCCAGTCCAGAATGCAGGGGTGTGCATGAGCAGGGCCAGGTGTGGGTCCCCAAATCCCTGCTCCCCTCCATGGCAGGGCTGGCAGCACACACTGGCCCACGCTCCCTCTGCACCCTCTGCATGCTTTTATCTGCCCAGATTGTTCCTGGGGACTCTGGTGGCTTCCAGGCCTTTGCAAGGTGTCCCTTTCTCACCTGGGTGTCTTCGTGTGGGAGAACCCAAAGGCACCAGGAAGTCAGAGTGAAATGGATGCTGCAACACTGAGCCCTTCACACTCTGCAATYTGAGATCCTGCAAATGATTAATTGCAGTGTTGGAAACACTCCCTTCTTCCCCTGCACTCAGGAATTCCAGGTGCATTTGGTGACGCYGTGGGTTTGTCTGCTCTCTGTTCCCAGGAAAGCACCACATGATTTGTTCCGTGGGAGTTTGGGCCAAAATGTTGGRCACCAGAATAAGCAGGGTTTCTTTTTTTCCAGGCTGTGAAAAAGGCACCCTTTTAAGAATCAATAAATTTGTATGCAGATCCCCCAGCACATGAATAATTCATGGCTATAAGAAAGGGGAAACACTATAGTGGTTTGATTATGCAGTTGGTTTAAATAAGCAAAATTAGTTGTTAATGAGATCCCTATGCATATTTAGGRAAGCTGAATAATTTATTAAGAGCCAAGAAGTGAGGTTGGAGAAGGGAGGAGAAATCCAAGCAGCTCTTTTGAGATTGATTGTGTTCCTGTGCTTGGGGGATAAGAGGGCACAAATTAACCCCCTTTTGAATAAAACACAACGAATGCTCACGGTGTCAGGAAGCAGCTCTGCAGAGAGACCAGGTGATGTCCTTGCCCTGACTGCAGAGGCAGACACTGGTACCACAGCCTGTGAATTAAGGGTAATTGTTAAATCCCARATGTTGGGCAGTTCAGGGCCCTGCAGCCCAGGAACATCCATTTTGTTCCAGTCTGTGATGAATCACCAGTCTGACAGGGAAAAGTGCACTTTCCAAACCCCTAAATCACAACTCCTGGACAGGAGAGGGACTTTGCCAGGCAAGGAGAGGAAAAAAAAACCCAAAACAGAAAAGGATCCTACCTAACTTTTTCCCATGATTTTCTCCTGACAAAGGCAAATTATTTCCCTTTGTGAAGCTCTTCCATGTCAGTAATATCCATGATCCTCTGTCTGCCATGCCCAGGTGTGCTGGGGAAGCACTGGTGCTTGCATTCCCCTGTGGTGGGAGCTGGGAGCCAACTGCATCCTGCAGCCCCTYGGTGTGCAGGCACAGCAGAGAGGGTGGGCTGGGATTTTGGGAGAGTCACCTGAAGCAAAGATTTTGCACGTGTAAACCCCTGCAAGTGTCCCCTGTGTGGGCCACKGGTGATTTTCTGTGTTGGAGCAACAGCTGTGTGACATCTGCAGATGTGGGATGTGTGTGGGCCCTGGGGGTGCCTCAGCATTTGTGTCAAGCAGGTTTATGGAATTATTTCTAGAATTTCTTTATAATTCTATAAATCTACTTGTGTCAAGCAGATTTCTAGCATGATGGAATTGTTTGGGTTGGAAAAGACCTTTGAGATCATCAAGTCCAACCATTCCCCTGGCACTGTCAAGGCCACCATGTCCCCATATGCCACATCTACACAGCTCCTAAAACTCTCCAGGGATGGTGACAAGGCATCAGAGAGTCTGGAAGGCAGAAGGGAGCTGGCTGGAAGTCTCCTGTGCTGAGACAAGTGACACTGGAGAGGCTCACAAAGCCTCCTCACACACTGGAGGTGCCTCTGCTGTCCCTTCAGCCAGGGTGGCGCAGGGTTGGACCCACAGTGACACCAGATCCCACAGCCCCTCTGTCTGCCTGTCACTCCCTCCCTCTGCCTGAGCACAGAGCATTCCTCACCCTGAGGAGCCTGAACAGTGAGAATGGCAGGAGGGAACACTCCATTTCACCTCTGTGGCTGGCAGTGATCCTGGTTACACTCTGGGACTCTGAGCTCACCTCCAGGCTCGTCTCCTGCCCTGGGTGCTCACAGCCAGGGTTTGGAGAGCGGTGCTTTTGGYGCAGAGATACCCCCGTGGTGGGAGCAGGAGGATAATCCCTGCCAAACCACCAAAACTCCAAACCTCACTGGGTTCCTGCTCACTGCAGCATGTCCATGTCCCCTCACATCCCCATGGCATCCTCAGCTCACTGCACTGGGGGCTCCAAAACTCCAAACCTCAGTGGGCTCCTGCTCACTGCAGCATGTCCGTGTCCCCTCACATCCCCATGGCACCCACAGCTCACTGCACTGGGGGGAAGAGTCCCAGTGCCAGCCATGGAACCCCTCTGTGCTGTGCCTTTACCACAGTTCTGCAAAGCTGTCCCAGGCACCTTGGGACAGAAACAGGCTCAGAGACCCAGGGAGAGGCCAGATGAATGACCTGCTAAGGGCTGATCAGGAATTTCAGGCAACACAGAGCCTGGAGGAGATGTGGCTTCTCCTTCTGCTCATGGGCTGTGTGTGGCTGCTCCCAGTTCCTGTGCTGGTGGCTGAGCTGGGAGGAGGTTTGATCTCAATCTCTGTGGTGGGCTAGTTACCTGCTGAATGTCTGGCACCCCTAAAGAGTGTGCACACATTTAACCTCAGGAATTTGCCCTGTTTGTGTGCAATAAAGGTGCTGGGAGACATTCACAGCTCCCAGGAAATGGGTTTTTCAGTCAAGAAACAGGAACAGCCCATGAAGTGCTGAGCTTCCAGAAGGATCAGCAAAGGTGCTCAGGAGCACGGTGGGTTCAGCATGAGGTGCTGGTCATGATGGACAGCCCAGCTCTGCCATGAGGCAGCCAGAGAGGAAGGAGCCAGCAGCGAGTGCCAGGGCACGGCTGGGGCTGAGCAGCAGCTGCTCCTGCCGTGGCACAGCCATGGACCTTGCCCTGGCAGCTCCCCTGGGCTGCTGGSTCCTGTGGGAGTTTGTTTTGGACCTTTGATCTCGTCGAGGTGTCTYCCTGCTGCCCGGGATTTGTTGACTCGAGCATCAGTTGTCACCTGCACGGGAGCTGCTCCCCATGTGCCCAGGGCTTTGCCAAARGCTGCTCCCCAGCTCTGCAGCCAGCCTGGCCCAGGTGCCCATGGTGGTGTCCCCATGGATGGGGCACTGCTGTGACCTGCTCCTCTCCTGGAAGACCCCGAGCAGCTTCACCTTCCCCGAGGTCCCCGTGGCTCGGGGCTGGTGCTGAGATGTGCTCTGGGAGGTTCCAGGTGCCCTTGGCCCTGGGAAGGCTCGTGGGACAGAGGGCAGCCAGTTTGCACTGGTGATAGCAAAGGAAACTGTTTTCTCAGGGAGGTGGCATTGGGCTGAGGGCTAAATTGATTTCCATAAATATTTGAGCAAGGCTGAATTATTTATGACCCTCCGGTGACACAAGAGAAAGGAGCGATGGAATCGTCTGTGAATTTTCCAGATGATTTAGTTTAAAAATGCTGCTCGTTGTTATTGATGTGGGTCAGATCCCCCTTTGCTTCTCGMACATGAGTTACATAAACACAGGGTCGATGTACAAATCTCTCCTTTATCCATCTGAATCTGCCAGTCAGAAAATGAGCAGCAGCCTTGGTGTTTGATTCCCCGGGAGGAGGACGGTAATCAGAAACCTTTGTCATTCAAA
>CADDXX010000175.1:333431-358883 GCA_902810485.1 Alauda arvensis | reverse complement strand
CCGGGGCTGTGCAGGTCGGTTCTGCACCGGGACAGGGAGAGCTGACCCGGCTGGGCGTGGGGTTGTCCTCAGAGGAGATGCTCAGCTCTGTCCCAGTCCTCTGCTCCAGTCCTGTCTCCGAGCAGGAGATGGTCCCTGCTGGGGTTTCTGTGTCCTCTCCAGGTGCTGTTGGAATGCTGAAATGGATGCTGAAAATGTTAATTTTTCTGTATTAAAAGGTGCTGACTCTCCAGTGAGCACCACATTTGATCTGAGGCCTTGGAACAGGCTTCCAACATTGAGTGAGAGCACTGAGATTGTGGGTGTGGAGTTTGATTAGAAGTGTGTGATCTCACGGGGTGAAAAACTTAGATTTAAGATTTTAGTACACAATAATGTGTGTGAGCCAAGGTGGAGGAATTAAGGCGTTGTCTGAGTCCTTCTTTTCACTTTCTTCTTCATCTTCTTCTTCACGAGTTTGAGCAGTTTTTGTGATTGGTTAGAAAAGTCCTCAATGCAGACCACAAGCAGTTGGTTATTGGGTTTAAAGGAAAAATAATTTCGGTGTCATTTCATAATTGGGTGATTTATCCTTGAAAAGACGTGGTAGAGATGGAGAAGGATCTCCATTTTGTGCTCAGTGAGTGAGTGTGCAGAACTCGCCCCTTGTGAGACTGTAATGGAGATAAGAATGAATAAACACCTGAGTCTTAAAAAGAAATTGTCTCTCAGCATTCAGTTCCTGGCTAAAAGCAAGGCTGAAAGGAAGCCTAAACCCTGGCAGCAGGCCACASCTCTGGGACCTGGGAAGTGCCCAAAACCCTTCCTCCTTGTCCTCCATCCCCATGGCATGCTGAGCTCACCCTGCCCTTGCCTCCCCACCGCAGAACAAGCTGGCTTTGCCTTCCTCTCAGCCTTTCCTGAGGGATTTACCTTGGCCCACATTTCATCTTGAGCAGCTCAGGAAGCCAAGGTTAAATCCAGCAAGGGCTGGATTTCAGCAGCAAAGTGAAGTTTGGCCCTGCTCCATTCCAGCCGTGGTCCTAAACTCACCCTGGGGCTGGACCCGACCCCACCAGGAAYCCTGGTCACAGGAAAGAGGCTGTGGGAACCAGAGAGGAGAAAACACAGCTTGGCTTTGGCTCTCACAGATTCTGCTGCACTTCTGTGTGAGTGGGACCTGCCAGAGTCCAAGTCCCTTAACCCCACAAAACTCTTCTCAAAGCCTGTGACTCACAGCTCACAACCCAAGTCAAGTTTAGAGGTGACAACATTTGCGTGCCTGCATCTTGCAGTTGAAGTCATTGAGCTGAACTCAAATCCTCAGGCAGCTGAACAGATATTTTTTTTCCATGAGTAAAATGTGACCTAATGGAAAACAGAGACCTGGTACAGAAATACTGTCCCTAAGGACAGTTTTTTTATTAAGATTATGATGGGTCCTGGGTTCCTCTTCCACTGCAGCATTATTAAGCGTTGTGGTGGTGCCCAGAGGCGACGAAGTTAATAAGCACCTAATTTTAGCAGTAATTTAGCTCCTGCTATAATTACCAGGTCATTGTGCTGGGTGCTGTGCAGACACTTGTGGAAAGACAGTTCTGGTCCCAAAGGGCAGGAGCTGGGGACAGGACRGTCCCAGCAGCTCCTGGGGGTGGGGGAGCACAGGTCAGGTTGGGTCTGAGACTGGGGAGCTCTGGGAACAGCAACAGGAGCCAAACCTGGGGCAGAGTCCTCTGCACTCCCTGCAGGGAACAGCCCTGAGAGGGGCTGGGTGCAGTGTGGATGGGTGAGGGACTGGATCAAAGAGCAAAGGAAAGGTTCTGCTACAAGAAAACAACAGCACTTTTCTTCCCAAGGCTTGGAAAGCCTTTCTCCACAAAGTCAAATCTCAGTTCCAGATTTAAATAGATCCTCTTTGCAYACCATGAGAGTTCTGAGGATGTGAACTGTGCCTTGTCTGGTTCAGTCTGCACTGGAACAGGATGGATTCATARGGGTGAACCTTTTTATGTGCTGGGTTTTTGCTTTGTTACCTTTGGGGGGTGATTGAATCCCAGGTAAGTCCTGCAAATGCTGCTCGTTCTGGAGGTTCAAGGGATCCAATCCCAAGCACACTTTGGTGGGGTTTTWGGATAGATCCTATCAGACAAGGCTGCTTCAGCCATAAGAAAATACACATGAGTTCACATCAGTGCACAAATTGGGAGGTTTCACCAAGGAAAAGAGTMGTTGCAAAGTGTAGGGAGGTGCAGAACTCAGGAATTTGGCTCATTGCAGCAAGATTTGCATGGTGGATATCTGATTCGTGTATGTTCTTCTTGTGCAAGACGTTATTTAGCCTTGAAGGTTTAAATKAAATAAATCATGGTCAGATGAAACTTTCTACCTCACTGAAACGAGAAGAGAAAAATGTACTGATTCATTGTGACTTTTTTCCCCCCAGAAAATCTGATCTAAGTGGATACATTCCAACAACGAATTTCTATTTTGGCCCTGCTGTATTTCTGGTGGAAAGTTATTGAGAGGAACAGGTCTCAGACAGGAACTCACTGCTGGCCACCCTCTGGCATGGCCCAARCCAGCTTTGAGAGTGGTTGCAGTTCAGGTGGCACTGAGTGAACCCATCACTGCCACCCTCACACCCTTTCCTCTTTTTCCTTTAAGTTCTCTGGAGTGTGTTGCTTTTCTCATAATTCTTCATTTTTTCCCCCCCAAACCCTTTACCTTGGTCAAGGATTTTGTCCAAGAGGGGGACAAAATGATGGAGTAATTCTCTCCCCAGTTCCCAGTGAAGTCCAGCTCTGCAGCTGCAGCTTATGCAGAGCAGGATGATGGTGAGGGATGATGGGTTTGGTGGCTTTTACCCTTGTGTTGGAGAGGTTCTCCTAGAACCCAGAGGTTCTCCTGATCATCTGCAGTTTTATCTGAGCAGAGAGAGGCAAAAGTGTGCCACCAGCACCTGGGAACATCTCAACGCTGGAGAGGAAAAGGAGCAGAGAAGGCAGGATGTGGAGCTGCTGCTCTGGTCCCTTTGGGTCCCTGGTGCCYGTGTCCATGTGCTGGGTGTTCATGTCCCCTCTCCAAGGCTCTTTGGTGTGGTTCCAGCCCCAGCCTGTGCCCCTCCCCTGTCTCTGCCTGCTCTGAGGGGCAGTGCTGCAGGACAGGAGAACCACTGGCTTTGTGGCACAGGACATGGCTTGGAGATGCTCTGGGGCTCTCTGGGGTGGGTCTGGTGCTGCCCTGGCGCTGCACCATGGGACAGTTTGAGCTGGAAGGGACCCCAAAGCTCTGGGCAAGGGACACATTGCACTAAAGCAGCTCCAAGCCCTGTCCAACCTGGCCTTGGGCACTTCCAGGGATGCAGGGGCAGCCACAGCTGCTCTGGGCAGTGGATTCCAGGGTCTCACCACCCTCATGGTAAAGAGTTTTTTCCTAATATCAGATCTAGATCTGCCCTCTGGCAGTGGGAAGCCATTCCCCCTTGTCTTGTCACTCCAGGCCCTTGTCCAGAATTCCACTCTGCAGCCCTCTCAAAGATCTCTTATAGTCCCCTTAGGTACTGGAAGGTCTCTCCAAAAAAACATCTCTTCCTTTTTAAAATCACATCCTTCCCTGCTCCTGGCTCATTCCAAAGGGGCTCTGCAGCAYTGCAGCCCTGGGACAAATGGAGCAAACACCTGCAAATGTCTGAAATACAACTGCAGCTCTTCATCCAGCTCTGAGCAAGAGCAGAAATCCCTCCCAGGGTAAGAGGTGGGCAGGTCCTGGTCTGCATTTGAAGCTCACTAAGGCAGTGACTGCTGCATTTGCTCATGTGGAATGAATAAGCCCTGCCATGTGGGTTTTGCAGTGAAGAATGAAGGGAAGTGCAGTGAAATGGGGCTCAAAGCCCCTGTCCTTGGCTGGCTGGCTCCCTGGATGTGTGTGTGAAAGGCACTGCAAGTCCAGATAATAAAAATGACTTTCAACCAAATTGATGCTGCAAGTTAAACCTCAATAAATCACATTTTTAAAAGCAAATAAACGAAAATAATTGTAATGATTTCAATCACTGTAGTAATTTTAATGGTTTTTTTGGCACTAAATTAAACAGAGCCAAATCACTGCTTCATTGCCCAATCCCTGCAGAGCAAGGTGAGGGAGCACACCTGTGCAGCTGGCAGCCAAGTCAAACCAAGGGCAGAGATGGGAGAGGAAAMCTCCATGGTTTAACAGACTCCAAACATGGGACAATCCTCCCAAARCTGCTCTTCCAGTGGGAATTACCCTTCCAGTCAACAACCAGGAGAATATTTTTCCCCCCAGAAAATCTGATCTAAGTGGACACATTCCAACAASGAGTTTCTATTTTGGCCCTGCTGTATTTCTGGTGGAAACTTATTGAGAGGAACAGGTCTCAGACAGGAACTCACTGCTGGCCACCCTCTGGCATGGCCCAGACCAGCTTTGAGAGTGGTTGCAGTTCAGGTGGCAAGGGTACAAGGGTTTAGCTGAGCCCCAGAGCCTGCAGCCCTCCTGTGGGAACTCCCAGTCAGAGTTTTGCCTCCTGGAGCCCACTGTGATGATTTTTACATGTTTGTCTTCACAGGAGCATCTCCAGATCCTCATCTGGCCTGTGTGGCTTCAGCAGATCCTGTTCAAGATCTTCAGCCTGGATTTCCATGCACTGACCCAAGATTTACCCCCTGCCTCAAACCTTTGGGACCAAAAATTGACCCTTGATGTAATTTTTTGTGCACCCCAAGGAGGATTGGTCCCCTTGGCAGCTTTGAGCAAACAGTCCTGGATGTCACAAGTCTGGGATTACAAACCCAGGACATTGCAGGTTGGATGGGAGYTCCTCACATTCTGCCATTCCACAGGAGATGATTTTTTGGTAACGGGGAAGGAAAGAATCACCCGGGGAGTCACCTGGTGTGATATCTGTGTGTGACATCCTGCATGGGGAGCCCTGACCCATCAGAGCCTTCACCAGGAGTGGCTCCTGATGGCAGCAGCGAGGTTTTCCTGCCTGTCCTTGATCTCTTCCTGCAGGATGCTGGCCCCAYTCCCAAGAGACCCCAGCAGAGGCAGAGGAGTGCAGTGCTGCCTCCCCAGTGTGTGCACAGTGCCAGAGCCCTGCCGTGGGGTTTGCAGGATCCTGGATTGATCCTGGAGTGCAGCCCTGCTCCCCAGCAGCGTTGGGCAAGAGCTGGCACAGGGGAGCAGGGGGATTTCACAACCCTCCCTTGCACAAGGCCCTGCTGCTGCTGCAGGGAGTGTTTGTCTGTGAGCAGCGCTGGACAAATTGAAATTGCATAACCCCATCCTGTGCTACTTTGGACTCTTTCATTCGATTTTGTGGGGTTTTTTTCCTCCTTTTTCTTATMATTTTTTTCCTCTTTCTTTTTCCCTGTGTTGTTTCTGCTTAAGCAAACCTGGCACAGCCTGGCTGAGTCAGCTCTGTGCTGCTCCAGCCTCACACAGGACCCTCCAAACCTGCCCCCCTMCCCAGGGCTGTTTCCTTCTGTGCCTGCTGGTCATCACTTGGAGCTGAGCAGGTTTTTGGGGTGTCCCTGTTCTGCCCTTGCTGGCCAGGGGGCTCTGTGATGTGAGAGCTGAACCTGCAAAGGGTCCTAAAACCCATCGGTGCTGTGGCCACTGCAAACTGAGAGCAGCTCATGGAGATTTCCTGGCAGAGAGAGTGCAAATATGGTGGTTTTTGTTTCGTTTTTRGGATTTTCACAGCCTAACGTGGGTCACACTGGAAGGAAATGGAGAGGAAATGGGAAAAACGTTGTCTCACCAAAGCTCTTCCATAGCCTGAGCCACAGCAAGTGCCTTTGTTGCTGAAATGGCTGTGGATTTTGGGGCATGAGGAGCCCAGTTGAGGAAGGAGAAGTTGAGGCAGAGGACAAATGAGCAGAAAAAGGGTTAAAAAAAAACCCCACAGTTTATCACAGAGTTCTAGATTTYCTCTTGGTGCAGAAGACAAGGTCTTTACCATCCATTTATTGCTCCCAGAGATTCCTGCAGGAGAGGAGCACATCCATATTCACACACGGGGACAGCCGCATCCACCTTCCCTGCCTGCAGTGGCTCCTCATCRCAATATTTAAATGCCCGCTGCACTATTGCTGTTAGATCTGGGCGAATAATCCACAATGAATAATGTATCCAATGAATCCCGGCCCTGCTAATTGTGGAATATTCACGAGCAGATGGCAATTCCAGGCAGGTTTTTTCACATTCCTTTTTTTTTTTTTTTTTTCTTTCCTCCGCTCGGGACGGAGGTTCGCTGTAAGGAGGTGATATTTGAAATTCAAGCCGTGTTTCTGTGTCGCGATTGGCCCGCTGTGACACGGGGCTGTCCCCTTCCCGCATTGGCCGGGCGCACAAAGTGCTCGGGATACAAAAAACCACTCGCATGTGCGAATTTAAAATTCTGTTGCCATGGTTACTCGTGCGTGCAGCTTTGAACTTCACTTTCCTCCAACATTTGTGCTGGTAAAACTCATTCACCCGCAGGTTCGCGGCGAGCGAATACAAAAGCTGCGTGAGGCTGCATTTGCATGCTCTGCTACAGATGATTCCCCTCTATAAACTCAGCCTGGATATTCACTGGGCTTTTCTGCCGCCTTTTCTGGTGCTTTCGTGGGTTTCAGCCCGCAGGAATGTTCTTTCATTGTCAGCCTTTCTGACTCGGCTTTTAGCATCACAAACACACGCACAGCTGGGTGATATCCCCCTCTCTCTCTCTCTGCAGGTAGACGCAAACATCTCGCAGCCAGTTCCGTGCTGGGCAGAGCGAGGTGTTTGTTTTTCTGGCAAAATCGAAATCTCAGCCTGCTTTGCAAAATCAGSTTCTCTTCTTCTGGTTAATTCTGCGTCATTCAGAAATAACAACAAGGCGTTTGGACGCGCTCGACTTTGTTTTTGCAGCGGTGGGTGATAGAGGGGAGGAAAAAAGGAAATAGCAGGAGTTTTTAAAGTCAGGGCGGCTGGAAGGAGCTGAGCTGATGGGAGAGAAGTTGTTTGGCTTTAGCAAAGACGTCAAAGTCAGAGCAAAAAGCGCTGCTGCAGGTGAGTCATGAGGGGGTGTGTCTGTCCCTTCCGAGRTCCCAACACACACCTTTACCTGCTGATAAAGCACCACCTGCTCTGCCTTATTTCCCCCAAATGCATTCCCTCACTTTAAGAAGCATCGCCTTAACCAAAAACTTCCCCACCCCTCCCACTCCGGGACAGTTGAATAAATGTTATTTTTGTTTCTCTGGCAAATCACGTGTCTTGTGCAATATTTCTGCAGCCTCTGGACAAACASAGGAGAAGAGAGCAAAGGTTAACCGCGATTTGTGTCTGGGTTTGTGATTGCACAGTGGGAGCAGCGTGGTGGGGCGCACGCCCGTGGGTGCCTGCTGTGCTTCCAGCAGCATCCCGGGMCACAAAAAGCGGGATAAAGCAGGATAAAGCAGCGCCCCTTTCACTGGCAACCAAGATCCAGCCTTTTTGTGAGCACGTCCTGCTGGATCTCCCATCAGGAGCGCATTAAGGCATTGTCAGGGTCAGGCTGGGCTGAACCCCCCTCGCCCGGGGGATGGTTGAGMTGTGGTTCAGTGTCACCGGCGTTAGTCCTGGCTTTAAGCCTGGTTTTAAGCCTGGTTTTAGCCCTGCTCCGCAACAACAGGTTGTGCAGAGGGTGAGTGGGGACAAGGAGAGCTCCAGGTCTCAGCTGGGGGACAGATCAGAGCTGTCCCCTCCCGAGCCGGGGCACTGGGAAGGCGGCGGATGTTGGGACAAACATTCGCACCTGGGGATGTTCTCATCCCGCCCGGGCGCTGGGAAAGCAGCGCGGTGCCCATGCTCACAGCCTGACCTTTTTAACTATTCACAGTGCAGCGCCAAATGGCTCCAAAGCGCTATCWGCTCCGAGACGGGTGACAAAGCATAACAATGGGCACTTCTTATTCAGCAGATGTGATCTGCAGCCACTCTGTGCCCAGCTGTGTGTATTCAGGCTCCGGGCTGTTGACTTTAGCGAGAACACGACTCTGCTGCTGCCCTGCAGAGCTTGCCAGGCTGCCCCTTCTGGGGGCTGTGGGGCTGCTCTCCCATCTGTCCCGGGGCAGGGAGATGCAGGGTGTGGGGTTTAGGCTTCCTTTCAGCCTTGCTTTTAGCCAGGAACTGAATGCACAAGAGACAATTTCTTTTTAAGTCTCAGGTGTTTATTCATTGTTATCTCCATTACAGTCTCACAAGTGGGGAGTTCTGCACACTCACTCACTGAGCACAAAATGGAGATCCTTCTCCATCTCTGCCACGTCTTTTCAAGGACAAATCACCCAATTATGAAATTACACCGAAATTATTTTCAATTTAAACCCAATAACCAACTGCTTGTGGTATGCATTGAGGACTTTTCTAATCAATCACAAAAACTGCCCAAACTCGTGAAGAAGAAGGTGAAGAAGAAAGTGAAAATAAGGACTCAGACAACGCCTTAAATCCCTCAAATTTGGCTCACACACATTACTATATATTAAAATCTTAAATCTAAGTTTTTCACCCTGTGAGATCACACACTTCTAATCAAACTCCACACCCACAATCTCAGTGCTGTCACTCAATGTTGGAAGCCTCTTCCAAGGCCTCAGATCAAATGTGGTGCTTGCTGGAGAGTCAACACCTTTTAACCCAGAAAAATTAACATTTTCAGCACCCAGGGTTCCAACAACAGGGAGATTTGGTCTGGAGGGTGCCCCTGACAGGGAGATTTGCTCTGGAAGGTGTTGGGATGTGTGGAGAAGGACACCAGCAAGCCCAGGCTCTGCTGGTTTGATCCCAGTGAGCACATCTGCTGTGGAGCAGCGGGTGAAGCTCATTCCTGCTTGGGAAGGGGTTGCTGGAGCAGAGAGGGCTTTGGTAAGAGCTGCTGACAAAAGCGGTGTCAGTTGCTTTGTGGGTTGAAAAATCTCTTTAAACTCCCGGTTGCACAACGTGGGTTTCTCAAGACTTTCCCCAAATTACCTCTCTGGCACTAAAGGGACAAGTCTGAAAATTTCGGTGCGAGAGGAAATTCCCTCYGAGAGAGCCCAGAGATGTCCGGAGGGAAGAGAGTGCTCAGCTCTCTCTTCAGTTCAACAATTTAAATGTAGGGATTAAAACTCACTAAAGAAATGGCTATGCTGGTGAAGGACATGACTTAACATTATCCATTTCCCCCAGATTCTGCCAAGGTCATTGTCTGGGTATTTATCCTGGTACTCCTTAACCCAAGCAAATCGTATGAATTCACAGACTAAATTAAATACAAGGGTTCAAGTAATCCAGGTGGGTATTCAGAACGAGAGGTGCACGAGTGAAATACCAGAGTTCTTAGGTGTCCCTTGACCAGGACTGACAGTTTTCAGTCAGCCAGGACCTGAGCCATAACAGCTCTGCCAGCTCGCCCTGCCGCTGGCCCATCGCTGGCAGAGCTGGAGCAGCTCTGCCCCTTGGCCAGGAGAAGCAAGGCCCTACCCTGGGATGTGCCAGGGGCAGGAAAGGAGGAGAGTTGGGAGCATCCCTGCGACCTGTCCTCCTTCCCCTCTCCTCCTCCCCTGTGCAGGGGGACAACAGCTTCTGCCCCATCTTCTCCTGGAGCTCTCCCTGCAGTCCTGCCTGCCCAAAGGACCTAGGGGGGTGTCCCAGGGAGCCACTGGGGCTCTCAATCCCTCCTCTTCCTCCATCCCGGGGGCTGAAGGCAGCGGGGGCTGAAGGCAGCGGTCCCCCCGCGCTGCCTTTGTTCGGGAAGGCAGCGGCAGCCCCGGCTCTCTCTTGGCTGGGGGCTGCGGGAGGAGGGGCAGCCTGGGCAGCAGATGGTCCCTGTTGGAGGGTTCGGGGCCTCTYTGCCAGCAGGTTGAGGGGGGGATCCCCTTTCACCGCTCGGCTGGGGGAGGGCTGGCTGCCTCTCACACGGTCAGTTCCCAGCTGAGCGCCTCTATGGGATTACGSCGCTATTCATCTAATTGAAATTGTATTTGGAGCAAGGAGACAGTATCTCTTTCCTCGGAGGATCTATTATGCATCGACTGYGCACAAAGGCATCCTCCTGCCGGCCGGAGGGGGTGTCCTGGTGGCCCTGCTCGGGCTCCCCCTCTGCAGGGAGCAGCTCTGACCCCTCCTGCTGCTCGGTGCTCTCACCCCTCACTCCCCAACAGGGCTCTTTGGTGGCTCCCTGCCCTCCCCTGGCATTGTCCTGCTTTGTCCTGACAGCACCCAGCTCACCCAGCCTCTCCAGCAGCATCTCCACACCCCTGGGAGGGTGGGATCCCCATCCTCATCCCCCCCATCACACCCCAGCATCAGGCTGAGTGCCCGGGAACTGTGAGGAAAACTGCAGGATCSTGCTGGGCTGCACCCCTGGGTGCACCCTGCAGAGGACACCCCTTCTGAGCATGGGTGCTTTCACAGTCAGATGTCCCCCAGCACAAATAAACCCATGGGGGCACAGAGAATCTGTAAATCAGTGCAACTTCCTAACTGGAGAATGAGAAGGGTAAAAAAAAAAAATAATATCCCACCTCACCCACAATGGGTTTATGGCTGAAATCACCTTGCACACACCCTCCTGAGAGAGCTGCCAGAGTTCATGTGCTATCAGCTCGTGCCTGCAGATAAGGAGACCCATTTCTCTAAGTTCTATGAGACCAGGAAAACTTCTAAATATAAATAGGAAATAGGRAAATGTTTAATGAAAGAAAAATCAGGATGGTTGCCCTTGCAAAGAGCTGTGTGAGCACCTGACATGAGGCAAAGAGCAAAGATCTTTGGTAGGGAAGGAGAAATGTCCTGATGAGACCCCTCACATGGCAGTGGCCAGGGGAGCAGGGACCAGGGCAGGATCTTCCTGATTGTGACAGCCCCCTTTGAAGTCTCCAAACCCTGGGAGTGGAGCAGAATATGGTCCTGGGCTGCACAGGGTCTGTTTTGGGAGTCCCAGCCTGCTGAGCTCATTTGCAAGCATAATCTCTTTGAGAACAGCTCGTGGAGGGTGCCAGAGGCTCTGCTCGCAGCCCAGGAATGCTGTCCTGTCTGCTCTGGGCTTGTCCTGTCAGCTGTGGATTTGCAAGCCAGGCTGGCTTGCTGGACCAGCTCTGGCAGCTCGGGCTCAGTCTGGAGGTGTGGGAGCTGCTCAGGCCCTCAGTGGCCCCACAGCAGCAGCTGCTGATGGCACAGACACTGTCCCTGAGATGGCACAGACACAGTCCCTGTCGTGGCACAGACAAGGTCCCTGTAATGGCACAGACACTGTCCCTGAGATGGCACAGACACAGTCCCTGTGATGGCACAGACACAGTCCCTGTGATGGCACAGACACTGTCCCAGTGATGGCACAGACACTGTCCCTGTGGTGGCACAGACATTGTCCCTGTGATGGCACACACAAGGTCCCTGTAGTGGCACAGACACTGTCCCTGTGGTGGCACAGACATTGTCCCTGTGATGGCACACACAAGGTCCCTGTGGTGGCACAGACACGATCTCTGTGGTGGCACAGACACGGTCCCTGTGGTGGCACAGACATTGTCCCTGAGATGGCACACACAAGGTCCCTGTGGTGGCACAGACACTGTCCCTGTGATGGCACACACGAGGTCCCTGTGGTGGCACAGACAGGGTCCCTGTGGTGGCACAGACAAGGTTCCTGTGAGGGCCCAGCAGGGCCTGTGCTCCCCAGGCCAGCACAGATGCCTTGGCTGTGCCACAAGAGCACTGAGCCAGGTTTAAAGGAGATCCTGGCTTAAGGATCCCCTTGGTTAATTTGAGGACACCAGCCCTGGAGMTCCACCACCTTCCCCTGGGTTTGGGAGTCCTGTGTCTCCACTCACAAGCAGAAAGGAAGATCAAAGACCCCCTGAGCTCTGTGCCAGCCCTGAGGGGATGGAGGGTGCTGTGTCTGCAGCTCTGAGCAGCTCTCTGTCCTTCCCACGGGGCAGCTTGAGTTGGGCTGCTGGTGACTGTTGCTCTTCTGCCCTTAAAAAGCTGGAGGGGAGGACCCTGATATCCTTCCATGAGCCTCAATCTCCTGTAAGACAGCTCCTTTCCACATCCCTGCCTCTCCTCCAGTGAACACCCTTCCTCTGCTGATATTCCAACCCGTCCTCTTATCACATGTTGGAATCATACAAYCACAGACCAGTTTGSWTTGGAGGGACCTTAAAGATCATCTCATGACGTCAGACAGGAGAGGAGATGTCCCACAGAAAGAGCCTCACCTATAATCAACAGGCTGTACATGAGCTTTCAGAGCCTGTCCTGGATGTCAGATTTGTGTCAGATCTCATCCTTTTCAAACCAGATCTTCTCTCTCTGTGCATGTGTCCAACTGAACATGAGGGAGATCCAGTTTCAAAGCTGCAGGGCTCCAACAAAATACAGCAAAGAAAACGTGGGACTGGGTCAGGACTCGGAACTGGCGCAAGGAGTGATTTCAAAGAAAATGTCCTGGCAGTTTTGTGATACACTCAGTGCCCCCCACCCTTCTGCAGGGAGAATGRATGGCTAAATCCAGCTTTTAATGGTGATGGTGAGGCTTTCCAAGGAGCTGGCAAGAGGGAAGTGTTTTGTAGCTGTCCATGTGTGAAACAACGCAATCAGAGCCCCAAACCTGCTGTGCTTTTAGGAGTTTCTGTAACGTTGTGTCAGCGATTTGGAATCCAGCTCAGGCTGTGGGAGATGTGTAACAAAAACTCCAAATCGCCCTGACTGGAGATGTCCGGGTGTGAAAGCAGCAGGAGGAACAGCGAGAGAGGAGGGGTTAAAGGAATGGCATGTGCTGATCTGCCTGATCAGCAGGCCGGGAGAGCAGAGCCATCCTGAGCTCCTCAGGAAAACAAAGGACAGCCTCAAACAAAGGAGAGATCACACCCCAAAGGAGCCCAACCAGCTGAGTAAATCAGCTGCTCCTCATGACTGCCAGGCTGGGCTGAGTGAAGAGGCAGAAGATCACAATCAGGTCTGTTCCCAGAGGGTACAAGAGGCAGAAGTGAGAGCCTGGCACAGCCACACACCTGGGGAGAGCCCATGATGGTGTCCCCCATTTCCCTTGTCACCTCCTGGCTGGACACACATCTCTTGAATGAAAGAACAGTGAGCAAAACCCTGGGAGAGACCGAGTGAGCTGAACCACCTCTGTCATAATTAAAAACCACGTTCCCTTCTTGAGATGAGCCTGGATKGAGTTTCCTGCTGCCACTGCAATTTCTGCATTCTGCAGTGACTTCCAGGGCCGTTTCTCGTTGTGGKTGTTTGCATTTGTGTCTGTGCAGGGGTCAGGTGACAGCTCTGGCCCCGTGGATGCTGCTGGAGCCTGACTTGTGGGACACAGACATGGTTTGGATAATCACCCCAGGTGCAGGCAGGGTGCTGCAGGGATCAGCAGGGGCACAGCAAAACCCCAAAGCTTTGCAGTGCTCACACCTGTGCACAGGACAGCCTGGCCTTAGCACCCCCAGGGTCAGCTCTGCAGTGCTGGCTCTGGGCAGCCACAATCCCAGCAGGAAATGGGGCAGGTTGTGAGGGACTTTTGCAGGGAAGGTGTTTTCCCACAGGTGCTCAGGTCAGAGGCATTAATTGATACCCTGTGGGCACACAGATGAAAAGGTTTGTGGCCAGTTCCAGCTGGCCAGGGCTTCCTGTAATAAAGCTGTGTGTTTGCATGGATAAACCAGAATGTAGCCGTGTGCCCGACCCTTCTGTCCCCACGGCTGGGGCTGGGGTCTCATCTGTGCTTTGGGGGTGTCCCACCGAGCCAATCCACCTGCAGCATCACTGCTCTCACTGCTGGGGTGCAGCAGGCTGGGGATTTGCAGAGAACTTCCCTGCTGCACCCCTTTGATGTCTGTGCTGGGGGAACTGGAGCATCTCCCTGCAGGCCAAGGCACCTCACCCTCACCCACGTGCAGCCTCCCTGCATCTTTGCTATCCTGACATCAACAAATGTTGYAGTAATTCCATGGGTATTGCTGTTTGGACTGTTCAACCCAGAGCTGCCTGGAGTGCCTGGCTCTGATGTTACTAAGCAGATAATGTGTGGTTTGCTTTACACGTTGGTAACCTCCACATCACCAAAGAGGAGTTTCGGTTTCCTGCTGGGTCCTAAACACAGCTCAATGACAGTTTAAASAGTGCACAAATACGGGTTCTGTTTTTCTGAATGCACCTGCCCCGACTTGCAGTGACACAGCAAGAACAGAAAAATATTTGGTACCAGATGTGCCCTCACTGTCCTCTTCCTGTGATGAAAATGTTCCCTTTATTATGTATTTTTCAAATATTTTGTGTTCTGTGCAATGTTTGAAGTAGAGGAAAGGGCAATAACAGCACCAGCAGTGCTATCACACTGAGCCAGGCASTCCCTCTCTGCCAGGGGAGGGGAGAAGATGGATCCTGACAAGGGCTTGGAGCTTTTGAAATCCAGCTTTTTTGATTTTTTTTCAAAACAACATCAATGTCCTTCTGTGCCTGCTGGAATCTTCTCCATCCCATGGACAACACCCCGAAGTTCTGGGCCCTGCCTTCTCACCGAGGGTGCCTTGCCATGGGTGTTCTTACAGCAGAACTGCATCTTGGCTCATCAGCTGGGCCCTGCAGGCAGCAGCAAAGCTCAGGGGCAGCTCAGCCCTCTCAGCCCAGTGTGACCCCACAGCCTTCCAGTGACACTCTTCCAGTGTCCAAATCTCAGCCCAGTGTGACCCCACAGCCTCCCACTGCCCAGCCACTCTTCCAGTGCTGCTGTCACATAATTCCAGTGTCCAAATCTCACCCCAGTGTGCCCTCACAGCCTTCCAGTGACACTCTCCCAGTGCTGCTGTCACATAATTCCAAATCTCAGCCCAGTGTGCCCTCACAGCCTCCCACTGCCCAGCCACTCTCCCAGTGCTGCTGTCACACAGTTCCAGTGTGTAAATCCCTCTCAGACATGAAAGATTCTCTTCCCTCCACCCAGCACTGCCTTCACCCCCAGCAGCTCCCAGGGGTGCACCAGGGGTGCTGCTGCTGCTGCTCTGTGCCGTGGGTGCTGCACTGACAGCCACAGGCTGCTGGGAGCATGCCATGCTCCAAGGTTCCTGCACCTGTGCCAAGCACTGGGCTTGACTTTTTCTGCTTTGTTGGGTGTTGAACAGCTCTTGTGCTCTGCTCTGGGCAGCCTGGTTTGACTCCTGCCTCCCTGGAATACGTGGATGCTCTGCAGCTGCTGGGATGAGCAGTTCCACCTGCGCTGGCCAGTGATGTTCCCCTCTGTCTGTTGATGACTTGCAGAGACACAGGAAAACAGTTTGCCACTTCCTGGCTTGGTCTTCCCCTTTCCTTTTCACTGAGCAGTTCTGAGATTTACTGGCCTAGGAGAGCTGAGCGTTCTCTTTGCTGAGCAAGACAAACATTCCCTCCCCAGGGAAGGAAGGAATAAGTCAAGTATGAAACCCATCAGCAGGTGCAGTGAGGGGCACTGTGGTCAGCAGGGACAGTTTATGCCAGTGAGGATCACTTGACACTTGTGACCTTGGGCTCTCACTGATGGAAGCTCTGCCTCTCCACCCAGAAGTGGTGCAGAGGGTCAGAGGTGCCCCCAGGTCACCAGGGCAGGCAGTGTGAGGTGGTGCTGGTGGCTCAGGCACTGCCCACTGCCTCTCCCTGTGAAACCAGAGGACTCTGTGAGCCCCAGGCAGCTGGGAATGATCCAGGATCACTTGGTGCTGGATCCTGTGAAGAGCTTGTCCAYGTCTGCATCCCCTGAAATGGGGATCACTGGGTGCCAGGCAGCTTCTCTGGCCCTCTCAGATGTCCATGTCACAAGTTCAGCTCCTCAGTCTCGCAGGAGATGCAGACTGCTTTGTTTTCACCTGCTGTTGTCACCCTCTGATTAAAAACACGTGGTTCATTGGTTTCATTTTTACACGGARTGCAGTGCTCAGGTGTCTCTGCAGTTTCCTACCCTCTGTAGACACTGCAAAACACTGGGACCAGGAGGTGCACAGGAACAAACTCCTGTGGGCTCTGCACATCTTGGAACCATAGAGCACAGAATCACTTAGCTTGGAAAAGACCTGCAGGATCACTGAGTCCAACCTTTAACCAAAATCCATTGTTCTCAGCCACTACCCCAGCTATGGCTTGGCTTTTTTTTACCTGGAGGTGCTTTCAGGTGCCTTTTAAACTCTTGCTTTTTTATTTTACTTGGAAGGACAGGAATTGAAGGATGAGGGTCTGGGCCAGAGTCAGATCTGTGACTGCTCAGCACCACGGCACAGAGCTTGTCAGTGCAGCTCCAGCTCATCAATGCCTGCTTTGCCCTGGGACTGAAAAAYCTCCCTGTGGAGCTCCAGAGGGGARTGAASCCYCTGTGTGGGAGCTGTCAGGCTGGAGCTGGGGACCTGACACCCTCTGCAGCTCCCTCTGAGCTTTGTTTGGAATTCAGGCAGGCACCTGGTGCAGGAACCCTCCTGCCTGGCACAGACACTGCTCCTGGGCACAGCTCTCCTGCTGGAATYCCTGGGCTGCAAAACCCAGCCAGCACAGAGCTGGAGGGGTCCCAGCAGCCAGGAAGGAGAGTTACCCTGCAGGGATCTCAAAACCAAGGGTGTCTCATGGGGTAACATTATCAGGGGAATTTCTGAAGCACCTCAGCAGTGGATGCAGGGAAGTTAAAGGGGTTTCTGGGATCTCTTGGCCTGTTTTCCCTTAGAGGCAATTCACCCCCAAGCTGTGGAGTGAAGGCAGAGGTGACTGCAGGCTGCAAATGGAAAATGCAACAGGAGGGGATCAACAGGGGGGATGCAAGGAGGATGAAGAGGAGGCAGGAGGAGGAGCAGGAMATGGGGGCAGTGGGGGATGCCACCAACGTGGCCCTTCAGTGAGGGTGTCCTGGCACCACCAGTGCTCCCTCTGTCCCCCCAGCACCGGGCACTGCCCAGCCAGGGCCAGGAAAATTAATCCACTAACACCAGAGGATTGTGTCCAGAAAGGAGACAGAGGAGACCTGGAACTTTATTGGAATAAAGGGAGAGGCCATGGAGCATTCCCCAAAGGGTCTTTCAAATTGTTAAAGGACACAGCCTCCCTTTTATCCCAATTTCCCAGCCACATTTCCCTCTCTCTTTCCCCTTGGCTGAGGTGCTTGAGGGGTACAGATTTCCCAAATCACCTAATACAGACCCCTTCTAATGCATAACCCCCCTTTTTCTTTTCCTTGTGTCAATCAGTTGAATTCCATAGAGAATTGATGGTTCTTCCCATTGTTTCTTTCACCTTGTCATTATTAATAATATTAATATTAGCAAGAATATTATGTATCATTAAATATTTAAATAGAAGTATTTAATAATAATTAATATTATTAAATTAAATAATAATGCAATTATTTTATTAAATAAAAGGAATAAATTTTATTTATCTGCAGACCCACAGTTTGTTTGTAAAGACAAATCCTTCACTCCTTTCATGAGAAAGGAAAACAGCAGCACGAGGGCTCCCTGCCCTTTTCCTCTCTGTGCCTCAGCCTCCTGAGCTTGGCTTGTCCCCATTGCAGCCACCCCAGCTCAGAGCTCCTCTGAGAGCTGCCTGCAGAGCCAGGACTTCCAGAGAACMAACCCTGGCCAGGGGAAAGACCACAAACTGCGTTTGCATGAGCCAAAAAGAGGAGCCGAGGAAATCCCGTGAGTCACCGARGCCTCTGCAGCCAGAATCCCTCGGTGTGCTTTGGAATCCAGAGCTCTGCCTTCCCCTCACCTTGCCCATCCTCATTCCTTTTGCTGACTTGTTTTTTTCACAAGGCCTTGCCAAATGATTGAGACAAGCAATTATCAGCTGATTTTCACTGGCTCTCACTTCCCATCCCATGGTTCATGAGTATCTAAAGCCATGTTCTACTTGAATTAGGGCAAGTTGATGAAAATTTCATTGAAGAGGCCATTTAAAGAAAGATTTGGTTTGCTTTGAATTAACATAAACATTTCATTTGAATAATTTATAAACATTTTATCTCTTGCAGCCTTTTAAAGAAACCTTTTAAAGGATAAATTTCCAGAAAGGTCTAAACGAAGAGTTATTTTTTTTGACTATTGAGTGGTTTAATTTTTCAGGACAATGGGTCATTAAAAAAAATATTTKGAGTTAGGCTTGGGTTGTTGCCCTCCAGCAATTGCAATTATTGTTCATTTGCAATAACACATTTCAGCTGGCCAGGTTGGGGGTTCTGGGGATGACTCTCAGATTGTGSTTGTTTATGGTGAGACTCTTAAAGCACAGAGTGGTGCTGCTGGTTTGGAGGAGAGGGAAACTTTGCAGTGAGCAAACAGAGGATGCTCCTGGTGTGTGAATAGCCCTGGGGACCCAGTGACACGGCTGGGGACAGCTGGGGGTGATGCCAGCAGCCACCTGCAGCTGAGTGAGGGCACAGCCCCATCCTGCCTGCACAGGGCAGAGCCTCCCTGGGCTCAGCTGCCAGCCCAGCCCAGCCCCTGGCACGCTGGGAATGCCCCAGCCACTCTTCTGCACGGGCCAGGATCTCAGCAGCTCTGGCTTTGTCCAAGGGGATGGATGGGAAACTGAGGAGGTGTGAGTGAGAGCAGGCTGGGAGCCGTCCCTGAGCTCCTGCTGAGGGTTTAACTCYTCACTTGGCAGCCTGGCAGGAGGGAGGAAGGTGCTGGGCKTCTGCAGGCAGTGCCAGTGAYTCCTGTGSTCCAGCTGTGCCAGCTCCCAGTCCTGGCTTGGCTCATGGTCCCAAATGGGAGAGGTGCAGTTTTGTTTTCCCTGTGGGTCTGGGAACAGCCCTTGGGGTTGGCTGCTGGATATCAGAGCACCATCCTCCCTGCCTTATCCCTGTATTGCATTCCTTCCTTCTCCTTGGCCGTTCCTTGGCTCMAGCTGATCATCCCAGGAGCAGGCAGGGCTCTGTTCATGTGGGGACCCAAACCTTTCCATCGTGCCAGGCAGTGCCAGGATCTCAGCAGCTCTGACTTTGTCCAAGGGGATGGATGGGAAACTGAGGAGGTGTGAGTGAGAGCAGGCTGGGTGCTGCCCTGTGGGGCTCCTGTGCAGCTCCCTGCTCTCCTGGGGCTGAGCTCGAAGTGCTGAGGGAGTTTTGYCACTGCTTGTCCACCTCAACAGCCTCCCCAGCTGCAGGAATCCTGCATTTGGTCCTCACAAGAGTTCCTGCTAAATACCAACAGGGGAAAATGGGACCAGCAGCTGTRGGAGTCAGGAGGGTGGATGGGTGCTGGCAGAGCACAGCCACTCTGTGTCCTGGCAGGGAAAGCTGCACATCACACAGGACGTGAGATTCACCTGGCAAAGTGAGGCTCTCCTTGAGTTCCTGGGAGCCTCCTCACACAGGCAGTGCAGGGCTCATGTGGGAGAGCAGAGCGTTCCTCTGGGTCTCCTGGATGGGCAGCAGCCAGGACAGGGGGGATGGGACACCACAGCCTGCTTGAAAGACAGCATTGGCTTTGATCTGACGCCGTGGAGAAGGCTTCCAAAGCTGTCTGAGGATTTGGATGACACGAGGGTTTGATTGGTGTGGTTTTTATTATATCACTGGGTGTGTAGATATTAGTTTTAGATTTCTCTGTATTCTTATWATTGGGCAAATATGGAGGCAGATCAATGTGATAAAGTCACATTTTCCTGTTCTTCTCTTCCTTTTCCTTTTTGCAAARGGTGTTGGGTTTTTAAAATTGAGYRAAAKTGTAATTTCACTGTGTGACTTAGATTTTAGTTATTAGATTTTAGAAGAAAAYAATGYTAAYGTAATTTAGATTATAAAAACCCAGGTGCTGTTCCTGGGCRRGGAGAATTCACTTTTCCAGCTGCTTGTGAACACCACGCTGGTCTGACWGAACTTAGAGATAAAGATTTWAAAATAAACATCTTCAAACTGCAACYCAAGGACTCTCTGATCCCTTCTKCCAAGCGCGGRCAGTGAGRAAACAGCCGCTCACCACAGYCYGGGGTTATCTCAGAAGAGATACMCCGGCAGGCACAGTCCATCTCTSCCTCCCTGGGTGCCTCTTTCTGGCCTGGTCAGCACTGCAAGTGCCCCACACTCTCTTGTGACCACAGGAGTCCAAGCAACCCCTGGGAYACAGACACCAGCCTTGGAGCTGCCTGCATTCCCTCCATGACATCCCTGCCCATCTTGTCTTGGCTGCTCTGAGGTTCAGGGGTGACTCACACAGCCCCTCTGGGCTTTTTTTGTATCATCTGGGATGGGACTGCCACAACTTTAATTAGCAGAAAGCGTCTTGACACATTGGAGGCTTTGAAAAGGAGCATGGCCAAGAGGGGGGAATGTGGGCAGTTAAGCAGGACACCCAGCTCTGCACCCCTCTGCTGTGCTGGGAGCTGCATCCTCACCATGGGGAGCCATWAAAGACACCTGGCTCCTCTGAACACAAAGATATTTTGTTTTTTTTAACTGGGTCCAGTCCCAGGCACTCTGTATTTTGGGTTTGGAGGGGGCTGGGACCAGGAGGTTGTGATTAATGCTCAGCTCCCCACCACAGCCAAACACAGGTTCACTGCTCTTCCTCCAAGGCTCTGCTCTCCTCGGGATGAACTTAGACCCACACAGGACTAATGCCACAGAGCATTCAATCCTCTTATCAGCCAAATGKAGCTGATGTAGTTTACAGGAGTGTAATGACCTCAGAGAGATCTGCTGAGGAAAAATAAATGGGCTGTGCCCATTTTCTACTTCCTTAAAAACCCTGCCTGGGRTGGCTTCCTTGTTTTTCACATTTCATTTGCCAGGAAGGTCACATCTGACATTTTTTGGGTTTCCTGTAGGACGTGTTAGAGGCCCAGCAYGAAGAAAATGAGCTTCATCTCATCAGCTTAAGAGGACTAACCTTTGTTTAGTTTYTGAGTGGAGCAAACAACAATGACTGACATGTTGAACCATTTTGTCACAACTCATGCCATAGGACTGTATTTTCTTGGTGCATCTGGTGCTACAAAACCACCTGCTCTTTTTCATCCAAGAATTCAGAAAGTTAGATGCACAAGATCTGACTTTCTGATGTGGAAGGAAAACAAACAAGCCTCCGGTTTCCCCCTCAGGAAAACAAATGGGTTTTTATTATTTCAGCGTGGCCCCCTGCCCAGCTCAAGATTGGATATCCAGAATTAGCATTTTAAAAAAAATCCCGAGCGTGGATTTTGCAATCTTGTAATTACACTGCAGTCCCTACTAAGAAGGAAAAGCAACGAGTGGAAAGTCTTTTACCMTCACTTATGCCAGCTCCTTCCTTTCTAGCCTTCTTCCTGTCTGGTCTTTGCTTGGCACTGCCCCAGGAAGAGATTTTGGGGAAGATAGGGAGCTCTCTGCACCCACACCACGAGGCAGCTCTGTTATTTCCTTTTTCCATCTGTGCATGCTGAAGAGGACAGAGCTCTGCAGGATCAGCCTGTGCCCAGGGCAGGTGGATCAGGCTGAGGTGGGGAACGAGGAGAAGAGATGCTTCAGGTTTAGGGTATGGAAGGAAGGGCAGGGGCAGTGCTTTCACAGGCAGGGAGCACAGCRTGGAAAACCCTTCCCCTGGGCCAGGTGTGGGGTGAAAACTCTTCCCCTCGCTGCTGGTGTGGGGTGACTCACTCCAGCAGGGCTGGGAGCTCAGGGATGATGGTCCTGGTGGCCCTGGTGTCCCTCCTGTCTCTGGTGTCCTTCCTGTCCCTGCTGGCCCTGCTGGCCCTGGTGTCCCTGCTGTCCCTGCTGTTCCTGGTGTCCCTGCTGGCCCTGCTGGCCCTGCTGGCCTTGGTGGCCCTGCTGTCCCTCCTGTCCCTGCTGGCCCTGGTGGCCCTGCTGGCCCTGGTGGCCCTGGTAGCCCTGGTGTCCCTCCTGTCCCCCCTGTCCCTGGTGGCCCTGCTCCCTCTCCTGCCCCTCCCGACCCCATGATCCTGCGTGTGCTGCCTGTTCTCCCACACACGAGCACTCCAGGGAGAGTTTCTGAATGGACTTTGACAAAGGGCTGTGGCCTGAGAAGAAACCCCTGAGAGAGAGGAAAACTCCACTGCTGAAACAGCAGGAGCTGCCCAGAGGAGTGGGGGTCCACAGGTTTGGGACCTTCCCCACGGTGTGAGAGTGGGCTGGGGCTGATGGCTTTGGGAAAACCACAGGGAATCAGTCTTTAAAGGATGTGAGGAGCAATGTGGTCYCTCCTGGGACTCTGCAGCAATCCAGAAATGCTGCAGATCCCTGAAGAAGATCATCTGCACACAAAGCATCCCAGGCTCTGAGCAGGGAAATGGGGAAGATTTTCGCTTGGCGTGTGAAAATCCACTTGGTGTGAAATGAGAGCAGGCTGGGGTCCCTGGGTCAGAACGTTTGCACCTCCAGCTCAATCTGCTCCTCACAATGTGTGGGGTTTGGGCAGTCATGGGCAGGGTCCCACTGAGCCCTGAACCTCCTGCTCTGACCTCCCAGTCCCTCCCAGTGTGAGGTGTGTTTCTGAAAGCTCCTGCAGGGAAGGCTGGCTCTGCCATTCGGCACCACGTTGCTCCTTGCTTGTTGTCTCGCTGTGGGACTGTGCCAGTGCCCAGATAAGAGCCCTGATTGCTCAGTTCTGTGCCTTTGTGCTCAGGGCACGTCCCTGGAGCCTGCTGGCTGCATCCTCCCTGCACCCACAGTCCAAAGATAAGTGCRAGGTGATGCCATTCATTTGCTGGGGAGATGCTGCCGTGCCCTCGCCCGGGGCTGCCTGGCAAATCCCAGAGAGGGGAGGTTCTGAAGCRAGGCAGATCCCAGCAGGCTCTGGACCGTGTCTGTACTCAGTCAGTGCACTCAGCAGTGTCCCACCTCTTTCCCTGGCACCTGAGGCCTGGCACTATTCAACCCCCACATCCTGCACCCTTTGGGTGAGGTRAATAGATTGTGAATATCCCAAGCTGTGTGTATTTGTGTGTTTGTGTAAAGGTCAGTTCATCTTTGGCAGGACAACTTTCTTTTCCCACGGTGGTTTTGCACTACCAGTGTCTTTCCACAAAAAGCTTCCCAAGAGGTGTTTTAGTACCACTTCCAAAATGCCTTTGGGATGTGTAAAGCACAAAGCCCAGGTGTCAGCAAGGTGTCCCTGTCCCTTTAATGCCCACAGTGTCACAACGCTAGAGCTGAGTCACAGCCTCCTCCCAAGGAATCGRTGACCTGAAAGGTGTCCTCAATCCMTCAGATCCCCTGAATTAAGTCCTGCAAAACGAGACCAGTAACAAGGCCAAGGAAGGGACACGATGTTGTGCAAATATTACAGACTTATCTGCTTATCTTGGATTATGCAACAGGCCTAGAAGTGCTTCCATCCTGTGAACTCCTTTCATGTGTCTCCTGAGCTTGCAGGAGGTGTTACAACACTTTGGCTCGCTCTGCTCCAAGGTTGAGGCATGTACTGGGGAAATTCTTGACTTACCTGCTGGTTCCTGGACAGATGCCATCAGCACCTCTTGCTTAACCCTGTGACAGCCCTCCCTCATGGGTCAGCCTGACTTTCCTGCTCCCTGAGCACCGAGGCTTTCAGGAGAGGGTTGGGACACACACTCACCTGGCAGGAGGACAGGACCACAAAGCCATTTTTTTGTCTCTCAGCTCCCCAGGTGCCTGTCTAACAATTTTGCCAGCAGTGAGCKGAGCAGAGCAGCTCCCCATGGATCAGGAGCTGTAAGCTCAGGAGCATTAAGGTCAGCAAAGCCATTTATGTCACAGGGCATCAATGGCAGAGCCCCAGGGCCAGCTCTGCCTGGTTGCATGTGTGCAGGCAGCTGGGGGCGGTGGGTTCCTTGAAAGGCAGGAAAAAAGGACTGAGCTATCAGAAATAACCAACCTTCCCCTTTCCCAGAGCTCCTGRAGAGGGGAGGGTTTGGTAATGTGAATGCCACAGGGACATGGCCTGATGCAGTTCATTGGAGCTGTCCTGTCCCTTTCCTGATGGGGCAGAGCAACTTTCAGAGCACTTGCATGCAATGATTTGCCTCCCTCTGTGTGCACAGCACGGTGCATTCACAGTGATGCTGGCCACTSCTGTGCTTTGTCCTGCTCTGGTTTGTCCTCTCTGGTTTGTCCTCGCTGCCTGCACAGGCACCAGATGGCCCTGGGATGTCCCCCTGGAATGTGGCTGTGACAAAACCCCTGCTGCCCATCCCCCAGGSACCAGCATCCTGTAATTCCCTGCATCCCTGGCTGTGCAGTGCCTCTGTCCCYGGGTGATGCTGGACCCCCTCACCCTGCCTGGGGGGCCAGGAGGGAATGCTGTGCACAGAAATTTGGCTTCCCACAGAAGCAGCCAGAGGCCAGTGGTGTGTTTTGAGCCCATGAATGCACTTCAYCCTCCATGTCCTGAGCAGGGACAGCTCCCACAGGGATCTCTTTAGCACCAGCCTGGAGAGCTCAGTGCTCCTGGCTGCACAGGAGGCCCCAGTTGAGCTGAACTGCAGAGTTTGGCTTCCTCACTCGGTTTCTGTGAGGTATCTGAGCTGTGGTGAACCACCACCGACATTCACCTCCACTGCATCACACTGCTGATTAGAGGTGTCTGTCTGTGAGATCATCAGCAGTTCGTCCAAAACCTACAGCCCTCGGCAGGAATCACCAGATCAAACATTCCAACATTCCACCATTCCACCATTCCACCTTGGGATGGCATGGCCAGGACAGAGCTTCCTCTTTTGGACTGGGTGATGGTCCAAGCCTCTTGGACCAGGCTGGTTGGGAGGATTTGGAAAAGTCCAGCAGCTGCCAAGTGTTGCACTGCTACATGGAAGAATGGCATGACACACAGCCCTCGTGAGGGAAAAAGAAGAAAAGAGATTTATTKGAAAAATCAGAAATATTTATACAACAGAGAAAACAATAAATGATTAAAAGGAAAAAGCCTCCACCTCTACACACACACACTACTACACATATTTATCAATAAATCTATCCCACTAGCAAGAATGTAAACATCAAAACTGGTTAGAAAACAATACCTATTATTTACATGAAAACCCATGAGAATCTAACGCCAAACTACAACTTATCAGAAAGTTTAAAAATTCAGGGTGACAGCCAAGCCAATTTGGGAGCCCTCAGACTTTGGGCAGAGTCTGTACCCATGGCTCTGCTCCCTGCAGGGTTCTCTGAGATGCTTCCCCCAGACCAGACCCAGCAGCAAAGCACAGCCAGCCCTGCTGGGGCAGTGAGCAGCCATGGTTTTCCTGGTCACTCCCAGTTTTCCCAGTGCTTGCTGTGTCCCTGCAAGGCTCAGCTCTGCTGCAGAAGCCCTGGGTATTCCTGTCCTCCTGCTTTTCCCCTTCACCAGTTTCTCTGGGAGGTAAACTCAGCTGTCCTGACCCCTCCAGCAGAGCTCCTCGAGTTCCCTCCAGACTCCTTCTCCCCAGGGAAGGACTGTGAGTCCCCCCAGGAGCAGGTCTGGGTGTCCCTGCACACTCTGCTGCCCCTCCCAGCAGATGCCATCAGGACACCCCCCC
>CADDXX010000175.1:277981-328325 GCA_902810485.1 Alauda arvensis | reverse complement strand
CCAGCAACCACCTTAGCCCTACCCTTGCCTTGTGTCCTTGTATTTGTATTTCCCCATGTTTTTATTTTCAGCTCTGTAATCAAAGGCTTATCTCAGTGCAGCAGTGTGGGCAGYTTGCAGGCTCTCAGGCCCAGGGTGTGCCAGGAGAAGGCACAGCAGATGAAGCTGAAGACACAAAGTCTCCCATTCCACGAGGAGAGGATCAGAGCAGAGGGGAGGTGCAAGCAGCACTCAGGGCAGGCACTTTGGGGTGGRGCTGGGAATCTGAGTCTGGACATTCTCTGAGCTGTGGGGCTCAGACCTCCTGAGTGCTGAGATSTGGGCAATGTTTGCTCCTGGCTGGGGCTGGGAAGAGCAGGCAGGGCTCACCTTGGCTCAGGGGGGTGGCAGCAGGGGCTCCTCTGCATGCAAAGGGGATCCTTCCTTCTGACATCAGCCCTGAGTTGTGCCAGCCTGTCCTAGGTTGCAATGTAAGATGTGCCCAAAGTCTGTATTCTATTCCCATCTCCATGGGCTGTTGGAGCCAGGTGGGGCAGTGTTTTCCCTGCCCCCTCCCTCAGGACTCTCTGCTGTCCATGGCCCATCAATGCCCTGGTCAGTGACTCACAGGTAACTCCCCTCGGGAGCCATCTCTGCTCACTGGGCAATCAAGGACCCCCTGTGTGACTCATGGAATGACATCAGCCCATTGGGAGATGCTCTGCCCAGGGGGGAGGAGCCAAGCATTCCCACCTGGATATAATCTGGAGTTTAGGACAGCCCAGGCACTGACTGGATTCCCAGAGGACAGGAGCTGCCAGATCTTTCTACAGGATCACTGCTCCAACAAGACTGCTTCATTCAGACTGCTCCCCACCACCCTAATGAACGGGGTGTCAGGTTGTGTTTTGACTCTGCCAAGGGTCTTTTCGTTTGTTCCTTTTACTATTATATTTATTTTATAGTTTTCCTATTAAATTGTATTTCTGACTTAGTCTCTCACTGGTTTTGCTTTCAAACCAATGCACAGCCTCGCTCAGGATTGCTGACGTGGTGTTTGCTGCCAGCTGCAGCTGCAGGGGAAGCACAAGGACTGTGCCCTGCTCCAGGTCTCATCCCACACTGCTCACCCTGGTAGTTTCTTTTATGATCAGAGCTTACCTGACATTTTGCTATCAGATGCTAAAATCAAAAAACACATTTAAACCCGAAGAACTCTGGGATGYCACAAACTGGGAACTTTTGACCTCAGGATCGAAACGCTTTGCAACAATCAAACTGCGAGTTCCTTCTGAGAAATCCAGGGATGTGACTTGGCAGGTTTGCCCTGCCCTGACAGATAGTCAGAAACAGTTACTAAAAGCAGTAACAAAAATAAGATTTTAACTATATTTGACTCTTGTTTGCCTTGCTGACTCAACACAGCTACTGCTGTGGGTGCCAGGTGATATTCCTGGACATACAACAGCAATGCAGTTCTGACCTAAATGCTGATTSCAGAGCTGCTGTCATTGACTGAGGGTGACTCAGGACCTACTGYTTGAGATTTTTTATTTGTAATTTGACTTTTATTCCTTAGCTTAAACAATGCACTCACCKGGTTTGGGCTTGGAAGATGCACTTTGACAAAGAATTTTGGAAAGGACAGTGAAACAGGGTCACCCTCWCTTTTGGGAAGAGTGTGTTTTTAAGGTGGGTGTGAAGGTCAAGGATACCCACCCATTTTAAAGTTCCTGGACCACGTGATTAATTACATCTCTGCTAAAAAAAARGCAGGATAGGTAAATCCATCTGCAGCTAAGTCATAAACAACCCTTGCCAAGAGATTGCTTGTCCAGACTCTGCGTGGAAAAACCTATTGAGTCATCAACCTTCCTAGACATTGGGAATAGCTGAGTAAGGCTTTAAAAAAACAGGAGAAAGGCYAAATTGATCATATTTTGGAGATGGGATGTGAAGCATCCAGGMCAACATGGAAATGTCAGGGGGTGTTGTGTGTCTGGGAGATTGTGGGGAGGTGAGCATGGAGCAGCTGGGTGCTATCAGACAAGCAGCTCCTGCAGGAGAAGGAATCACTTGCAAGGGTTCCCTGAAAATATTTTGCAGATTTTTTTTTGCCTCTCTTCTGAGAGTGGAGAAGCTGCAGTGGCTGCAGGCACAGGCTGGGAGGAGAGGGCAGGGRAAGGAGCCCTGGCTGAGCTCTGGGTGACACCAGAGCAGGKGGCCCTGGGGCACAGCCAGGCTCTGGGGAAGGACAAACACAGGCCCTGGCAGAGCTGGGCAGGGGTCTCCCATCACCCCTCACCCAACAGCAGCCCAAAGTGAGTCCTGCCTGCCCTTCCCCTCAGCAGCTGCCCTGGCAAGACAGGAGGCACAGAGGTGACAGAGCTGAGTCCAGCTCACAGCCACAGCCCATGCCAGGCTGAAATCATCGTCCCTTCTGTTCACCCACCTCAGGGTGCACATCCATGCCCTGCACCTCGAGTCACCAKAAATCTGTGAAGATCTTGGGTGCCACGTTTATGCCCAGGGTTGCAAGGACTGCACAGCTTTGTGCAGTGGGATGATGCTTTAAGTTTGAGCTTTCCTGTGTTTCAGGCTCTGTGCTGCCCAGGGGTGCAGCTCTGAGCTCACACTCAGGCTCACTCAGCTCTGCACAGAGCAGGGACACAAAACAAATCCTGTCCCTGCCACACACCAAGGACAACTTTCAGACCCAAAAGCACAAACCAGGGGGGGCTGAAGGGAGAAACAAGAAAGATGAGACTTCATAATCTGAAATTGTAATTGGACAATTAAACACCAATATGCAAATGGGCCAAAACTTACAAAAGTGTCAGACCTCATGACTATTTGTCCATTTTGTGACCATTTTGGGTCCACCTTGGGTGTAGCCCTGGCCAGGCTCTTGTCCTGCCCAAGGTGTACCTTAAAAGCCTTTCAATAAATATCTATTTTATTCTCCAGCTCTGTCCAGTCTCTGTTCCAGCTCAGCCTTCCCAAGGCATCACGGACAGTGGAGAAGCTTGTCTGTAGCTGTGAGTGCTTGAGTGGCAGAGACAGCAGCTGTTTCCTACCCCCTGTCCCAGCCAGCAGAGCACAGCTCCGGGATGTGTCTCTGCTCCTGAGATTTGGGCACAGATGATGTTGGGTCACCCTGGGAGGGGGCTGGGCAGGGGATCCCGGTGTTTTACTGCTCTGTTGGGCAGTAGCAGTGCCAGTGGGCCAGAGGAGGGCTGAAAGGGGCTCCCAGGACACGCTGTCTGAGGGTGCTGCTCTTGGGAGATGGGGGCGTTTTGTTCTGCTTTTTTTTAATTTTTTTTTTCCATTGTGCAGGAGCTCTTAACCCAGCTCAGCCTCCTCTGACAATAACACTTTGTTTCCCTTAACCAACATCACTTTTTAAATGATGCAAATAATTTTAGTGCATCCAAACAGGAAGTGGCTGAGTGTCTGGGTGTCTGAATCAACATCCTGGAGGCTGGGCTTTTGCCACCAACAGAATGACTAAATTTAGGAGCTGCCTGTGCTTGGAAGGGAAGGTCTCTGGGGAAGGACAAACACTGGCAGAGCTGGGCAGGGGTCCCCCATCACCCCTCACCCAACAGCAGCCCAGAGTGAGTTCTGCCTACCCTTTCACTCAGCAGCTCCCCTGGCAAGGCAGGAGGCGTTTTTAGGAGGAGCTGATCCAGACTTCCCAACTGCAGGAAGAGGAATCTAAGAAGAGCAGCATCAAGAAGTCCTTCTCTCACACTGAGAGACCAGAGGGGTTGTTCTGCCTCTCCCACCTTCTCCTCTGGCTGAGGGCAGGACCAGGCTCTCCTGGGGCTGGTGATGCCCTTTTTGAAGGGTTTAAGTCAGGCTYTCACCTTTCTACCATGGCAGGAGAACTCCCCTCCATCTAAACCAGGTGCTTGAGAGAGGTGACAGCRGCACACACAGAATTTGGGATTATGTAGAAGCACTCATTTCCAATGAGGCTCTGTGCCAAACTGTGACCATTGGACGTGGCCCAATGCCACTGATCCCTGCACAGCTCAGCCAGGCTGGTGTGGCCACGAGCTGCATCATCTCAGCTCCTCTGGGCTGCTGCAACCCCATTTCCTCCTGGGCTGTGGCACTGAGATGGGAAGAGCAGGGCAGAGGGAGCAGCTTGGTGCTGGATGAGCAGCACTCAGACCCTGCCCAAGTGAGTCCTTTCCCAGCTCAGTGGGATTGGCAGGGCAGCCCAGCACAGAAGGGAGTGCAGGGCTGGCCCTCCTTTCTGGCTTGTGTGGGACAACTGAGTCACCAGCAGATCTGGGGAGAAGCCACAAGAAGGAGTCGGGTCATTTACCACTCAGCAGGCGTCAGAGGTTACCACCTCRAGTTATTTTTTCTTCTGGATAAAGAATGCAGAATTTGTTTTTAAAAGACTTCTGCAAGTTTTCAGAGAAATCCAACAATCCCAGGCAAGTTCTAATTTGTCCACAATTGTTGTGAAACACAGGCACCACAACTGGCAGCACAGTCCATGAACGCTGCCTACAAAACCAAAATACCTCCCTAACCCACCTGATTGCTCTGGATAAAAATCTCCATGGCTCCTAAACCGATAGCCCAGGATGTCTTCAATAGGTGGTTTTGCTCTCCTATCTCCCATGAGGCAGCCTAGGAAGGAAGTAAAAGATGGTTTGAGGTGATGAATGCTCAGGAGGAYGCCCCTGGCTTTTCCTGCACTGGATCTATGTTGGAGTGTGACCATGAATCCAAGCTCTCTCCTGATGCCTGGTGCTGGGGATCTGCAAAGACTGGAACTGGTTTGGGTTTGGGTTTGGGACAGGCCAGGTGGGTGGAGGATCCCTGAGGTGCTGCAGGGGGCAGGAAGGCATCCCCTGGGAATGCAGGGCATGGAGTCAGTCCCTGAGGTGCTGGGACAGCAATTTCTGGTTCTGAGCACACCTTCCTGGCCACTGCAGGTGGAGCTGAACCCACCAGAGCTGCTCGTGGCCGTGGTATGGCCACAAGCACCACAGTGAGGGAGATCTGAGCTCTGGCACAAAGGGCACCCAACCTGGCCAAAATTCTGCAGCAGCTCTTTGGAAATGAGTACTTCTACATAATCCCAAATTCCGTGTGTCCCACAGTCACCTCTCTCAAGCACCTGGTTTAGATGGAGGGGAGTTCTCCTGCCATGGTAGAAAGGTGAGAGCCTGACTTAAACCCTTCAGAAAGGACATCACCAGCCCCAGGAGGGTCTGGTCCTGCCCTCAGCCAGAGGAGAAGGTGGGAGAGGCAGAACAGCCCCTCTGGTCTCTCAGGGTGAGAGAAAGACTTTTCTCCTTGATGCTGCTCTTCTTAGATTCCTTTTCCTGCAGTTGGGAAGTCTGGATCAGCTCCTCCTAAAAATACGCAGACTTCTCAATTCTTGGAGCTTTCACACTGTTCAGAGCTGGAAATCACCATTTCTTTGTGGGAATTTATTAAACAGTGGTGGCAGAATTAAACCCCTTGAGTGTTGCCAAAGGGACATAAACCATCACACAGCAGTGCTCTTCTGAGGTCTGGAAGGGCTGAGTGGGAAGGGTTATTTTAAGGTCCAGGAAGAATAAATTTCTGAGCAAGTGCCCAGAAACTCCTTTGAGTCACTTTTTTTTCTTTTGAAAAGTGAACTGAAGATCACTATATCTCATTTTATCAATGATATCACTATTTAAAATGCACGGGAACCTTGCACTGTGCTGGCATTGTGTTCTCACCTTTCACAAGCACGTTCTAGACAGAGATGATAATCTCACAGGAACACTTSTGCTTCCTGCATGAACCTGACACTGTAAGGCAGATGTGGATAGAGCTGGGTTTGCTCTGTGCTGAAAGCATCAGCTGGTTTTTTGCCATTTCACTAAAGTGGAAGTATTTMATGATGAGCTGGTGTGTAGGAGCASTGACATTTCTGTTATTCATCATGAACACTTTGGGCAYGCTGTGCTTTCCTCTTTGTCCCAGTGCCCTATTTCAGAGCAGATCCTCACACATCCATTSTGGTTATTTGTGAAAATGTTGCATTTAAGTGCAACCAGYAATCCAAATCCTGCCCTGTATGGACAAATTTCTTAACCAGGATACCTTGGGGGTTGGCAGCTCAGAGAAAAAACAGACAAGAAGTTGAGAATGCAACAGAGCCATCAATTCCAAAATTTTCATACTCAGATTAAAAGAAAATCTTGATTCAGATCAAAACAAAATGCTGTTTCATCTCACGAGGGAGGAATTCCCAGTGTTTTCCACCAACTCAAGTATCATTATTAACAGAAAGTGACTTTTCTCTCAGTGAGGGAGGCATTCGTGGAAATGCCAGTGACAGTCACAGGAAACTGGACAAGACCTTTTGGGCTGAATGAGAAGCTTGGGGCTGGACTCCCACAGYTGTGGAGCTGTGAAGTGCCTTTGTCCTGCTGTGGGTGTGCAGGGCCAGGGGGTGGAAAATCACCCATCTTCTCTGCTCTGTGAACAATAATGAAATATTTYGTGGCCCATGGAGAGGGAGAACATCTGGCTGTCCCTTCCTGGGGGTTATGGCCCTCCCTGTGGGCTCTTGCTCCTGTTTGTGAGAGTCAGCCCATRGTGGCTCTCCAGGAGAGAGGTGTGAGGGGCCCAGGGAGATCTCCACACCTGCCATTTGGAGAGAGCCACACCTGGGGACAGACCCAGCCCAAATGCCCCGTGTCCTACAGAAGCCTGAGCCCTGGGGTCTCAGTCAGAAGAGCACCAACCCTGCAAGGGCCAAGGACTTCACTTTGTACCAAAGGCCATAATGAAAGGAGAAATGTTGTTTCAGCTTGGAACAGAATGTTCCTGGCTAATCTCAAACACAGCACTTTGCTGGTGAGAAAAAGGGAATATAAAAGTGACTGGATCTGAATTATCATGCAATGATTTTCTGGTTCAATGAGTTAATTGATAGTTTGCTCGTTTTTGTGGCAGAGATTGACTCTGGGTTTGCTGAGAGTCACAAACCWGTGGCAGCAGGGGCTGGACCCTGTCCTGGGCAGAGCCTGGCTGGGAGGCACTGGCACAAGGGAGCTGAAGGGTGGCCTTGGATCCTGCAGCTGCTCCCCAGCCAGAGCTGGGTCCCCACGTGCTGTTCCTTCACTGGAGCTGCTTGTGGCACTTCCAGCCCCCAGGGGAGCTCAGGACAGGGCTCTTTGTCCGGGCAACAACAGACAGAACAAGAGGACACAGCCTCAAGCTGTGCCAAGGGAGATTCAGGCTGGATTTAAGGAGGAAGTTTTTCACAGAAAGAGTGGTCAAATACTGGAACCATCTGCCCAGGGAGGTGGTGGAGTCACCAACCCTGGRTGTGTTTAAAAAAAGCCTGGATGTGGCACTGGGTGCCATGATCKRGTTGAGGTGTTGGAACATGGGTTGGACTCGATGATCTTGAAGGTCTCTTCCAACCAAAACATTCTGTGATTCTGTGATTCTGTGATTGCATTCCTGGCAGCCTTGCTGAAGCTCCAGGTGGGACTCAGCAGGGACAGCCCATGCTGAGGACATGGGAGCAGTGACCAGTGCCACACAGGGGACACTGTCACTGTGTGTGGTGACCATGGGTAACCTGCTGCCTCCATCCCCCTCCCTGGGACAAGAGCCAGGGCTGGGCAGAGTGGGGCTGGGTTTCAGGAAAGGGAATGGCCCAGCAGGAGCAAAGAGTGGAGAGATYTCAGCTGCTGGTGCTGAGCATGGGAGCTCTGGATTGAGCTGCAGGAACTGGTTCCCTCCCATCCCTGGCTGCCAGGCCAGCAGGCAGATGGTCCATCAGTTTAGGTARGGCTGATCCTGACAGGGAAGGGGGGAGGCTTCCTGAGCTCTTTCTCCTCCCAGCTGTCTGTGGGGATTACTGGCAGCTCATCCCCATGGGCTGGTTCCCTTTTCACTGTCCCCCCTYGCTCTGTGTCACAGGGCAGTGTGCTGSTGTTCCCAAGGGAGCTGGGAAGCTGTTCCAGGTGTGAATCCTGCTGGGGCAGCTCCTTTCTGGGGGACCAGSGCTGCCCAGACTGGCTCTGGTGCCACATCTGGGCTGTCCCTCACAGCAGTGAGACAGGGTCTGAACCAGGTTCCTGCTGTGYTCCCCCTCAGCTCTTCCYTTGGCAGTGCAGGGATTTCATGGAGMRTTTTGAGGCCTCYTGCAGGTGTGTGAGCTYGKGGCCTCCTGCTTGGGGCAGGGCTGTCTGTGCTGGAGTTCAGACTGAAGGTACAACAGAGCAGAGGGAAGGCAGTGAGGATGCTCCCAGGGTGTGTGAAGTGCAGGATGGACAACCCTGACTTGCTCTTGCCCAGTGGATGTCTGATGTCTCGCACAGAATGAACTCCAGAGCAGTTCTGTGTGCTCAGGTCTCTCTCCCCACTCTCTGGCCATGGCAGGGAGCTGGGTTGTGTCTCTGCAGCCCCACGTGTGCCATGGGGATGGATGCACCTCTCATAGAGCCACAGCCCAGCATGGTTCCAGCACAGAGCCCACCTGGCCTTCCAGGGCTGGGGAAGGAGGTGAGGAGCCTGCCTGGGGTCTGTGGAGGTGGATGGGTCTGCAAGGACCCTGCCTTGGAGAGATGTCCCTTAAATGGAAAGTGATAAACTCATCTCACCCCTCTCTGGGATAGATAACCCACACCCCTTCATCCTTAGGCAGAGCCTGCTGCAGGTAGCCTGGGGCCCTTCTCCTCTGTGGGGCCTCTGCACGCAGGTGTGTGGGCCTGTCAGGCCCCTGTCTTTGGAGGGATGTTGGATGGAATTTGATAAACTCATCTCACCCCTCTCTGGGATAGATAACCCACACCCCTTCATCCTTAGGCAGAGCCTGCTGCAGGTAGCCTGGGGCCCTTCTCCTCTGTGGGGCCTCTGCACGCAGGTGTGTGGGCCTGTCAGGCCCCTGTCTTTGGAGGGATGTTGGATGGAATTTGATAAACTCATCTCACCCCTCTCTGGGATAGATAACCCACACCCCTTCATCCTTAGGCAGAGCCTGCTGCAGGTAGCCTGGGGCCCTTCTCCTCTGTGGGGCCTCTGCACGCAGGTGTGTGGGCCTGTCAGGCCCCTGTCTTTGGAGGGATGTTGGATGGAATTTGATAAACTCATCTCACCCCTCTCTGGGATAGATAACCCACACCCCTTCATCCTTAGGCAGAGCCTGCTGCAGGTAGCCTGGGGCCCTTCTCCTCTGTGGGGCCTCTGCACGCAGGTGTGTGGGCCTGTCAGGCCCCTGTCTTTGGAGGGATGTTGGATGGAATTTGATAAACTCATCTCACCCCTCTCTGGGATAGATAACCCACACCCCTTCATCCTTAGGCAGAGCCTGCTGCAGGTAGCCTGGGGCCCTTCTCCTCTGTGGGGCCTCTGCACGCAGGTGTGTGGGCCTGTCAGGCCCCTGTCTTTGGAGGGATGTTGGATGGAATTTGATAAACTCATCTCACCCCTCTCTGGGATAGATAACCCACACCCCTTCATCCTTAGGCAGAGCCTGCTGCAGGTAGCCTGGGGCCCTTCTCCTCTGTGGGGCCTCTGCACGCAGGTGTGTGGGCCTGTCAGGCCCCTGTCTTTGGAGGGATGTTGGATGGAATTTGATAAACTCATCTCACCCCTCTCTGGGATAGATAACCCACACCCCTTCATCCTTAGGCAGAGCCTGCTGCAGGTAGCCTGGGGCCCTTCTCCTCTGTGGGGCCTCTGCACGCAGGTGTGTGGGCCTGTCAGGCCCCTGTCTTTGGAGGGATGTTGGATGGAATTTGATAAACTCATCTCACCCCTCTCTGGGATAGATAACCCACACCCCTTCATCCTTAGGCAGAGCCTGCTGCAGGTAGCCTGGGGCCCTTCTCCTCTGTGGGGCCTCTGCACGCAGGTGTGTGGGCCTGTCAGGCCCCTGTCTTTGGAGGGATGTTGGATGGAATTTGATAAACTCATCTCACCCCTCTCTGGGATAGATAACCCACACCCCTTCATCCTTAGGCAGAGCCTGCTGCAGGTAGCCTGGGGCCCTTCTCCTCTGTGGGGCCTCTGCACGCAGGTGTGTGGGCCTGTCAGGCCCCTGTCTTTGGAGGGATGTTGGATGGAATTTGATAAACTCATCTCACCCCTCTCTGGGATAGATAACCCACACCCCTTCATCCTTAGGCAGAGCCTGCTGCAGGTAGCCTGGGGCCCTTCTCCTCTGTGGGGCCTCTGCACGCAGGTGTGTGGGCCTGTCAGGCCCCTGTCTTTGGAGGGATGTTGGATGGAATTTGATAAACTCATCTCACCCCTCTCTGGGATAGATAACCCACACCCCTTCATCCTTAGGCAGAGCCTGCTGCAGGTAGCCTGGGGCCCTTCTCCTCTGTGGGGCCTCTGCACGCAGGTGTGTGGGCCTGTCAGGCCCCTGTCTTTGGAGGGATGTTGGATGGAATTTGATAAACTCATCTCACCCCTCTCTGGGATAGATAACCCACACCCCTTCATCCTTAGGCAGAGCCTGCTGCAGGTAGCCTGGGGCCCTTCTCCTCTGTGGGGCCTCTGCACGCAGGTGTGTGGGCCTGTCAGGCCCCTGTCTTTGGAGGGATGTTGGATGGAATTTGATAAACTCATCTCACCCCTCTCTGGGATAGATAACCCACACCCCTTCATCCTTAGGCAGAGCCTGCTGCAGGTAGCCTGGGGCCCTTCTCCTCTGTGGGGCCTCTGCACGCAGGTGTGTGGGCCTGTCAGGCCCCTGTCTTTGGAGGGATGTTGGATGGAATTTGATAAACTCATCTCACCCCTCTCTGGGATAGATAACCCACACCCCTTCATCCTTAGGCAGAGCCTGCTGCAGGTAGCCTGGGGCCCTTCTCCTCTGTGGGGCCTCTGCACGCAGGTGTGTGGGCCTGTCAGGCCCCTGTCTTTGGAGGGATGTTGGATGGAATTTGATAAACTCATCTCACCCCTCTCTGGGATAGATAACCCACACCCCTTCATCCTTAGGCAGAGCCTGCTGCAGGTAGCCTGGGGCCCTTCTCCTCTGTGGGGCCTCTGCACGCAGGTGTGTGGGCCTGTCAGGCCCCTGTCTTTGGAGGGATGTTGGATGGAATTTGATAAACTCATCTCACCCCTCTCTGGGATAGATAACCCACACCCCTTCATCCTTAGGCAGAGCCTGCTGCAGGTAGCCTGGGGCCCTTCTCCTCTGTGGGGCCTCTGCACGCAGGTGTGTGGGCCTGTCAGGCCCCTGTCTTTGGAGGGATGTTGGATGGAATTTGATAAACTCATCTCACCCCTCTCTGGGATAGATAACCCACACCCCTTCATCCTTAGGCAGAGCCTGCTGCAGGTAGCCTGGGGCCCTTCTCCTCTGTGGGGCCTCTGCACGCAGGTGTGTGGGCCTGTCAGGCCCCTGTCTTTGGAGGGATGTTGGATGGAATTTGATAAACTCATCTCACCCCTCTCTGGGATAGATAACCCACACCCCTTCATCCTTAGGCAGAGCCTGCTGCAGGTAGCCTGGGGCCCTTCTCCTCTGTGGGGCCTCTGCACGCAGGTGTGTGGGCCTGTCAGGCCCCTGTCTTTGGAGGGATGTTGGATGGAATTTGATAAACTCATCTCACCCCTCTCTGGGATAGATAACCCACACCCCTTCATCCTTAGGCAGAGCCTGCTGCAGGTAGCCTGGGGCCCTTCTCCTCTGTGGGGCCTCTGCACGCAGGTGTGTGGGCCTGTCAGGCCCCTGTCTTTGGAGGGATGTTGGATGGAATTTGATAAACTCATCTCACCCCTCTCTGGGATAGATAACCCACACCCCTTCATCCTTAGGCAGAGCCTGCTGCAGGTAGCCTGGGGCCCTTCTCCTCTGTGGGGCCTCTGCACGCAGGTGTGTGGGCCTGTCAGGCCCCTGTCTTTGGAGGGATGTTGGATGGAATTTGATAAACTCATCTCACCCCTCTCTGGGATAGATAACCCACACCCCTTCATCCTTAGGCAGAGCCTGCTGCAGGTAGCCTGGGGCCCTTCTCCTCTGTGGGGCCTCTGCACGCAGGTGTGTGGGCCTGTCAGGCCCCTGTCTTTGGAGGGATGTTGGATGGAATTTGATAAACTCATCTCACCCCTCTCTGGGATAGATAACCCACACCCCTTCATCCTTAGGCAGAGCCTGCTGCAGGTAGCCTGGGGCCCTTCTCCTCTGTGGGGCCTCTGCACGCAGGTGTGTGGGCCTGTCAGGCCCCTGTCTTTGGAGGGATGTTGGATGGAATTTGATAAACTCATCTCACCCCTCTCTGGGATAGATAACCCACACCCCTTCATCCTTAGGCAGAGCCTGCTGCAGGTAGCCTGGGGCCCTTCTCCTCTGTGGGGCCTCTGCACGCAGGTGTGTGGGCCTGTCAGGCCCCTGTCTTTGGAGGGATGTTGGATGGAATTTGATAAACTCATCTCACCCCTCTCTGGGATAGATAACCCACACCCCTTCATCCTTAGGCAGAGCCTGCTGCAGGTAGCCTGGGGCCCTTCTCCTCTGTGGGGCCTCTGCACGCAGGTGTGTGGGCCTGTCAGGCCCCTGTCTTTGGAGGGATGTTGGATGGAATTTGATAAACTCATCTCACCCCTCTCTGGGATAGATAACCCACACCCCTTCATCCTTAGGCAGAGCCTGCTGCAGGTAGCCTGGGGCCCTTCTCCTCTGTGGGGCCTCTGCACGCAGGTGTGTGGGCCTGTCAGGCCCCTGTCTTTGGAGGGATGTTGGATGGAATTTGATAAACTCATCTCACCCCTCTCTGGGATAGATAACCCACACCCCTTCATCCTTAGGCAGAGCCTGCTGCAGGTAGCCTGGGGCCCTTCTCCTCTGTGGGGCCTCTGCACGCAGGTGTGTGGGCCTGTCAGGCCCCTGTCTTTGGAGGGATGTTGGATGGAATTTGATAAACTCATCTCACCCCTCTCTGGGATAGATAACCCACACCCCTTCATCCTTAGGCAGAGCCTGCTGCAGGTAGCCTGGGGCCCTTCTCCTCTGTGGGGCCTCTGCACGCAGGTGTGTGGGCCTGTCAGGCCCCTGTCTTTGGAGGGATGTTGGATGGAATTTGATAAACTCATCTCACCCCTCTCTGGGATAGATAACCCACACCCCTTCATCCTTAGGCAGAGCCTGCTGCAGGTAGCCTGGGGCCCTTCTCCTCTGTGGGGCCTCTGCACGCAGGTGTGTGGGCCTGTCAGGCCCCTGTCTTTGGAGGGATGTTGGATGGAATTTGATAAACTCATCTCACCCCTCTCTGGGATAGATAACCCACACCCCTTCATCCTTAGGCAGAGCCTGCTGCAGGTAGCCTGGGGCCCTTCTCCTCTGTGGGGCCTCTGCACGCAGGTGTGTGGGCCTGTCAGGCCCCTGTCTTTGGAGGGATGTTGGATGGAATTTGATAAACTCATCTCACCCCTCTCTGGGATAGATAACCCACACCCCTTCATCCTTAGGCAGAGCCTGCTGCAGGTAGCCTGGGGCCCTTCTCCTCTGTGGGGCCTCTGCACGCAGGTGTGTGGGCCTGTCAGGCCCCTGTCTTTGGAGGGATGTTGGATGGAATTTGATAAACTCATCTCACCCCTCTCTGGGATAGATAACCCACACCCCTTCATCCTTAGGCAGAGCCTGCTGCAGGTAGCCTGGGGCCCTTCTCCTCTGTGGGGCCTCTGCACGCAGGTGTGTGGGCCTGTCAGGCCCCTGTCTTTGGAGGGATGTTGGATGGAATTTGATAAACTCATCTCACCCCTCTCTGGGATAGATAACCCACACCCCTTCATCCTTAGGCAGAGCCTGCTGCAGGTAGCCTGGGGCCCTTCTCCTCTGTGGGGCCTCTGCACGCAGGTGTGTGGGCCTGTCAGGCCCCTGTCTTTGGAGGGATGTTGGATGGAATTTGATAAACTCATCTCACCCCTCTCTGGGAGAGAGAACCCTCAGATGAGGCTGCTCTCCCTGACCATGGTGAGTGCCCTGATGCTCTGGATACCCATGGAGATCCTTTCTGACCCATTGGGTTTCCCCCTCTGGTACCACCCTCCCTTTCCCCACAAATACCCCAGCTCCTGCCCAGTTCAGGGGGAGCTGTGGTCCCTGGCCACCCTTGGCAGGTGCTGGACAATAAAGCCACCCCTGTGGAATTGCCACACGACTCTCCTGAATCTCTGTCCCTGAGCCAGCCTGGGAGAACCCTGCAAGGCAGAGCTGGAATCACTGCTGAGAGCTGATCACAGCAGCCACAGGCTGCACCTTGCAGAGGTGACCCTGCAGCAGGAGCACTGCCCAGACCCCCAGGAGGCTGTGTCCTGTGACACCTCTCTCCCTGGGAAGGCTGTCTCCTGCCAGACCTCTCTCTCTGGGAAGGTTGCAGCATCCTGGCTCAGACCAGCAGACCCCCCTGGCCGTTCCAGGTGTCTGCCAGAGCACACACAGGGCTCAGCTGTGACCTGGTGGTTTTGGTCCTGGTGCCTGGCTCCAGTGTGGAGTGCCTCCGTGCTGCCTCTCCTCCCTCACCTCCAAATGGGGAAGGACCAAAGGAGCCCAGCTGTGGCTCAGGTGGGAGCAGAGGAGGTTTGGGGAGCAGGCTGTGCTGGTGCCTGGCTGCCCTGGCCTGCTCTGCTCCTCTGCTCTCAGGAATTGAGGCTGTGCCTGCTCGGCTGCACTGTGAGAGCCTGAGAGGAGACACTACAGAAACTCTGAGATTGGAGGGATCCCTGGAGGTCACCAATCCAACCTCCCATGCCAAAGACAGGGCAGAATGCTCCTGGTCTTGTCCAGCAACTTTGAAAATCTCTGTGGATTACGTCTCCAGAGTTACAGGCAGCTGCTCAACCAGTCCCCAAATGACCTGTGATCTTGGGGCAGATGAACACACACAGGGGAGGAAGGACCTGCTCTCACCATGGGCAGGACAGGGCTGGAGCAGTAATGGAGCTCCCCATGGGACCCTGGTTCCCTTCTGCTTCCCCTGCAGGCTACGGTCACCCATGACATGGCCAAAACCTGGCTGGCACTGGCTGCAGCCCCCCAGGTCAACTCCCTGAAGGGTGGCTGTGSTCAGCTGGGGTTGGGCTCTTTGTCCGGGCAACAACAGACAGAACAAGAGGACACAGCCTCAAGCTGAGCCAAGGGAGATTCAGGCTGGATTTAAGGAGGAAGTTTTTCACAGAAAGAGTGGTCAAATACTGGAATCATCTGCCCAGGGAGGTGGTGGAGTCACCAACCCTGGATGTGTTTAAAAAAGACTGGATGTGGTGCCATGATCTGGTTGAGGTGTTGGAACATGGGTTGGACTCGATGATCTTGAAGGTCTCTTCCAACCTAGAAATTCTGTGATTCTGTGATGCACAGGACAAACAGGGGGCTCAAGGATCCCCTCCTCATGGGATTCAGCAAGACAGCTGGGGGATGTGCTCCTCCTGAGCTGGAATCACAGCTGTCTGGAAAAGGAACTGTGTCCCCAYGAAGGTTCCAGAGGACTGGCACACCTTGCACCACCTCATCTGCTCTCAAAGGTCTCCAAGAAAGAGCTCAGCAAGTCAATACTTGCAGGGGGTTTGTCMACTAGCATTGAAAAACTACCAAATGCCATGCTTTGCTGGCCAAGACCTCTTCCAAACTTAGACCAAATGAGAATTCCCAGCAGCTCTGGTGGTGAGAGAGGAGGTTTGGTTTTTCTTTTTTATTTTTGTTTTTATTTTATTTTTATTTTATTTTGTTAGTTTGTTTTTCAAAAAGCCGTTCTGTGTCAAAACAAAGTTTTAGATGCAAACTTTCAATCAGCTCAGGGGGACAGCCAAGCACTGAGCTTGTGGGTTTCCCTTCTGCATCTCTGAGTCATTGTGAGAGCAGAGGGTCTCTATTTTTAGGCTCTGCACGCAGTAACTGATACCAGCTACAGAGCCAGGCTGCTCTTCCACAGCTGCAAAGCCTCACTCCTGGCCCAGTGGTGCTCCCTGGGTCTGGTTTGGCTCCACAGAYGGGTGTGGAGAGGAGCAGGGGATGGAGATGTGGCAGTCCATGTGCCAGGGGTCATCCCACACCCCTGCCTGTGCTGGAGCAGATGGGTGAGAAGCTCTGCACTGGCTGCTGTCCTTGGCTTGCATCGTTTTCTTCTGAAAATGCAGGAGTTTGGTTTTGTCTTGTTTTTTATGGTACCTGTTTGTAGCAGGAAGCTTCGAGTTTTATTTAGGAAGTCCAACCACCCAAACCTGACAGCTTGAGAGCTGGTTGCATTTGAACTTGGCTTTCTGGGAGAAAAGCATCTTGTGGYCTGGTTTCACTGGTGGCACTGGGGTCAAGAATTTTTTATGCTTTGCTTTTGAAGAATTGGCATTGAAATATAGAAGAAATACTTTTCCTTCTGCTTTTATTTCAGGAGCTGCTTGGAAGGAGACCATGTGTTTTAGGCAGCTGCACTGGGTGCAGAGGAGCACAGGGATATGTGATGGAGACAGCCCTGCCTGGGCTTGATGTGGCCTTAGAGACCAAAGGAGTGGCCCTTTTTTTGAGCACATGAATAACCCTGGGTGGAAATGAATGGCTTTCTCAGTAACACTTGYGTGCCTGCCCACAGATGTCAGAAAAGCAAGACAGAGACTTCCATAACCCACCAGGGTGGCTCATATGGGGAAGCACGRTGTGTGTAGGGCTGTGGGCTGCAGGATGTGTGGGTTAGCACAGGGGGAAGGCAGCAGGCACATGGTTAAAGAAGAGATGTAAAAATCTGCCTTGTAGACTCGGGCAGGCTGTAACTAAACTCATCCCACAACAAAACTTTTGTGTTTTGGGCAGGCTACCTTCACCTCAAGCCTCCTCAGCAGTGAGCTCTTTTTACAACATCTCTCCTGCAGCCCACAGATGCAKYTACACACATTGTGCTTCCCCAWWTGAGCCACCCTGGTGGGTTATGGAAGTTSTGTCTCACTTTTTTTCCACMTTTCAATTATTGTATGAAAGGCATTCACACACATCAGCTCCATGGAAGTGTCCTCATTAACCATGGCTGAAGCCACACAACACCAAGCCCAGCCTTGGAAGGATTTGTGTGAGATGGAAAAAAAATCACCCAACACAAGCCCTTCAAGCCATTTTCTGCCCCCAAGAGATGCTGTTCCTGACAAAAAGGCCCTGAAGCAGAAAGAGAAAGCAGGGATGGGAAGGTGCAGTTCCTCTGTAACTCATGTGTGTTCACTTTCTTCCCTGAACCATTTTAAGAAGTTTGAAGAAGCAGGTTTTGTTGATCTTACACGACTCTGGCACGATTCCACGCAAGGATTTCAGTTCTGATGTGCTCCAGCACCTCTGGAACACAGAGTGTAAAACCACAGCAGAGATCAGACAGCTCTCACTGCCCTGCTGGCACGGGGGTTTGCTGAGGCAAGTTGGGCAAATCTGACAGGACAGACCCTCTGTGGTCCCTCTGGGCCCCTGTCCCAGTGCCTGAGCACTGGAACTGGCTCATCCCAGCCTCATGAGGAGCTTTCTGRGGAGTCAGCTCTTCATGAGAGTTTGATGAGCCAGCTCTGCACTGTCCCAGCCAGACACTGGCACGTTTCCCTGGGAGGGTGGGGAGGYCCTGGCACARGGTGCCAAGAGAAGCTGTGGCTGCCCCATCCCTGGAAGTGTCCAGGGGCAGGTTGGATGGGGTTTGGAGCAGCTTGGGATAATGGAAGTTGTCCCTGTCCATGGCAGGGTGGAATGAGATGAATTTTAAGGTCCCCTTCCAACCCAAGCCATGCTGGCATTTTGTGATTTTAAGGCTGTTATAACCCTATGGCTCCACTATGGGCAATGTGAATTCTCCTGCCTTTTGCAAAAGCCCCTTGCTGAGCCCCTGGGCAGTGCCCACCTTTCCTTCTTTGCCACATGGGGTTGTGGAGCTCCATGGGAACAAAATCCAGCTCTGAGAGGCACAGTGGTGTGGGTCCCTGGGGGAAGGATCTTGGCCAAAGCTGCAGGAGCCGTGTGTAGGGAGATCTTTTTCTCCAGGAGACATCCCTTGCCCTGGCTGTGCTCAGGAAATGTGGTTTCTGGTTCCCTCACAAAGCAAGGAGAGTTTTCACTCTGTAGCTTGTGGAAAGGCTCAGAGCAGCTCCTGCCCAGACCCATGGGACTTCCTGAGGCAGCAGAGAGGGCCTGTGCTCACTTCACAGAATCACAGAATCACAGAATCACAGAATTTCTAGGTTGGAAGAGACCTTTAAGATTGAGTCCAACCCATGTTCTAACACCTCAACCAGATCATGGCACCCAGTGCCACATCCAGGCTTTTTTTAAACACATCCAGGGTTGGTGACTCCACCACCTCCCTGGGCAGATGGTTCCAGTATTTGACCACTCTTTCTGTGAAAAACTTCCTCTTGTGCCTTCTTCCTGCCTGTCCTGTGCCAGCTCTGTGCTGTCTCACCCTGGCACTGCTGGAAATGCCTTTTCCTTGTGGGCCTGGCTGAGAGGAGGGTGGGCCAGCAACCCCCAGTTTGTGAGCTCTGTGTGTGCAGGGGTGTCCTTTGTTCCCTGCAGCCGTGCTGGGAGAGCACATCTGCTGCTCTGCAGCRCTCAGCCCTGCTGACATCACCCAGATCATGCTCCGTTTGTAAATGCATTAACAAAACTCTTCAGCAATAATAAGCTTTAACTAACGAGTGGCAACTGGTGAATGGAGCCTCCATCTGTTCTCACCCACAATGTGCAAAGTCTACCAAAGTCAATGGACTCCTCTCTGCTGAATTCAGTGGGCCTTTTGCCAAAATCTGTGTGAATAAAATGATGCTTGTGCATGTATTTATGAATGGGGAGGAGGGGGGTGTGTGCAAMTCCAGCATCCACTAAGCACCCATGAAACTGTTCCTAGCACAGTTTTATGTGAATCCCAGCAATTTCCTGTCTGAAATCTTCGTGTTTTGGTGCAGGGAGAGGAACTTCATAGCCCAGGGACAGCAGCTGTGCTGTGTCAGCAGAGGGTCASGTCTGAAAGCAATGACATTGCAAAAGGACACCTCGTGGAAAAGTGGATTTTGAAGACTTCATCACTGTACCTGTGTCTAATCTAATTAGTCCTGGCATTTATTTGTGGCAGATAATTGCTGCTGTCTCAGTGTTCAAGTAGTCATTAAAAAAATCCAGCATTTTTGTGATTCCTGTAAAGGAARAAGGATTCCATGCCACTGTGTGCAGTGTACACTGCTCTGAAGCCACTTGTTTCTCATGAGCTGTTGAAATGACACTCAGATAATGAGCCAAATTAGGGATGACTTCAGCATCCCTCTGGAAGCACAGGCATTGTCCTTCCAGACACCACCTGGACGTGCTGAGCTGCCACAGTCACTGGGAGGGAAMCAGCAAGGAGTTCATCTGGATTAGTTCAGGTACAGCCACCAGTGTCAGTCCTCAAGGGATGTTCTGACAGTTTGGGTAAGACACAAGCCCCAGGGAGACATCTCCTGTTGCATTTCCCTGGGAAATGGCTTCTCCCCCTCTCAGAGACCCCTGGAATTTGTGAACATGTATTTTGACCCTTCCCTTCTTCCCCAACCCTACTGGCTGATGTCCAGCTGTCCCCTCCTCTGGACAAACTCACACAAGGYCCTGTTCTCCTTTGTTCTCCCTCTTCCCCCCTTGGACCATCAAAGAATAAACATCTCAGAAACTCTGGGGGACTGAGTCTCTTTTGGTAATCCTTTGTCCCACCTCTGAAATATTCCCTCCTAAGCCCCTTGAGATCTGAGCTGGCCTGGGAGTTTCGGAGGGCTGCTAGGGGGAATAATTTTCAATCTCCCACCCGAGCACTGCCAACTCCCTGGTTTTTTGTGCTCCAGGAATTGGAGTTTCTTCAGTGAGAAACCAACATAGTGGAGTCAGAGAAGGAGGAAGGTCAAATGTCTTGGAATTGGGCAGAATTCTTGATGGCATCACAAGGTCCCCCAGAGTGGAGCTGAGAACTGGGCAGGGACAAGGTCTGGGGACAAGGCACCACATTGCCTGAAGGTTCTGACTCCTGGTCTCATCACAGAAACCATCAGTGTGAAACAGTTTTTTTTTACCTGCTCACAATCCCTTCTGCCTCCATCTGTGTGTGTCCCTGAGGCTGAGTGACAAAGACAAAATCCTCCTTTCCATCTGATGCTCACAGGGAGTTTGTTCTTGCCTCAGCTTCCCTTTCCAAGGTGTGKGGCACGAATGGACAGAGCCAAAAAGAGCCCAAAGGGCTCCTGTGTCTGCAGCTGTCACCTCCTCCTCCTCCTCACTGTCCTCCTGCAGTGGTTCTCCCCATTCTCCAGGCAGCTCCCAGTTACTCCTGGGAAAAAGGACGCATTTCACTCAGCAATAAACCAAAAACCCACCCAGTTTTCCTGAAGTTTTGAAATACAAATGAAAGCTACAGCAATGGAGACAGGAAATGAAGAGGTGTTTAACTCCACCTCAGAACTTCAGGTTGGTGATATTTCCCAAAGGGAGCTCCAGTGAGGGACCTCTGCCTCAGTCCTTCTCCTCCAAGTTTTGGGAGTGATGCAGTGGTGGTCACTGTGGGATTTAATTTGTTCTTCATTTCCTTGTGTAGAATCCCTCGAATGCCAAGATTTTGGGCAGAAAGCATCCAAGCTGGTGCCATGGGAGGAGACTGAAGCCAGCAGCTCTGGTGGTGCTGGGAAGGAGGGTGATGGATGCAGAAAGGCCTGGAAGCACCTCACACACACACAGGCTCATTTCTTTTGCCCTGGCCCTTGGTAGTGGTTGTCTCATCAAATGCAAACATCTTAATGACTTGAGCTCTTCAGTGCTGGATTTCCTCTCSTTATCCCAGCTAAGCTATTTGCTCTGCTCACAAGCTGCCAAAGCATTCCAGGCCATGGAAAATGCTTGGTGAACTTGTGCACATCGTTAGATCCAAGTGGGACGCTCATAAAGCCACGGAGAGGAGTTAAAAGGGAATTTACCTCCCATGAGAAATGCAGGTATCCTGGTGATAATCTCCTGTCTCCCACAGAGGATCTGTGAAGCAGTGAGACAAGAAGTCTAACACGGGGAGGGACAAATCACAGGCCTTTATTCCCTCAGGGAATGCTGTTATTTCCCTTCTTGTGGGTGGTATCTTATCCTTTAATAACACCTGCCCCCTCCCCAGAGTGTCATTSGAGCTGCCATCCCCACAAACTGTCACCTAAAGGTCACCTGCTCTGTGYTCCATCCCTGCAAGCAGAGCTTTGCTCTGACACTGCAGTCCCCATTCCAGGGCAGAGTGGCTCAGGTTCAGCTCCCTGGCAGATGGCATCTGTTCCCTGCTGCCCTTTTCCCCTCTCAATCAGGTTCCCRCATCTCCCTGTGCAGCACTAATGCCATGGTGCTGAGTGTGGGCTGGGAGAGACAGAGCTGACACTGGTGCAGGGCTCTGTGCACACTCAGTGCCACGTTTTGTCAGTGTAAATCACATCCCCACTCCCCTGGCACTGATCCAGGGCTTTGTGCACACTCAGTGTCACGCTTTGGTCAGTGGAAATCAGATCCCCACTCCCCCTGACACCAATCCAAGGCTCTGTGCACACTCAGTGCCACGCTTTGGTCAGGGTAAATCACATCCCCACTCCCCCTGACACCAATCCAGGGCTCTGTGCACACTCAGTGCTAGTTTTGGTCAGTGGAAATCACATCCCCACTCCCCCTGACACTGATCCAGTGCCCTGTGCACACTCAGTGCCACGTTTTGTCAGTGTAAATCAGACCCCCACTCCCCTGACACTGATGCAGGGCTCTGTGCACACTCAGTGCCACACTTTGGTCAGTGTAAATCACATCCCCACTCCCCTGACGCTGATGCAGGGCTCTGTGCACACTCAGTGCCAGGTTTGGGCACTGTAAATCACATCCCCACTCCCCCTGACACTGATCCAAGGCTCTGTGCACACTCAGTGCCATGGTTTGGTCAGTGTAAATCACATCCCCACTCCCCTGACACTGATCCAGGACTCTGTGCACACTCAGTGCCACGCTTTGGTCAGTGCCCCATTCCCCCTGACACTGATGCAAGGCTTTGTGCACACTCAGTGTCACACTTTGGTCAGTGGAAATCAGCTCCCTACTCGCCCTGACACTGATCCAAGGCTCTGTGCACACTCAGTGCCACATTTAGGTCAGTGTAAACCAGATCCCCACTCCCCCTGACACTGATCCGGTGCTCTGTGCACACTCAGTGCCACATTTAGGTCAGTATAAATCAGATCCCCACTCCCCCTGACACTGGTGCAGGGCTCTGTGCACACTCAGTGCCACATTTTGGTCAGTATAAATCAGATCCCCACTCCCCCTGAGAGACAAAGCTGTCTGGGGCTCTTGGACCAGGAGTGTGCTCACTCAGCTCACTCACCCCAGCTCCTGTGCTCCCTCCCTGTGTTTGGACGTGCTCAATCCATCCCCTCACCACAGCAGCTCATTGTGCACTAAGCTTGTCCACAGGGCAAGTGATTTTTCCTAGTGCTGACAACAATTTTGTGCTTAACCAACGTGTTCAGTGCTGTGCTAATCCCAACCACACAAAACCAACCCCTGAGAAGGGGGAAGAACAGAGTCACGGTTTTTGTGCTCAGCCACTTTTGCAGTGCCTCCAGGAATTTGGTCTGGGGTTTTTTTTTGGGCTGTATTTACATAGAGGCAGCCTTCTTCCTTGTGCTGCAGGCTTAAATCGTTGGGTTTGGTTTTGTTGGTTGKTTTTTCTTCTTTTCMTATTGAGCTGTGTGAGATCACTGATGGTGTGTAAGCACTGGAGATCCCTGTGCCTCCAGCAACCTCTCCAGAAGGGYTCTGAAAGCAGCAGGCTCCAGTTCCAGGCTACTGCAACAGCCTTAAATGTGGAAAAATCAGAGTGAATGATGGGCCACAGTCAATAATCCAAACCCTCTTCTGCCCCATTACAGTGCTTGAGTCGATGCCAAGACACAGCTTGTTGGATAAACCCTGGAAGCTGAAAATTTTAGGTTTTCTGTGTTAAAAGGTGCTGACCCTTGAGCAAGCACCACATCTGAATTGACACCCTGGGACAGGCTCCTGAGATTGAGTGACAGCACAGGGGCTGTGGGAGTGGGGTTTGAATGGTGCTGTGTGATCTCACAGGGTAAAAAACTTGGGGTTTAAGATTTTAGTATATAGTAATGTGTGTGAGCCAAGATGGAGGATTTGGGGGTTGTCTAAGACCTTCTTTTTACCTTCTTCTTCCTTCTTCTTCATGGGTTTGGGTGGTTTTCTGTAATTGGGTGGAAAAGTCCCCATTGCAGACCTTTAGTGCCCATCATTGGGTCAGAAACATCAATAATAGAGGGGTCATCTTGTTATTGGGTAAACAGTGCTTAAAGACTTTGGGGAAAAGTCAGTAGTGGCCATTTTGCCATATTTTTCTAGCAGCAGTTAGAGCTCAGGGCTGTGAGTGTATAAATATTCTGTAAATAGATAAGATATAATAAATCACAAAGTCTGAACTCAAACTTTTGTTTCCTGTGTCCCATTCATCCTGACCTTGGCAAGAACAAGAAAAAAGAACCTGCACCATAACAACAGCTCAGGCCACTGTGGGCACCAGGGCCAGCTGATGCTCTTCCAGTGGCTCCTGGGCACGTTCAGGGCTCCTTGTGGAGTGACACCAGCCCTGTCAGACAGGCTGCATCCACCACGTGCTTCTGGAGGCTCAAGGAGTTTGATAGCAAGGTCATGGGCAGCTTGATCTCCTGGCAGTTTGGGAAATGTTTCACTCACTCACTCACTCACTCACTCACTCACTCACTCACTCACTCACTCACTCACTCACTCACTCACTCACACCTGGAAAGGTTGTGGATGTGGGTGTGGGTATCATTTGCACTGACACATTTCCAGGGTAGCATTGTTGTCAATTTAAAGCTAAAGCCAAGCTGCTTTTTCAGTCAGCAGAGCTGAAAAACCACACGAGCAAAGGTRAGAATGTGGCTCATTAATAAGCTGGAACAAGACAGATGGTTCAACTGGCAGGACAGAGCTTTCCTAAAGCCTGTCTTTCRGGGCAGGGTGTCCCTGGAAGGCTGGACAGGTTCCTGCTCACAGTGTGAGTCCTGGTTGGTTTGTTCTGTCCTTGTGGCAGAGCAGGAGGCTGTGCTGGGCACAGCCTTGGCAAAGGGCCTGTGCCTCCAGTTTTGGCAGCGTGGCTGAGCCCTGATAGCATCAATTAATGATGCAGATGTCCAGAAGGCAGCAGTGTCCATCTGGCTGCGTTTGTTGATCCATAATTTGGACTCTGGCTGTTTGCAAAATCCGTGCTTTAAATGCTCCTTGTGGGGTGCTGCTCTGCCAGGCTCAGCAGCACTGCTGGCAGGCCAGTGGTGCCACTCACCTTCCAGGCAGATCCCATGCATTTCCTTCCACTCCCCAGCTCTGATTCCCACCTCTCTGTCAGCCCAAACACATCTGCACCCAGCTCTGTGCCCTCCAGAGCCTCCTGTTCCTGACAGGGAACAGCTCCTGAACTCCTGAGCTCCTGACCAGGAGCTTGGCTGGCACAGAGCTCCTCAGCCTGCACCTGCAGCCCTCACCTGGAGATGCAGGGAAACACCTTCCCCACCTCAGGAGCTGCCACAAGTTCCTTGTGTGAGGGAAGGGACCACCAGGTCATAGAACCATAAAATCATGGAATGGTTTGTATTGACAGGGACCTCAAAGCTCATCTGGTTCCACCCCAGCCATGGGCAGGGACACCTCCCAGTGTCCCAGGGTGCTCCAAACCCTGTCCAGCCTGGCCTTGGGCACTGCCAGGGATCCAGGAACAGCCACAGCTTCTCTGAACAGTGCATTCTGCTGGGTTTTGGGCAGTGACAGAACCTCCTGAAGGAATCCTTGCTGACATTACACTGGGGGTCTCCCCCTCTCAAAGGTAAACTCTGCCTGCCTGGAGTCCAGGACGTGCTTCCTCAGACACTTCACTTAATCCCTGKTTTTAAGCTTTCCTTGCCCATCAGGATGGGGTTAAGCCATGTCATTAATTAMTGAAATGGGGCAAATCTCACTGCTCAGAGCATGGCTTTGCCACTCTGGTTGGGACCTGGCCTGGAGCAGCTCTGGTGTTCATCACCCACTGTGTGCAGCTGCCCTGCACTCCTGGTTTAATCCTGGTTCTGATGAAAACATCCAGCCCCAGGGGTTTGGAATAAACCCCAGACCATGGGGTGGCCAAGCAGGTGGGGCACAGAACCCCAGAAATTTCCCAGCTGGATCACGGTCCCAGCTTGGAGCTGGAGCTGATTCCCCACGAGGCAGATCCCTGGAGAGGTGTCCCCCTGCTGCAGGGGCTGCTCTGGGGTCACCAGTGGGGTCACAGGAGATGAGAACAYCCCACAGCCTGCTCTCCTTTGCACACACATGGGCTTAATGCTTGGTGCCAGGGTCTGATCTGGAATGAAGGAAATGCTGATTGTCACTGCTCAGCAGGGAAGGTTTGTGACCAAGGACTGAGCTGGCACAGAGGGCAAAGGGCCAAATGCAAGGAGGGATTTAAACTCTCTGGAAGCAGAAGTGGCAGGGACTAAATGGCTCCTTGCAAGGGGCTGGTGCTGGAGCAAGGGTGCATTGAGGAATCTGCTTGTGATGCATCTTTTCAGACTCTTCATATTCCACTTAGGACTCTGCCCAATAAGTGTTCATTAAATTCCTCTTCCATCTTTAAGAACAAATGTGTGTTTAACTTCCCTCGAGGGGTATCATAAAACTCCCCATCAGGGATATTTGCCTTCTTAAAGAGCAGTCAGTCTGGATTTGTGCTGGCACCATTTCCAGAGCTCAGGAGCTTGGCTGGCACAGTACTGAGGGCAAGTGGGAGCCATCCTGCCTCCAGAGAGCAGCTCCCCCTGCCAGTGCCCCTCTCAACATGCACCCCTCACCCACTCTCCTCACCCCTAACCCATGAGGCATGTCTGGGAACACCAGTTATCCTCCTGCAGGATTGGAAGTGAGCTTTTCTTGTGCCTCCCTCACAGTGTGCCCAGCCAAGAGCCAGTATTGCTCATGATTTCAGGATGCATCAGAGGTTTGGAGTTAAGGAAGCATCTCTTTATTGAGAGGGTGGYCAGACACTGAACAGGCTTCCTGGGGTGCTGGTGGGTGCCCAGGCCTGGCAGGGTTTAGGAGGCTTTAAGTGCTCTTAGAGGGCTTTTAAGTGCCCTTAAAAACACTTCAGATTTGGTCAGCCCTGAAATGGTTGGGCTGTTGCAGTGGCTGATCATTGTAAGTCCTTTCCAAATTATTCTATTCTATTCTATTCTATTCTATTCTATTCTATTCTATTCTATTCTATTCTATTCTATTCTATTCTATTCTATCCCATCCCATCCCATCCCATCCCATCCCATCCCATCCCATCCCATCCCATCCCATCCCACTCCATTCCATTCCATTCCATTCCATTCCATCCCATCCCATCCCATCCCATCCCATCCCATCCCATCCCATCCCACTCCATTCCATTCCATTCCATTCCATTCCATTCCATTCCATTCCATTCCATTCCACTCCATTCCATTCCATTCCATTCCATTCCATTCCATTCCACTCCATTCCATTCCATCACAGTTTTTCTGCAGTTCAAGGACAACTGGAACTTGCAGGGACCCGGTGATTGGACTCCACATAAAGAGGTTATTGAAACAGAAAACAAGGAGCACAAATCAAGGGGCAGAGGGATGTTTTCCAAGCTGCAAGATGAGAAAACCCTGATCCTTCTGTTGCTCAGGCTTGGGCAGTATCGCCAGGCCAGGCTTTGGTGCTGGAGCTTCTCAGCTTGGCTTCCCACTCCTTTTCCTCCCTGTTCAGAGATGTTGGAGATGTGGGAGATGTCACTCTCTCCCTCTGGGTGAGCTGTCTAGACCAGCTCAGGCTCCACACAGGGAATGAAGCCCTTTTGGGGCACGACTCACCTGCCTGACAGGTAGGTCAGCACCAAATGAATCACATGTGCATTTTTAAATTTTTTTTTTTTTTTTGCCTCCAGTGCTTATAAATGGAGCTGGGCATGCCTTGCTCACATCAGTTCCCTGCCTTTCAGCCATTTCACACAGGAGCTGAACTGCACCCTGCTTCCCTTTTGGGCTCTGGCATCTTATTTCCACTTCATATCCCGCTCCACTTTGGGGAAAGCTGGTCATGTTGCCTGGGGCATGCAAATCTCCAGGCTCCTTCCATGGTGGAGCAAGGGAACTTCCCAAAATAATCAGAGGAGAGTGCTGGCATGTGGATGTGTGGAGCCCTAGGGAAACCATTTTTATGCAAATTTGATGTTTTACAATGGCAGGCTTGGCTTCTACAGCTGCTGAGACGTATTTCAAGGGGAAAGTCTGCACAAAGCTGAGGCAACAAGTGTTCATGGGCAAAAAGWAGAGAAGAAGTGAAAATAAACTATATAAAAAAGAGTGGTTTGGTTCAACACAAGTGGAAACCTTTTGACCTGCAGGAAGGGCAAATGGTGGGGAAAATCTTGTGACTCCAGTGTGAGAGGATTTTAAACCCAGGCCAGACAAGATCGTAAGTGTCAGAGCATCACAGTGTGGGAGGGGATTAGCTGACACCTTGCTGTGTCTCCCACACCTGTTTTATCATCCTTTCACCTCTCTATGGGCATTCTGTGTAAGCAGCTTGTGATCACTTTGTGTCTAATGCAGCTTCATCTCCCTCCTCCACCACTCCCAGCCCATGAGCTCCTCCAGGGGCCTTTCATGAGCTCCTCTGGGAGTTGCTGTGGGAGCAGCAAAGATGTCCCCAGTGCAGCTCAGGCAGTAGGGACTGAGCCTGTCACTCACCTGTGGCACTCATGAGATCAGCCAGCACTTGAGGGAGCTTTGAAACCTCCCCAGCTATTTCTGGAATGACAGGAACTTCCACAATCTCAGTAGACAACAACAAGGAAAATGTTGGACACCCGTTAAATTTTGTGTTCTCTTGCTSAACAGCTCAGGTTGAGTGTTGGGGTAGGGACTGAGAGGAGGCTCCTGGCAGGTGCTGAGCATCAGCAAAAGTGCAAGAGCCTKTACCAGCACATGTGGAGACAGAACTGAACCTGCAGTGCCTTGTGCTGSTTCAGAACAATCCAAGCAGGGGTGAAAACCAGACATGAGACATCACAGGTCTTTTAGGGARCAGTTTCTTTGTCTGCAGTGGCCCCAGCACTCAGGCCCTGGCAGGCTGGGAAGCCACAAGCCCTGGATGCAGCTCGGGAGTGTTTGTCACTCACAGCACAGCAGCCCTGGGCCATGGSATGCCTTGGACTGCAGCTCCTGGCTGCATTCCCTGGGATAGCCAAGGTTAAGGGAGTTCCTCTCWCCAGCAGGTCTTGAATTTTTACATTTCCTGCCTCTTCTGCACTCACATCAGCAAATTCCCTTGGGAAGGAGCAAGGTCTAAGAGAGGGCAGGTGTGGCCCGTGTCTGCATGGAGCCAGGCACAGCCTTTGAGAGGGGAACCAGCTGCTTCCTTCCCTCCTCACAGGCAGAGCTGGAGCCTGGTGGGGCTGTAGAGCCTGGGTGATGTGCAGTTMATGTCTGTGAGATGTCATGGGAACATCCTGCCGGGGATGTCGGGAGGGTGGAGCCGGGGACACTCGGGGCTGGCAGGTTGTGGATGTGATCTCTGGCAGCTGCCTGGGGCTGCTGTGGCACATCCTGGCCTCAGAGCCTTCCTGCTCACTGCAAAGAGCTGGCTCAGGACTTGGCCAAATGACCCAACCACAGCACCAGCTCTGGGAACTTCCAAACCCTTTCTTGGTGCTTTACTGGGGCTGAGAGCTGCAGCCCTGCCTGGCCCCTGCCCTGTGCCACACCCTGMTGGTGCAGGGACCACCCCACAGCCTTCATCTGGGCTCTGCTCAGAGCAATCAGGCACCAGGTAATTCCTCAGTGCAAAGTGCAATAATTTCTGGAGTTATTCTGGGTTCACTGGCTGCCTCACATCCTCTCTGTCTGCTTCCATCAGCACYGGCTGGAGCACTCACAGGCTCACAGGGAAAGTTTCTGACTCTCAGGATGCGACTGAGGATGACCAGGTGTGTTTCTCAGCCCAGGAAAGGGACAGAAGCACCTGCAGCTGTAAGCAGTCTGAGGCTCTGAAGAGATGAAYTCTCACAGCTGCTGCTGAAACTCCCGAAAGAAATGGGAAATCAAGTTGTGCTACACCTGCACAAGCAGAACCAATCCAGAACCAATCTCTGGATGTGTTTTTTTGCCATTATGATCACGCCAGGCATGGCACTGGCCCAGGCCAGAGCACTCCTGTAACCCCTGAGAGCAACAGCACTGGCTGAACTTTGRTGGGAAACGCCTGGAGATGCTCATGGATCTCTCTGGGACATTTATGGAAGGAGCAAACAGGTTAAGCTCTGCTGAGCCACAGAGTTAGAGGAGCAAAGACATCCTGCTTGTCTGYAACACGTCACTGGTGTCCCAGTTCTGTAAACATCCTCTCAGCAGGGCCTAAATCAGTCTGTCACATGCCACTGCTCCTTCTCCTGTTACAGCCCCGTGGAAAATAGGAGTGGTAAGGACTGGAGACAACAGCTCCAGTYACGCTGCCAAGGGGAAACTTGGACAAGGCTGTGCTTGACACCCATGGGAATGAGTGGGGAAGAAGCTCCATGGCATGAAGGAGGATGGATCTCCTTGAGTGTGTGCCCTCCTTGGTGCCTCTGTGGAGACAGATCAATCCTGGCTACTCACCACGGGCACAAGTGTTTAAATCACTTTTACATTACAAAACCTGAAAAAAAACCCCCATCCTTCCTGCTGGGTTTTGCTTCCAAATGAAGACACTGMACACTCAGCCTTGGCTGGACTCTGGCCAGGCTGCTGCTGTTTGTCTTTCCAATAAAGCCAAATCCATGGGAGCCAGGCACACAGGGAGATGTCATTGTTGTCCCTGCAGGTATCAGAGCTGGGTGGCCAAGGCTGCCAGGGCCATGGCTTTGGCTGGCTGTGCCTTTCCAGTGGGGAGAGGATGCCTGAGGGCAGGGGCTGGGTGATGAGCAGAGACCCTGGTGCAGGAGGACAGGGAAGGACCTACAAGTGCAGGCACAGGTTCCCCACCACAAAAACCCACTGTGGAGGCAAATCTCTTTATTTTCAGGTTAGCTGAAGCAGACAAAAGCTTGAGAACACAAGTGAGGGCAGAATGGAGTAGGCAAAATAGGAYCCAACGTGTTTTCAATTCTTGAATATCTTTTAATCTGATTTCRTACTTTGGAGGTTTGACAATGACTGGCAAGGCTGAAACTCATTGTTAAAGAATCCAGCCACCCTGTGCTCCTAGGAAAGCAATCCTTGCTTGAAATCCAAGCAACAGAAACAAAATTATTATAAAAGCAGATTTTGGCCCTACCACTGTTCTGGAAAAAAAAAAAAAAAACAACCATTTTGTGAGTTTTACACTTGATAGTGGTACAACTTTCTCCTTCACTCTTGTTTAAAGAGCCCACAACTGTAGCAGCAATTCCAGGAGTGCTGTGGCTGAGAAACCCTCACCTGAGTGCACAGCAGCCTGTGGAAATTTACTGTGCAATCCCCACAGCACAGGGAGAAAGCTCTTCCTTCCTAATCCCTCCGAGCTCCTGTAGCACAGGATTACTGCTGCTAACAATAGTGTCTCCCACAGCCAGGGAGAGGATGATTTTTGCAATGCTGGGTGTTGTGATGTCCCACACTGCAAACACAGAGCCACACAATGGAAGTCAAACTCCCAGCTSTGCACAGGACACCCCAAAAATCCCACCAYGTGCCTGGGATGGTTTTTGGAGTGGTACAGGATCCTATCCTGAGCTAGAGGTCTCTCTCTTAGGGTGCAGTGTGATGGCCACTCTGGGGTGTGCTGTCCCACCTGGCATTTGATGATGTCTCACTGGAAACCCAAACCAGAAATGTGCAGATATTCTCAGGAGGCTTGAACTTGTGCTGCCTGCTTCTGGGAAATGGAAGCTTGGTTTGTGAGAAGGGAAAAAAAAAATCCAACCACACAGCTTCCCCCAATATTTGGTTTATGAGCTGCATGGAACCTGCAGCAAACTCCAATCATGCTTGAGAAGATGTGATTTGGGACCACACCACTGAAGACAGACCTGTGGCTCATCTGTTCCCCTGGAAAGATGCAGCTCAGGTGTCTGAATGGGTGTCTTCTGCACCAGCCTTCTCCTGGCCCAGGGAAAATTGAATTYCACACTCCTGATGAAGATGGTTGTCCCTGCAGCCTGGGGCACACACACTGGGAAGTGAGGAGCAAAGCCAAAATTCTGACTGCTCAAAGGTTCTGCTCTCCATGTCCACCCATGAAAAGGCTCTGTCAAACCACGCACTTGCTCTGCCAGAAGTTTTGATAAAGTTATTTCTTGGGAARTGGCCTGGCCAATCTGCAGCTTGCCCTTGACTTCCCTGGATATTCAAACAATGCAGAGGACATTTGCTGAGAAGCAGTGCAGCAGTTCTGCAGAAAGCACTTTGGCAGTGTTGGGTGGCTCATGTGAGCAGTCAGGCCCAGGAATGGGGCCCCRGTGCAGAACACTCGTGTTTGGTACCTTGGAAAACAAGGAAGCGGTGAAAACAAGGGAGAAGGGGAGAGGCACTCAGTGCTCTGCTGAGGAAAGGAGAGCCTGGAGAGCTGCTGGACAAACTCAGGTTGTGGATGCTCCTGCCCAGGCTGATAAAGAGATCAGAGTGGCTTGACCCCTACCCAGCCTTCCAGGGAGAGGTGGGAGRTGAGCTCAGGGACCTGCTCTGGTTCCAAAGACCCCTGGTTTGCCTCTGGGGAGCTCAGCCATCCTCCTTGGACACTGGGCATCAGGGAAAGCTTTCTTTGGGAAGAGAGAGCTCAGGCTTTGAAGTCTCTCCTCTCAGATGCCTTAGGAAGCAGCATGTCTGGGAGGGCAGAGCTTTCACACAGGGGTGGGAGCTGGGCACACCAAGCCCTTTGTGCAGTGCCAAGAGCTCCTCAGTTCAACAGTGGGACAGGAAACAACCTTCAAATGACCTTGCTGGAGATCTTAATGCTGTTTCCATTAGCAGGAGGGAGAAAAGTAACATCGGAACTCCTGAAGCTTCCTAAGTGCCACCATCCTGTATTTACCACAGAAACTGTCCTTCCACCTCGTTAGCACTGCAAACCATGCTGGGGATTTTAGGAAAATCCCACCAGTGCTGAGGAGAGCTTCAAACAATAGCAAGGCTTTTCAGGGGCGTGTGCAGCCTTGCCAGTGACCTTCACACTGAAGGTGTCCTCACATCATCCCTTGCCCCGTGCTGAGCCAAGGGACCTTGGTGAGGACTGGTGAGGCCACACCTCGAGTGCTGTGTCCAGTTCTGGGCCCCTCAGTTTAGGAAGGGCTTTGAGAGGCTTGAGCGCGTCCAGAGGAGGCAACGAGGCTGGAGAGGGGCTGGGAACAGAAGCCATATGAAGAACGACTGAGGGAGCTGGGGTTGTTCAGCCTGGAGAAAAGGAGGCTCAGAGGTGACCTCATCACTCTCCTCAACTCCCTGAAGGGTGGCTGTGCTCAGCTGGGGTTGGGCTCTTTGTCCGGGCAACAACAGACAGAACAAGAGGACACAGCCTCAAGCTGAGCCAAGGGAGATTCAGGCTGGATTTAAGGAGGAAGTTTTTCACAGAAAGAGTGGTCAAATACTGGAACCATCTGCCCAGGGAGGTGGTGGAGTCACCATCCCTGGATGTGTTTAAAAAAGCCTGGATGTGGCACTTGGTGCCATGATCTGGTTGAGATTAGATTGAGACTGAGATTCTAGTTGGAACATGGGTTGGACTCGATGATCTTGAAGGTCTCTTCCAACAAAACATTCTGTGATTCTGTGTGATTCTGTGACCTGTCTGCCCCTGCCCACGCTGGCCTGGGGTGAGGAGCAGYGATGGGAAGGAATTTGCTGTCCAAACCCTGCCTTAGGGACAGCCCATGCCCCTGCTCTCAGCTCCTTTTCAGCACCTGCCCCAGTGTGAGCTGCCTCCAGCTTGCTCACTGTGGAATTCCAGCAAAATCAGTGTTTCCTATGTGTGTTTATTCCCATCCCACTGTCACAGCCCTCTCCCAGCAGTGGTGCCCATGGCCAGGCAGGGCCACACATGCACTGCAGAGGGCTGTGGGAGAGCAGCAGCGTGTCCCTGAGGAGGCCGGGGTGTCAGCCAGGAGCTGCAGGTGAGGGGTGTGCAGGGACAGCTGCAGGGCTCTGCTGCTGGGCTGGGAATGCTCAGCAGCTCCAGGACTGGGCAGACTGGCACAAACTGCATCCAGCTGCAGTTTGGGTAAGGATGTGCTGGGGCTGCCTCTCCTGCTCCAGCCCTGCCCAGTCTGGGGATGGCAGAGGGCTGGGCCACAGGGACCTGGGCTGGAAGGTCTCCGAGGCCATCCAGAACATTCCCAGGTCTCACTGTGACTGCAGGTCTCAGGCAGGTGTGATTTGGGGTTTTAGAAATAAAAGAAGTTTAAGGGCACTTTGATATGATTGCAATCCATCCCAGCTTGGGGGATGAGAAAGTTTAAAGTGTTCAGTGTCAGTGGCCTCAGGAGCAGGGCCAGCCACACAAATTCCTGCTCAAATGCAGGACTCTGGCTGCTGGTACATCCCTGGCTCTCTCCTCCTGGGTGGAGAAGCAGCCAGCAGGTTGTGAGGGGGAAGTCAGGGCTTCAGTGAAGCCTTTCTGTGTCCAGCTGGGCATTCCAAAATCTGTTTTCTGCTCAGGTTCCCATCACCATCCAGCAGGAGCCCTGCAGCACGCCGGGGTTACACAATCCTTGGCTTAAGGAGCCTCCCCATCCGCTCTGCGGACAAAAGCCAGTTCTTAGAACACCTGAATGAACAATTCCTTCCACAACCACCTCAGAAGCGTCCAGGGTGCGAGGTGGGAAGATSCTGGGGCCGAGGGAAGGAGCTGGAGCTGGAGCAGGGATCAGTTTTCACCTCGCTGGGCTTTTCTCCCTCCCTGTTCCCTTGTTCCCTTCCATCAGATCCCTCCCGGTGCCACCTGGAGCTGCAGCGGGGGAAGAGGAATTTGTGGCAAAATTCGCGCAGGGGAGAAAACCCCGCGTTTGCAGCAAGGGCAGCCTGAGAGCTCAGGGGAATCAGGGCTGGGGGAGAAAACCTGGCGGTCTGGGGGTCCATGGGTGCCCCCCACATCCCACGCTGGGCTGTTCTGCAGAGTCAGCAAAATCCYCTCCTGAAAGCGCCGCTCGGGGAATCCCGTGAGGCTCCAGAGAAATGATCTCAGGGTTACCCTGGAACAGAACCCTGGGGCTCGGCTGTGCGGGGCCGGGACTGGGATCGAGTTACTCGAGGCACTGATGGACCCCGGATAACCGAGGGAGGGGAAGGGACCCGCCTCTGTCCTTCCTCCCCCGCGGTTTCTGTGCCCAATTCACCCTCTTCTCTAGGGAATCGCACAGGGTGAGGCACAGCTGGTGGCCACAACCTGGACCTGATCCTGTCAGTTTTCACCGGGTAATGGGGTCAATGGGGGTTTTTTTTTTGCTGAAACTAAGTGGGGTGCCCCAGCAGGAAAAAGGCTGATGTTGCTGGTGGGATACTGGTGGGATGCTGGTGGGATGCTGGTGGGATGTTGGTGGGATGCTGGTGGGATGCTGATGCTGCTGGTGGGATGTTGGTGAAATGCTGGTGGGATGCAGATGCTGGTGGGATGTTGATGGGATGTTGGTGGGATGTTGATGGGATGTTGGTGGGATGCTGGTGGGATGTTGATGGGATGTTGGTGGGATGTTGATGGGATGTTGGTGGGATGCTGATGGGATGCTGATGCTGCTGGTGGGATGCTGGTGGGATGCTGGTGGGATGTTGGTGGGATGTTGGTGGGATGCTGATGGGATGCTGCTGGTGGGATGTTGGTGGGATGCTGATGGGATGTTGGGTGGGATGTTGGTGGGATGCTGGTGGGATGTTGGTGGGATGTTGGTGGGATGCTGATGCTGATGCTGATGCTGCTGGTGGGATGCTGCTGGCCCCCTGCCCTTGCCCCAGGCAGTCCTGGGTCCCATCCCTGGGCAGTGGCAGGTTCTGGCAGCCCTCCCCCAGCCTGCTGGGTGCTCAGCAGCAGCTGGTGGGGGGCTCTGACACACACCCCTGCCCCATCTCCTGCCCTCCTTGCCRTTGGTGCTGCAGCAGAACAAACCAAGGGGATTCGACCTCAATGTGGGGGCTGTGAGCAAATTACAGCACGTTGAGGGTCAGGCCCAAGTGAGGAGAGCTGAGGAGGATGAGCTGCACTGCAACAGAGAGAAGGGTGTGGATCAGAGGCTGGAAAATCCCCAGACACAGGAAAATGAAGAAATGAGGCACCAAAATTTTCTTTAAAACACTCATTGTGACTCAGAGGCACAAGGAAGGCTGATCTGGGAGAGGAGCAGGGGTCACACACTGCAGGGCAGGGGGAAGGAGTGGTCTGTGGGTGAACAATTGAGAGGGCCTGGCCTTGGGCATCACCTCAGAGCTGGCAGGGACACTGAGCTGAGAGATCCCATCTGGGCTGGACCCAATCAGCCAAGGTCCAGCAGCCTTTCTCTGGTCACTCATCAGTTCTTGAAAGGGTCAGAGTAAGCCTGAACCACATTCTGACAGTGGCTGTGAACCTTCACCCTCTCCTGACCATGGGCAGCTCTGCTGCCATGGAGCATTTCTGCTTCCTCAGTGGCTGGGCTGGGAGAAGGCACACCATCACACCGTCAGTGGGTTTKCTCATTTTGCAATTCAAACCATCTTTTTTTTTTTTTTCTTTTTTTTTTTTACCTTGGTCATTGAAATGTTCCCCTGAAACATTTCATCTCCACGAAAATCATTACTTTCAGAATAAGAAATTTTACATGGAATTTTCCAGCARGTCTGGTGACATAGCAAAGGTCCCAGCAGGGCAGCCAAGCTCTGCAGCTGATCAGCTGTGCTCAGCCTGCCTCACTTCTTCCACAGCACGATCAAAAGGCCACKGAGATCACCCAGCTTTCAACCTTCAGCTCCCCCAGGACCTGGAGGCTGAGGAGGTCCTGTGCTGCTCTGGCCAAGCAATCAAAATTTATAAAGGCTTCTCAGTAGGATGGGTGGGAGAAACACAGAGAGCAGGAAGCAACTGCTGAAACTGCCAGTGATTAAAATGCAATAAAATGTTTGCCTTCTGCTGCTGAGCAAGAAGTGTGGCATGTGTTTTGCTGAGGCAGCAGAAGTGGTTGTGTTCACTGAATGAGCAGCTAATGAAAAGCATTTCAAGCAGGAAGCAACGCTGATGAAGATTATGAGCCTGCTTGTATCTTGGAGAATTAAATGGCCTGGGCTGGATACTCCTGTTTTACACTGGATTCTGCATTGATCAAAGAGGATTTGCTCTGCTCTGCACCAGTGTGGGAGGAGTGGGAGCATTCCTTTGTGCCAGAAGCTGCTGGYGAGCATCCCCCTGCCAGGGCTGTGTGTCAGAAGGAATGCCCCTGGCCAGGGCAGCTCGAGCAGATCACACTCCTGAGCAAAATCCATCTGGCAGCAGCCATTTGTGCTGGAGCCAGTCCCACGGGAGCAGGGCTGAGTTTCCAATCATGCTAATTCCTCCTGGGCTGCAAACGGAGCTGGGTCAGCTGAAGGGATGGCTGCACCCATTCCCCCTTTGTTGGGGTGMCTTCATGTCCTCCTCCCCTCCTGTCGCTGCCATAGCCAGGTCCTGGGGCAGCACCGGGCCCTGCTGTGCTCTGTCACTGCTGTCACAGGAGCAGCAGCTGCTCCTGCCCTGCAGAGCACAGCAAAGGGGTGCACACACCCCCAGCTGTGGGATGGGACTGGGCAGGGAAAGCCAGCAGGGAAACCCAGCAGGGAAAGCTGGGCTCTCCCCCTCTTCGGGGAACAGGGGGGCACGGGATGCTTTCCTGCCTCATTGTGGGGGGTTTAGACTGAATATCAGGGAAAGGTTCYTCCCCCAGAGGGTGCTGGGCACTGCCCAGGCTCCCCAGGGAATGGGCACGGCCCCGAGGCTGCCACAGCTCCAGGAGCCTTTGGACACTGCTCCAGGGATGCACAGGGGGGGATTGGTGGGGTCTGGGCAGGGACAGAAATTCTCAGTTCCTTGTGGGTCCCTTCCAGCTCAGGATGTTCTGTGATTCTCTGATCCCTGATATCAGYTTTCTTCTCCAGAGGTGAATTGAGCTACCAGCACATGGCAACCCTCAGTGGGTGAACAGCCACCATTTCTCAAATTGTGAAATGGAAATTCTCCATTGTGAAATGGAAAGTGCTGATAGAGCTTGGACAATCCACAGGGCAGTGTCTGGGTGGGGAACAAAGCAGGGAAGGTTTTGGAAATGCTTTGTGTTTGGTGCTCTCAGAATGATGGGACAGGAAAGCGAGGTGTCCCAGACTGCCAGGCAGAAAAGGAGGAGGCTGCTGTTTGCTGTAGGGGAAGGGGATGGGAAGAGAGCTCAGAAATCACATGGCACAGAGCAGGAGATCCTAACTTGTACAAAAGGCAGGGAGAAGTTGTGGCTGAGGCTGTGGCACATCAGGGTGCCCACGTTTCCCTGGCCACTGGCTGGGTGTGTGCAGCTCCCCTGGCTCCTGTGGGATGGCCAGGGACTGGTTCAGTGGGTGTTTTATTTTCAGATTTGTTTCCAGGCAGAGCAAGACTCAGCTCCCAGTGGATGGAGCATCATGGTCAGACTGGGCAAGCCCTGCATTACTGCCCTGGACAGCCTTGGCAGAGGGTGGCATTGAGGAGGCAGGAGCTGGTCTTGTGACAGGGACCTTCAAAGCCTGTGTTTTCTTTCATCAGTAGTTTCTGATTACACAGTAATCTCATCCCTTAGCTTTGAATGCATTTGTGTCCCATTTTACACGTCAGGAACAGGCTGGGGGTTCCCAGGAGCAGCTTGTGGCAGGCACAGGGCTGGGAGCTGGGGAGATTCCCATCAGCCAGCAACTCAGCTGGAAAGAGCAGAGCTCCTGAGGAAGGTGGGACAGCTCTGGGGCAGAGCAGGTGGTGGAGACACAACTCATGGCAACAAATAAACCCATTTTGTTTGGGATCCCACTGGGGCTGGGAAGTAAGCTCATCCTTGGAGTGCCATGCACAGGAGTTTCCCTGTCAGGGTACAAAACAAGGCTGCCTGAGTGAGGGCAGTGCAAGGAGGGGTGCCAGGGTGGGTGCTGGTGCCCAGCAAGGCTGATTGCCCACTCTCTGGTCCTCAGGGTCATGGCAAATGTGATTTTAACTGCTGTGGAAGATGAACACTGTTAATGAGCCTCTGTCTCGCTCCTCCAGGGAGATTTCTCAGGGGCAGAATTTGCTTTGGTGCCTGATTATTCCCCAGTGTGCCTTTAGAGGTGGTGTCTCTGCTCACAGCTGAGGTTGAAGAAGTGTGGCTTGGTCAGGGAGAGGGGGATGCTGCAGGGAAGTCATGCCCTGAGCTGGGCTCTGATTTCTGGTGAGGTGCCTTGCACTCCCCTCAGTTTTCCCAGGACGATCCAGGAGCCAGCAGCATCTCTGAAAGCAGCGTTTCCCTGGGGCCTAACCAGGGTCATTACTGACATTTTCTTTATTCTTGGTGCTGGTAAAACCTGCTGCCTCTCTCTTGGCAAAAGAGCGTGGTTTGCTCTTCAGATATGGAACCATAAAATGAGATCTGCAATCTGAGATCACCCCCTGCCTTGCCCCATGCACCCAAAACAGGCTCTGTGTGCACTCCCTGCCATCTGGCAGCTTTGTTGGCACCTCGTTAGGAATTTCCTGCAGGGCCAGGTAGATCCAGGAGACACCAACTCGCCGAGTTGGAGCTGTTCTGTGTCCTCACAGCTCTGCGTGGCTGTGCTGCTCCCAGACCCAGCAGCAGGGGCTGGGCTGGGGCAGCCAAACGCCAGTGGAGAGCCCTGTGCTTGCCTGCCCCGTGCTCCCCTCGGGGCAGGGCTGTGATCCTCACAAGCCTCTCCAGGCTCTTCCACGCCATAGCTCCGAAGCACATTACAAATTCATGTGTGTACAAACTTGTTTGGATGGCTGCTCCCTGCCTCCTCTCCTCCCCCTCSCTCCGGGGCAGGAGATGGAGCTCATCCTTGGCAGCTCTGCAAAGCCCCGTGCTCTGCTCAGCTTTGCTGGAGGTGGGCAAGGTGTCTGAGGAGAGAAGCTGGCAGGGATCCCTGCCCTGGGAGAGCTCAGCTCAGAGCCCAGAGGCCCAGAAGGAGCCTGGTGGAACAAGTGCAGGCACGTCTGCTCAGCCTGGCTCCAAGAGATCCCAACATCGAGAGCAGGGCAGCAGAGCACATCTGATGGATGGAAAAACACATTCCTGGGGTTACTCACACTCAAATCCTGCGAGACCTGCACAGTCCAAATCAGCAATTCCTGCTTCCTTCAGCAGCCAGTGCAGCCCTGCACTGATGGTTTTGGCCACTTCCAGGCTGCCAATCAAACCCCATGTGTGCTTTTAGAGTGGCAATTCATATTGCCATGCTAAGAAGGCCACCACTGAGCAAAGAGATCTCAGTGTGCCCAGGCCTGCAGAGCTGCAGCACTGCCAGTGCCAGATCCCAGAGCCTGGCTGGGACCTGGCTGCACCCAGCAGAGCCCATTCCTGCTGGGAATGGCTGCAGCTCCCAGCCTGGTGCACCTGCATGTCCCAACAGCGACGTGCTGGGCTTGGTCAGACGGGTTCAGCCAACACAGCTGGGCAAGGCTGAGCGAGGAGGAGCTGTGGGAACACCAGGCAGCTCCCTGGGGTAGCAGCTCCTGGGGGACAGCACCCTCCTGCTGTCAGCTCCATGGGTCTGGGAGCCCCTGCAGGCTCTGTGGCAGTGGGAGAAGGGCAGCAGCACCTCCAGCCACACTTTTGAGACTCTCTCTCCATCTCCCAGTGTGAAGCTCTGGGGTCTCCAGAGCTCTCACCACAGCAGCCAGGAGGGGAGGAGGATCTGCAGGTGATGCAGGATGGAGCCAGCCCAGTGAGGAGGGGTGCAGGTGATACCTCAGGATTTAGCTTTTRTRTTTTTCAGATCCTGCACTGCTTTGGTGTGTAACCCTAASGCTCCAGRGCCTGTCAGCTGCTGCTCTCCCCTTTCATTCAGACAAAACAATTCCTCTCTAGGCCTGTAACTCAAGGACACCTCACTGACTCAGGCCCCAAGAGGTTTAATCAACAGTGAATTGTGGGGAGCAGACTTGGAGTGGAGAACTTCATTACCTGAAGCTGTAATTGGACAACTAACCCTTGATATGTAAATACACCAAACTTATAATTGTCTGAAAAACTCATGACCATCTTCATCTTGAGTGCAGCCTCTGGGAGGCTCTGACTGCCCAAGGTGTATCCATGGAAGGCCTTCAATAAATACCTGCTTTTATTCCCTGAATTCTGTCCAGCCTCTGTTTTAGGGAGCCACTCCAAGGCATCACAGCAAGGACCATGCCCTGAGCAGCCAGGGAACAGCCAGGCTGGGTGTGCTGCCCACAGGCAGCGCTGTGCACTCGTGGTCTTAATGGGAAAAAACCAAATCAATGGAGATGACAGCCCATCAGCAGAGCCAGATAATGGGARATAAATCTGGTGGCAAATGTCAGAGGGGGCTGTTTGGGAAATGTTTCTGTTGGGCCTGGTGATTGCCAAAGCTGTGTTTGGCAGCCTGACTTGGTTTCTGTGACTGTGCTGGACCAGATGTGGTCACTGGCAGGAAATTCTGGATGGCAAGGAACTAAAATAGTTTTAATCTCAATTAAAAATACAATCCAAAAATTGTCATTATCTTTCTGCCTCAAAGATCTGAGCTGCAGAACATTAATTTCCTATCAAGGGTTGAAACAAAATGTGCATTCAAATTAATTTTCAGGTGGAAAACCATGTGTGATGGTGTGTGAGGATAGGTACAAAGCCATCAGTACATGCTGGGACAATCAGGAAGGTAAATTGTGCCCTCCAGACAGCAGGGCACAGGACAATGACCTGAGTGTTCACTTAGGAAGTCCCTGCCCTGGGTCTGGTGCAAAATTGAGAGCAACTTGTGAGATCCAGCTCAGAGCTAAAGTATTTTATGGTTCATTGTGGGTTGAGTTAGTGATAAACCAGCATTCCTTATGAATGGGGGGCATCCCCAGAGCTGAACTAGGGCTGGCTTGGCAGAGTTTTGGCTTTCTGAGCTGCTGGTCCCTGCTCTGGGGCTGTGTCCTGGAAGCACATCCCTGTCCATCCTCCTTTGTGTCTGCATCYACAACCCAGAGTGGCAATGTCCAACAGAAACACAGTGCAAGGAGCAAGAATCACAGCCTTCCTCTCAAATCAAACAGGAKTCATTGCTGCCCAGGTGCTCATTTCTGCCAAATATTAACCCAAATGAGCCCAAAGCTCCYTGACAAACCTGTTGGTTACACTCACTTTTTCACTGTTTCTGTGTAAAAACCCATTTGARGAGGCTCATTTCATGCTTGCAGGATTCTCTCAAATTCACTCATCTTTCTCTTTTTATCTTCACTGCTAATTTCAAAACTCCCAGCACCATTTTCTTGGTCCCTGGAGAAACCAATCAGCTTTTTAACCCATTGCTCTGTGCAGATCCCAGCTGCTTCTCCTCTGACACATGCATGTGACACTGAACTCTTGGGCTGCATCTTGATTTCGAGCCCCTTTCCCAGCTGTCCATCAGGATGGACCTGAGCTTTGCCARCAAAAAGCAGGGATCAGTTTTGATTTCAGTCCAAATAACTCTTTAATCTGCCATAAAACCCAGGAACTCAGCACAGAGCAACAATCCCAGAGTCTCAGGTATGGCCAACCCAACCTAATCCAGTGTGGTTTTCTTGCAAAACTGCTTCTCTCAGACAGCATTTACTAAAAACACAGTTTTTACATGGACTCAGCTGTTCTGGCCCATGGTGCCACCAGCCCATCTTGTCTGCTCACAAAGCCACTGCAGTTCCCCAGGTTGGTGATTTTATCCTTCTGATTTCCTGGGTTTCTCTGACAGCTGTGGACCCATTATTTTCATGACAACAGAGAATTTTTCTCACACATCCATGCAGGCCCCATGGTTTCAGCTTGAAGTGACACCATTTATGGCAGGGTGAGAGGTTTGCTTTCCTGGCTTGCTCCTGGAGAGGTTATGGACCTTCATTCTTGTGCTGGTGCCACTTTGTGATGTCTTGGGGACCAGATGATGCCAGGTCTTGGAAAACACAGGAATATYCTGAATTCTTGAAATCCCTGACTCACAGCAGTGGTGATTGGGAGGGACCTGTGGGGATCTCTAGTCCAGCCTCTTGTTGGAATCCTAAAAGCTGAGAATTTGGGGTTTTCTGTGCTCACAGGCACTGACCCACAAGAGAACACTGCATTTGATCTGAGGCCTTGGAAGAGGCTTCCAACATTGAGTGGCAGCACTGAGATTGTGGGTGTGGAGTTTGATTAGAAGTGTGTGATCTCACAGGGGGAAAAACTTAGATTTAAGATTTTAGTATATAGTAATGTGTGTGAGCCAAGATGGAGAAATTAAGGCATTGTCTGAGTCCTTCTTTTCACTTTCTTCTTCATCTTCTTCTTCATGGGTTTGGGCAGTTTTTGTGATTGGTTAGAAAAGTCCACAATGTAGACCACAAGCAGTTAATTGTTGGATTTAAAGTAAAAATAATTTCAGTGTCATTTCATAATTGGGTGATTTATCCTTGAAAAGATGTGGTAGAGATGGAGAAGGATCTCCATTTTGTGCTCAGTGAGTGAGTGTGCAGAACTCACCACTTGTGAGACTGTGATGGAGATAAGAATGAATAAACACCCGAAGTCTTAAGAAGAAATTAATCTCTCATGCATTCAGTTCCTGGCTAAAAGCAAGGCTGAAAGGAAGCCTAAACCCCAGCTCAGGGCTGAGGGTGAGTCCTTTGTGTGGGAGCACCCCCTTCTCTCCTTTCTGCCTGCTGGCCCCCAGGAGGGATCATGTTCCCTCTGTCAGCAGATGTTTCTCCATTGTGGCCACCTCTGCAGGAAACTTTGCTTTTCCTGCATCTTCTGCCTTTGGCCTCTTCAGCACCCACTGAGCCTTTCCATCCTCCATTTCCATCCTTCCAGGGTCTCTTCAAGAGCTGAATTTCTGTGCTGTGTCAGCAACGTGGCTTATCCCTCTCACCCCGGGGTGGGGCTGTGTGGGTTTGCCAGGGACACTTCTCACTCTGCTTGGAGTCACCCACACCCTGGTGCTTCTCCCAGTGAAGCTGCAGCTCCACTGACCACGAGTCTGGAGCCTAARGGTGCATCAGACCCCATTTCTGAATTTCTCTCAGGATTCACATCCCCGTGGAATCTCTTTTACAAATTCCACGGAAGGGCAGCCTGCAGGGTGTCCCTGCACCCAGGAGAACCTGTGCTGGCCATTGCTCAGGTGTGTGTGACCTGCAGGTGCCTGGGATGCCCATCGGGCTCTCAGCTCATTCGGTTTTCACTGCGGGGAAAGCGGCTTTAAGGATTTCCCACCCCCTGGCTGCTCACTCCCTGTGTTTTTGTGTCCTCTCTGCTGCACAGGGCTCCTTCTGACGGCAGTGCTGACACCAGCCAGGTGGACACAAACCCTTCCTCCCAATTATTCCCTGCGTGTGCCCGTGAGAGCCACCCCAGCTCCCCACACAGCTGTATTGACACAACTGGAGGGGCGGCGGCTGGAATTGCTCAAACTGGCTTTGCCACTAACAAAAAAAAAAATAAAAAAAAAGCCGGCAGCACCACACCCTCCAGCTGCCTGGGAAAAGGATGGTTGGGAAGGTGGCAACTCAATCAGCCGCCTGGCAGGAGGGTGAGCCTGGTGTGAGCAATCAGCACATCACAAAGGCGCTGTGTATTCCGGAGCCCGACAAGCTCCGACAGCGCTTCATTTGCATGGCCACAAACAAGAGATGCCGAGCTGTAAATACCTTAAATTTCCTAAATTGATTAGTTCGAAGGGAAGAAAGGGATGGGCCAAGGGAGGTTGAGCAGCTTTGAGGATACCCGGTCAGGCCCTGCCTTGTGCCTGGAGCTGCAAGGACCAGAGGAGGGTCCTGCAGGGGCCAGCAGGAGATGGGATGTGCCTAYCTCACAGAGGGATTATCTCTGATAAATAAACATCAGTCCCGATGTATTTATTCAGAAATCTTCTACTGAAGTGCTCTGGAGTGGGGCTTGGTTGCATCAACCCACATTGCCACATGCAAAGTACACCCGAGCTTTGCCAAACGCATTTGTTTTCCCGCAGGAAAATGCAGATCAGCGTGTCCTGCCTGGGCTGCGGGGAATGTGCCGAGGGTGCCTCCTGATCTGCTYCAGTGACTTTCTCCTAAGGAAATCTGTGCATCCCACGGTCCTTCCCAGCGCGGGCATTCCCAGTTTGCAGAGCAGTGGTTCCTCTCCAGAGACTGGAGCCATGAGCTGAAGCTGTGCCCGTGAGATTGTCCATCCAAAAGCAGAGGGTTTTTGGCTCTCTATTTATTTTCCATTCCATTTACAAAGCACTGAAGCAGGCAGTGTCTTAAACCCGAAGGACCAGGGTGAGCAGTGRAAGTTTGATGCTGGCAGTGGGACACAGAGTCACAGAATTGTGATGTACAACAGGGCTGACTTTTCACTGACAGTGTTTGGGGCTTGGATCTGCTGATAAAACTCCCCTCCAGCTCACTCCTGACTTGTTTGTTCAGGCCCAAGCACAGTGAGAGCACGGTGTAGGAGCAGAAAATCCACAGAGTCACAGAATGCATCTTAAAGATCACCTGGTTCCACCCCCTCCATCWCGGGCAGGGATGCAGGACTCTGGTCAGAGTCAGCACCAGACATCCTTCAGCCCTGACAGCTGGGAATATATTTTTATATATACACATATGAATATAAATATGGATTATAAAATATCTGCTGCCTGCCTGGCTGTCCCCTGCCCCTGCCCCCTCACCTGCCTTGCTGCCTGTCCCTGCTCTGCAGAGCTGCTCCTCCCCTCAGCTGCAGGAATGGCACTAAATGCATTTTATTCATATTTTGTGGGCACCCACGAGGCTGGCCCGGGCACACCTGTGCAGCAGCTGCAGCAAGGTGCTGCTTTCTTTCCCGTGGATCCTCTTGCACTTCATTTCTCACAGTTCTGTACCGGGGTATCTCTTCTGAGATAACTTTAGATTGTGGTGAGTGGCTGTTTTCTCACTGCCCGTGCTTGGAAGAAGGGATCAGAGTCTTCGGGCTGCAGTTTGAAGATGTTTATTTTAAAATTTTTATCTCTAATTTCTGTGGTGCTCACAAGGAGCTGGAAAAGTGAATTCTCCCCACCCAGGAACAGCACCTGGGTTTTTATAATCTAAATTACTTTAACATTGTTTTCCTCTAAAATCCAATAACTAAAATCYAAGTCACACAGTGAAATCACACCTTTACCCAATCTTAAAAACCCAACACCCTTTGCAAAAGGAAAAGGAAGAGAAAAACAGGAAAATGTGACTTTATCACATTGATCTGCCTCCATATTTGCCCAATTATAAGAATACAGAGAAATCTAAAACTAATATCTACACACCCAGTGATATAATAAAAAACACACCAATCAAACCCTCGTGTCATCTAAATTTTCAGACAGYTTTGGAAGCCTTCTCCACGGTGTCAGATCAAAGCCAATGCTGTCTTTCAAGCAGGCTGTGGTGTCCCATCCCCCTGTCCTGGCTGCTGCCCATCCAGGAACCCCAGAGGAACGCTCTGCTCTCCCACATTCTGAAACAGGGACAGCTCAGGAGAGGGGAGACAGRGCCTGCAGGAGGTGGAACACCCACGTCATGCCTTTGTGGAGAGGCAGCATTGGGTCATTTTCCTGCTTCTTGGAAAGTGGAAGTTCACCTTGCTCAGACAGCTGAACTGAAACCATGTCCTGTCATGTCTTGTGGTTCCGTTTTCTTTCCCCCCTTGAACGAAACCGTGCTGTCACTGACATTATTCTGCACTTGTGAAAATGCTCATTTGGCAGAGTTTTCCCTGACGTAGCAGCAGGCAGAGTCCAGCTGCAGGATCGGGGAAGGGACACGAGAAACAAGAAGAGAAAATTTCGGAGCCTTTTGGGGAGCAGCTGCAGCCCAGGCAGAGGAAAGCACTGCAAACACAGCAGGGCAGCAGGGGCACTGCTGGAGGGGCTCTTGGGGCTCACAGCTGAGTGTGATAGGATAATTAATCAAATAACCCAATATAAAATAAAGGAACTGTTCAAAAAAATCATGGATTGCAGCAGCTACTCCGCAGTTACYGTGCAGTGTACCCCCAGCAAAAATGAATTTAACCTGAGCCAGTCTTCCCTTGGTATGCATKTCTCATGTGATCTTGAAAATAATTTTAGCCTGGAGCTTTAATAACAYCAGAGGGGWGTCCAYGCAGYTCAAATGCCCCCTGATTTTGCAAAWWTTTYTTTTTAAAAATTGCATAGGAGCATGTATAAGTAGCATTCAAGAGTTATTTTTTAAGATTTAATACCATTTACAGCTTTKTCCTCATGGTGGAGAAATGCAGCAAAGGTATGAGGAGTACCAGAAATAAATATCCATAGAAAAGCTCCATTTCTTCTCTTCTCAGAGCCTGCAGGGTTTCTCTGCACTCCTGATCCCATCAGTGCTGTCACAAAGTGCTCCAGTCCCGAGCACTTYTGGGCCGTTTCTCCAGGCATTTGGATTGTTATGGAAATAGGSCAGCGTTTCATCATCCCGGGGAGCAATAACACAGGTGGAGGGGAAGTGGATTTTATGCAAATATTTTGTTTCTTGTTTGCAGGAGCCCGGGCACAGCTCTGAATTCCACCTGCTCAGRGATCCTGGTTCCAGCACGGCTCCATCCGTGGCTGGATCCAGGAACAGGGAGAAGGATCCTGTCTGCTGATCCCTGTGAGATGAAATTATAGCCATCTCCTGAGAAAAGAAACTGAAACTCGGTTGGGAAGTGTGATTTCCAAGAAGATGAATACTCGGGGGAGTTGAAATCTGGTTTCAGCCTGAAAGGGGCCGGAACTTTCTGCGCTTCCTTTGAAGAGGGAATGTTCTGGATGTTTTCGGGATAGACAGCTGTCAGTCAGCATCACAGCAAAGAGCAGCAGCTGCCCCRGCTGTTCCCCAGCTCCTGGGACAGTCCCAGTGTCCCCAGCCCCARCCAGGRGGCTGCAATGGKGCCAGGTGCTGCTCTCACCTGTGCCCGCTGCTCTGGAAGCCCCAGCCCCAGCTGTGAACGGCAAAGTTGTCCCCAAACTGAAACATCCCCAAACATTCCCAACCAGAAATGTGGGGCTTTGTCAATCAGCRTTTCCCAGCTCACCTCAACCCCAGTTTCATGTGCTAAGAGCCCATAAAACACAACCTGGAGCCAAAACCAACCCCCTCCCCACACACAGCACCAGCAGCCCCCTGCAGCCAGCCCAGCCCATGGACCACAGCCAAAGTGACCCAAAATGCTCCAAAAAACATCCCACTTTCAGCTGGATTCATTTTTACTTTCATAGTTAGTGATTTTTCTGCCTGATTTAGGGAATTTCTTCGATTTCTTGTCAGCTTGAATGATTTTTTTTTCTGTGAAACACCTTGTGTAATCAGCTAATTTCAGACAGTTTGTTTTTCTCTGCATTCTGTAATGCTKAGAGAGAGGAAGTAATTCTTTGAGAAAGATTGAATTCCCTTTATTTTTACAGACCATGCTTTATGAAGATATGGAGGACAAACACTCCCCAAATATTGCAATGAATCTGCTGAAGATCTGCTGAATTTCTTGGTGGAGGGCATTTCTGGAAGACTTCCTGGGCAGTAAGAGACCAGCAGAGAGAACTCCAGTTCCCTGTGTGACTGCCTGAACACCAGCTCATGGACTCCTCCACTTCCTTCCCTTGGGCCAAATGCATGAGAAACGCTTTTCCAAGCCCTGCAATCCTTGCACACAGATATTTCCTGCTGGAAAAGGTCTCCCATGCCAAATTCCAGTGCTCCTGCCTAAGCAGAGGCTCCTCACTTGTGTTTTTAATTGCAACTTATTTCCACTTTGATTTCCTCCAGCATCGACTGCAGATAAATTAAACACACTCAGCACCTCACCTTTTTCAGGCAGATTTTCTGGACTTTCCTCCTTTCTTTTGAAAACCCCATTTAGCAGCTGTTTTTGACAATGGGAAGTGAGCAGCTCCCCAGGCTCTGGGAATGTGAGAGCCATTCCCGGAGCTCCGAGGTGTTTACAGCAGGGTAAAAGCTCCCWAATTACCCCGAGCATCCCTCTCGTGTGGCGGCTGCCACAGCATTTGTCTYCTCCCAGCCTCGTAAATATTTCATGGCATTCCTGGATTTATTAAAAATATCACCATGCCACGAGAGCAGCCCCTTGCAGACCTTTGGCTCCAGGTKATTGGAGCTGTTGAACTTTGAAGTTTCTGAGCAATCGGTTCAACTTTGTTTTTCCCCATTGCAGTTTAACACCCCTCTCCTCCCGGGGGTGGAGCAGACACYTGGGTGTTTTCTCAGCTTGCTGGGAAAAGTCTCCCACCATCTTTGCAGATATTAACAAAACAATTAGTGAATTCCTTGGAGCTGTGTTAATCCCGCTGGACTGCAGGAGACAACCTGATCCTTTCGATGCTGTGGCACCTTCAGCCTGTACATTTGCTCCTGATCTATTCCAGCAATCCCAGGTCTTTGTTTTTATCCTCGTGGCTGTTCCAGCTCCATTTATTCTGCAGTCTGTTGAGTGCATTCTCATAAAGGGTTTTATTTTCAGTCCTCACTATCTTTTCCATACCCATAAAGTGTTACCAGTGCAGGGATCCAACAACTTTTATCTCACACTTGATTTTGGGATGAGTTCCTCGGGCTCTCAAGCCCTTCTTGGCCACCAAAACGACACAAAAATTGGATTTTTAAAACAACCTGTGGTCATTTCAACATTTGATTGTTGAGATTCAGACAATTTCACTCCGTATTGACTAAAGGAAGTATTACAAAGCTACTCAAAGCTTTTGGTGGAGACCCCAGTGCTTCTGGTTATGTGAGCATGTCCAGCCCCAAGACCCTGCAGAGTGACACCCTGTACAGCTGGTGTCCTGTGAGGACATGTGGTCCTCAAACCTCCAGCATTCAGCACTCCCTGGCTGCCCTGGCTGGTCACTTTTGTCCCAGGTCCCCTCCCAGGCCCAGCCTGCCCTGCAGACCTTGCCCTGGCAGAGGGGAGAGGCAAAACCCTGTGGGGCCATGAGCTTGGGGTGTGTCACCAGGTGTCCCCTACCTGTGCCCTGCCAGGGGACACCAGGCACTGCTGGGGACAGGAAAGGGATTTCTCATGGCCAGAGCACAGAGCAAATCTTGTCTCAGTGCAGCCAATGTCAGGCACTGATGGGAGGCAGTGACTGTGCCAGGTCACAGCCAGAGCACCTCAGGGTGCCCAGCAGAGCTGCTCTCAGCCTCGAGTGAGCTGCCCCTGCCAGGGACAGCAGGAGCAGAGGCATTCCCTGGCCCTGATCAGAAAAATGCTGTGGATGGAGAAGGTGCAGATGAGCACCCACCTCTCCAGCTGCCAGCCTCCTCCTGGCACCCCTGCMCTGGGCTCTGCCCTCTCCTCGGGCMAARATGARYGAGCTTGGGTTGTGGGGTTCCTACCATGTGCCAGGACTGTGGCCAAGCTGATGTGCTGAATGCAGCCTCCCTSCCCTGGGTGGGTCTCCTGTGTCCRTCTCTTCTGCTTGGATCAGTCTCAGCCTCCTCACAGGATGTCTCAGTTTCTGCACGGTGCCCAGGGTTCATCTCTTGTTTCTCTGCAGCCTACAAGGAGGAGTGAGCTCTCCTCAYGCAGGGCAGAGGGGAGGCATTGCAGGGCAGGGCTGGGAACACCCTGGTGTGAACAGACAGCAGCCTGCACTTGTGGGTGCAGAGGATCCCTTGCTGGGGGCTGGCACACAGGGAAAGGTCCTGTCAGCCTTTGGCCTCCCTTACAGGGTTAATTTTGTAAAGGGAAACATTTGCCCTGTGCTTTAGCAAGGGTATTTGTGAACAAGGAAGAGAGAGGAGTGAAATACACTGAATATATCCTGTATGCACTGCTGGTACACACCTGCACTGGCAAGGTGACACCTCCTCACAAACACAGATAAGCTGCACTCGCTGTCCCAGACACTTTCTGCCACTGTTTGCCCTGGGATTAGGGACTGGGCTGACCTTTCCTGCTGAGCAGGGCAGGGACAGGGCTCCTCACTAATGGTGGGACTGGGAGAGATCCCCCTGTAATGGGGCAGTTCTGGGATTTGAGCATCCTGCAATGTCTGTGGCACAGAGAAAAGCCAAGTTTATTTCTCTGTGTCAGTGTGCAAATATCCCTTCCCTTCCCTTCCCTTCCCTTCCCTTCCCTTCCCTTCCCTTCCCTTCCCTTCCCTTCCCTTCCCTTCC
>CADDXX010000175.1:172688-212269 GCA_902810485.1 Alauda arvensis | reverse complement strand
CGGGAATGTCCGCGCCCCGGCAGCGTCCCCCTCGCTGAGCCCGCGTTGAGGCGGTGCCGCTGCGCGTCCCGACCAGGCGCGGGGCAGATGAAGTACATCCTGGTCACGGGCGGGGTCATCTCGGGCATCGGCAAGGGGATCATCGCCAGCAGCATCGGCACCATCCTCAAGTCCTGCGGGCTGCATGTCACCTCCATYAAGATCGACCCCTACATCAACATCGACGCCGGCACCTTCTCCCCGTACGAGCACGGTGAGTGCCGCGGTGCKCGGTGTCTGGGCTGGCTGGGCTGGCCGGGAATCATCTCCTTCGAACGAGCCTTTGTGTCCGCTCCTGCCAGCACTGCGGTGTCCCACAGATGTGCTCTGGCCTGTTCTGGCTGCTGCCTTAAGGGTTCAGTCCCCAGAGCGCTGGTCCTCTCGCTTATAGAGGGCTTCTAGTTGTGTTCGCCCCTCCTGAACTTGCYGTGGCAATCAGGGAAAGAATCCCCTTGTGTTAAACTCTTCCACATGGCTGACACGTGTGCTTGTGCCCTGCTYGTGCAGGAGAGGTGTTTGTGCTGGATGATGGAGGGGAGGTGGACCTGGACCTTGGGAACTACGAGCGCTTCCTCGATATCCGACTCACCAAAGACAACAACCTGACCACCGGGAAGATCTACCAGTATGTCATTAACAAGGAGAGGAAGGGAGATTATCTTGGCAAAACTGTCCAAGGTGATGCAAAACTTCTTTCCTGGTACTTAGAAATGCATTTTGTAYGTCAGTGCTGGCTGGATGCTTTTGCCTTTCATCTTCACTTGAGGCTCTGCACCATCCTGCTTGTGTTTGGACTGTGCTGGACTTGGGTCCAGCTGTTTAGTGTGATAAATGTGAACAGACTTCAGACCAATACAGTTTGGGGCTGTTTGTTTGCTGGTTCAAATGGTTAATGSTTTTGTTAACTCCTGTCATTAGAAAACCCAAAGGATTTGTGAGTATCAGAKCAGTCCCTTCCCTTTTTAACCACTCTCCACAGCTGGTTGACATTAGGACTTCTACAGACAGTTAAAGACAGAGTAACTTTCTCTGCTTAGAGCAAAGAACAGTTTGTACTTGAATCTTCCAGCTTAAAGGAAATGTTGCTTACATGTGTTTAAATTAAGGCAGGGTTCCATTTCCTGCCAAGGCACTTGAAAATCACAGCCAAGAATAATCACTTCAAAAATGCATAGCTCTTTAAAGACACAAATTCCTGCTCAAGCCCTGTGGGAAGCACTGGCTAGAGATTGTCAGTCATTTGCTCTGTAATGAGTTAAGAGGGAGAAACGTGTCTGGGGGCTTTAACCCTTGCCTGGGTTTCTTTTCCAGTTGTTCCCCACATCACAGATGCCATACAGGAATGGGTAATGAGGCAGGCACGGATTCCTGTGGATGAAGATGGCATTGAGCCCCAAGTTTGTGTGATTGAGGTTTGTAGCTTTTAAAAAGWAGGTAATTTTGTTTCTTGTGTGCAGTAAACAGATCTGTATGCATATTTTGCATATTTCTTTACAGAAATGTTCAACTTTTTATGTTATTGAATGGGTTAAAAATTCCCCTTGTTACCTTCACTCTAATCTTTTGGATTGCAACCTGCAGCTGTCTCATGAGGAGCAGCCCCACAGGACCCCAGGGACCAGCTGGAGCTGTGTCAGGGGGAGATTTAGGCTGGATATCAGGGAAAGGTTCTTCCCCCAGAGGGTGCTGGGCACTGCCCAGGCTCCCCAGGGAATGGGCACGGCCCTGAGGCTCCCAGGGATGCCCAGGGTGGGATTGTTGGGGTGTCTGTGCAGAGCCTGGAGTTGAACTCAGTGGGTCCCTTCCAGCTCAGGATATTCTATGAATTAACCACAGAATGAATTTTTTAGCTCTTGTAACTTATTATGCCAGTCTGAGTTAACTGTGCTGTGGTCTCTTCTTCCTTGGTGGATAGAACCTTCCTTGGAACCTCTTCCAGGGGAGGTAAATCCCCCTCTGGAAGCAGTTGTCTTTGCTCCTGGAAGTGACCAGTTCAAGCCCAGACATGTGACAGGGAATGGCACAAGTCGGTGGTGGCAGTTGTCAGTGTGTTCATGGAACATTSTGCTGCCAGGAGGAGATGGAGCAGGGACAAGGCTCTGACACTGCTGAGCTGRCTGCTGGCACATGGCAGTGCAGGAGAGGGAGCTTGTCACAGAGGTCATGGTGACTTGGACTCTGCCTGCAGCTTGGGTGCCAATTTCTGTGCCAGGATCACAGCCCAGATCTGAAGTACCAAGGAGGTGCTGTCTGACAGGGCCTGGAGGCTCCAAGTATGGTCTTGTATCTGTTCCTCTGTGTGGCCACTCTATACAGTTCCTAAAACTTTACAGAAATTTTGCTTCTCAGTTCCACCCAATGTTCATAAATCATAATTTTCACATCTCAGTCTTTTTTCTGAAGAGAAAGTAGAGGTCAAGCTGATGTCTCTGGAGAGGTGCTGCCCATAGGGGAAGCTGTTTTTCTTGTGGCTGTTTGATTTGTGGGGAAATTACRAAGGTAGAATAGTACCTGCAGTAGATTGGAGGCTGTGAAAGTAGTGCGTAGGGCTGGTAAATCCTGGTGCTTTGACTGGAATAGAATCACAGAGCATCCTGAGCTGAAAGGATTGTGGAGTCCAACCCTATCCCTGCYCAGACCCCCASCAATCCCCCCTGGGCATCCCTGGAGCAGTGTCCAAAGGCTCCTGGAGCTGTGGCAGCCTCGGGGCCGTGCCCATTCCCTGGGGAGCCTGGGCAGTGCCCAGCACCCTCTGGGGGAAGAACCTTTCCCTGCTCTGCAGCCTGAGCCTGCCCTGGCCCAGCTCCAGCCGTGCCCTGGCTCTGTCCCTGTCCCAGAGCAGGGATCAGAGCTGCCCCTCRGGAGGAAGCTGTGCTGATGTTGATGCTCCTTTAGGCAATCAAAGGGATTGTCTGTGGGTTGTTATGCATACTTTCATGTYTTTAGTGCACAGCTGCAGCAGGTGCTGTTGTGGCAGTCCCTTTAACCCCCCTGTGTGTGTTCCCAGCTTGGTGGCACTGTGGGTGACATTGAGAGCATGCCCTTCATCGAGGCCTTCCGCCAGTTCCAGTTCAAAGCCAAGAGAGAGAATTTCTGTAACATCCATGTCAGCCTGGTTCCCCAGGTAAGGACCTGAAACATACTGGTGGTCAGAGGCTTCCTCACTCCAAAACTGCCTAAATAGGTGTTTCTGAAATGCTGTGTCTCTGAGTGCTGTTACTTCTGTATTTCTGTGTATATATAAACCTCTGGCAGAAATGCAGAGTTATGTGCTTATGTATTTAAAAAGTCTTACAGGAATTGAACAGGAACTTTTCAAAGGGTGTAAACACATGTAATAAAGGCTTGGGACTTGCAGAAATTCAGCATGAACATTCCTTGTGAGAGACTGAAGTAGATTACACAGAGCAAATTGATAATTATGGAGTGCAGACCAATCTTTGTTCTCTTCTCCCATTTCCCCCTTCTGTCCAGGCCTGGTGATTTACAGAGAAAAATTAGAAGTACAAAACAGTAGMTATTTGGAAGGAGCAGTGGATAAACCTGAGGCTCTCTGTCCCTCTCCTTYCTGCAGTCCCCTGGGCAGATTGGAACTTGCTGTTGCTTTCAGTCYTGGGGGTTAAAATGGGCTCCATGAGGTTCATGTGAATTGAGTCCAAGTCTTTATGGGATGGCTGAGAGTCCTGATTGAGCTGAATCATTGCTGCTTGTCCCAGTCTGACACACAACTGCTCTTCTCTGACCAGCCAAGCTCCACAGGGGAGCAGAAGACCAAACCCACCCAGAACAGYGTTCGTGAGCTCCGGGGCCTCGGGCTCTCCCCAGACCTGGTAAGGTTTGTGCTGCTTTGAGGGTAAAAACCTGGCTTGTTGCAACAGCAGTCTTCTTTAAGTAATGCTTAAGTTGAGAGTTCTTGTGTAGTGGTGATAAATAAGGAAAAGAAGTGGAGTTGTGGGGTTTTTTCCTCAAGTCACAGAGACTGCACAAAGGCAGCTCATTTTAGAGGTTTGTTTTATGAATGCCTCAGTGTTTCTGGTTTGTGTCACAGCCCTGATGTTGCTGCTCTGTCAGATTGTTTGCAGGTGCTCCACTCCACTGGATACCTCAGTAAAAGAAAAGATTTCCATGTTCTGTCATGTTGAACCAGAGCAGGTAAGGGTTGCTGCCTGTGCTTCCTTGCAGTAAATATTGGAGCTGTGTCAGACTCTGAGGGGAGTTTTGTCTGAGTGCAGCAGTTCTTAGCTCTGTGTTTTGGTAGCTGCATAATTCATTTGCTGCTTTGTCTTACCTCCCTTCCTGACACATGGACCTGTTGCTAAAACAATTCTTTTTGTGCCAGCACCCAGGTTTTCTTGTCAGGTGATTGGTGTAAGGTCAGAGAATTCTATGGAATCCAAGGTGATTTCTGAATCACTGTTTTGACCTTCATTATACTTCCACATTCCTTCTGTGAACACAAAAAGAATGAGATTTTCCAGTATTTAGAGGTGAAAGGATTGCCCAAAATTAGTTTTAAAGGATACATGGCTGTACTTTATACACTGCTCTTTTCACAGTCTTACTCTTCTGCCCAAGAATTCTTGAGGAGAGATTTCACAGAGAGGTGGAAATGGTGTTTGGGAGAAGCATTGCTTCACTTGAAGGTTGTCATATGCACAAATTTCATGTTWGCATGATCCTTTCTGTACTGAGACTTGTAACACCTTTAAGGTGGACCTTGGAAAATAGTCAAAAGTATGCAGGCTGAGGATCAGCCCTTTCCAGTCTAGCTGGAGCCTGAAAAATGTTGGTTTTTGTGAGTCTTCACAATCTCAAGTTCTGTCAAGTAGTTTTTATTAATCTTCTTTACAGCAAGACCAAACTTGAGTCCTGCAATTTCAAGCACTGCACTGCTCTGCTTATATGTGATAATAGCAATAATGTTGATGTGTCATCAGTAAAATACCTACCTCCTATTGGCCAGGAATTCAGAATAAGTTGGCTCTTGTCCCTTTCCAGGCAGTTTAATGAAATTCTGTGTAGTTGCTGCTCTTGGGTTGAGAAGCARACAGCACTGAGGGTAAAAGAGGAAAGTGTGCAGCCAAGGAGGTTTGACTGGTGCAGTGCTGAGCTCTGCTTTCATTTGAGTCAGTAGAAATGAGGATTTAAAAAAGTTTTGCCAGTGTGTTTTGGATCCTTAAAGTACAGGTTCATTATTAATGGACAGGTGACAGTTGTCCTGAGCCATCTTTTCCCATTTCAGTGAGCTAGAACTGTTGATGTAGATTTTCCTCACTGACCTAACAACTCTTTGCTCACAGTTGTGTAATCCTAAGTCTGATGAGGGGCACCCTGTRAATGTATTGCTGTGTTGGGGTCACAGCTTTCCCTGGGTTTCAGTCAGGCTGGGAGCCCTGGTTAGGAAGGACAGTGTGGGGAGGGGGAAGCTGTGCCTGTTGCTGTAGCTCCACTTGGGATTCTGTGTCACAGGAGTCTCTGCAGTGTTCTTTGAACTTTGTTGTGTGCTGCTCACAGAATGTGCTGGGCAGCTGACTCCTGCTGCTGGTTACTGTGTTCCAGCCCTTCCCAGGGGCTCCAGGCAGCAGCAGTGCCTTGGAAGTGCTGAAGAATGGCTTTTTAAGGCAAAAGGAAACCAGTATTAAGCCATTATGTTATGTTACTCAGCATGTTCTTGGAGGTTTAGGTGGTTGTATAGAGACAGGAACRCTCTGAATATCTGAGTGACAATGAGTGTATGGCACTGGATGTTTTAGTGACACCTTTATTTTGTGAACAGGTCATTTGTGTTCATGATGTCTCCTCCATCTACCGGGTTCCTCTGCTGCTGGAGGAGCAGGGGGTTGTGGACTACTTCAGGCACAGGCTGGACCTTCCCATTGAGAGGCAGCCCAGGAGGATGCTGATGAAGTGGAAGGAGATGGCTGACAGGTGAGCTGCACTGCTGGGCACACTGCAGGCTGGGTTTCTGTTCTTGGCTGTTGGTTGTGTGAGAGGATCAGTGTTATTTCCTGTTCCTCAGGTGTTCTTACATGCTCACGTTGGATTTTTTCTTTTGCTCAGAGCCCCATCCAAACTTTGGGTGTTTCCAAGGTGGGGAATCCACAGCTGCTGTAGACAACCTGTGCCTCACCACTCTCCTTCTACAAAATTTCATCYTTATATCTGGCCTAAATCTCCCCTCTTTCAGATTAAAACCATCACCACTTGTCCTGGCACTGCTGACCCTGCTAARAGTCTGTCCCCATGTTTCTCATAAATCCTYTTMCTGGAAGGTTGCCTTAAARTCTCCCTGGAGYTTTTTCTTCTYGAGGCTGAACCACCCCAGTTCCCTCAGCCTTTCTCCATAAAATCCTGTGAGATAAACTTTAGTGAGATCCTTATCTTATGTTGGAACTGTGCTGTCTGAGTCAAACCCAGCTTGAAGTAATTAAAAGCTGGACAGCTCTGCCCTCCCTTTTTATAAAAAACCTTTCAGTAACATTACAAAGTGTTGAAATCCTTTTGTAGCTATATGGAACTGTCAGTAAAGAATATTTTTGAGTGTGCTTTCAGGCAAGTGAGACACGTGTTTGGTACCTGTTCTGAGACTCCTTGGACTCTGGGGTTTTTTTCTTGTGAGGAATAGACTCAATGTTCATGGGGAAATATTGAATAGAGTCTTTTCAGAAAGGCTTGGATGTCAGCTGAAGCCTTAAATATGTTTGTTTTTCTGAGAAATTAATTTTCAAGATTTAGATGCTTTCCTTTATTTCTGTGCCTGACACGAGCCAGCCCTGTCACAAACATTTCCTTTTGATGGGGAAAGCCCTTGGTCACCAGCTGGGCTGAAGGTACTCAGCAATTCTGAGAGAAACTTGAAACAAACTCTTGGCTGTGGCCAGGAATGCTGTGTGAATCCCTTGCTGCCAGGGATGGGAAGTGTGGGCAGCACAGCCCCAGGGCTGCAGAAATGCTGCTGGGATGAATTCAGCAGCAGTGTGGGAAGGTGCTGTGCTGTACAAACAYATGCCAAGCTGTGCTTTGATCCTCTCCTAGGAGTTCACTGCAGCCTTTGAATCTCGTACAGCGTCCTGAAAAGGGAGTTTGGCTCTGCTCAGAATGGTTTTTATCATCAGGGGGGTTGAGTTAATTTATGTGTGGCTTTCTGCAAATCTTTCCTCAGTCACTGTTTTGGTTTTGATCTCGCTTTGATGTCTCTAAATCCTAATTATTATAAAAGGTCACTCTTGCAAAGATTCAGCYCTGTTGGACAGACAGGAGAGCACAGCTGTTTGTTTTTGGAACAGAATGGAAGTGATTCCCCTCCTGTCCTGTAGCTGGAATAACCTGTGTGTTGTGGTGCAGGTACGACCGTCTGCTGGAAACGTGCTCCATTGCACTCGTGGGCAAATACACCAAGTTCTCTGACTCCTATGCCTCTGTCATCAAAGCCCTGGAGCACTCTGCCCTGGCCATCAACCACAAACTGGACATTAAGGTAGGGGTGGCTCTGTGTGTGGGGGAAAAAACTGCTCCCCATCCTACTCCCACCTGCAGTGCTGCCCATCCTAACTCAGACTTTCACAGACCCACACACAGAAAGGGAGAAGTGGAAGTTCACTGTCCCAGTAAACATCCAAATTGTCCTTGCATCAGAACAGCTGTTCTGATGATAACAGCATTAAAACAGCTGTTATCAGGACTAAAAGAGCTTCAGAGCAAAGCAGCCTCTCCTCCTCTGGAGTGGAWGGAAACTCCTCAGTGCTCAGTGCTGTGTGCTGAGCTGTGACAGTGGCAGATGGATTGGAGGAGGCCACTCTCTGCTTTCATTTCTCTGACACTTGTTGCAGGTGGTTTTTTTGGGGGTTGTTGCTGTTAACCCTGTGGTACTCAGGTTTTATGATGCTGCTGCTTCAGGCTTTAATAAAAGTTTTCATGCTGGTTTGGCTGCACTGATGCCTTTAGGGCTGGTGCTCTGAAGAGGTGGATATGTACCTGTTATCAGAAATTTTATTTTCATTTCAACAGACTTCTGAATGTCCAGCAGTTTCATGATGTCAGTGAGTCAAAGGTTGCTTTTTAACAAAACTGATCTTGGTCAGGGTTTCCTTTCTACTTCCTAAGTCAGTAGAGGTGAAAATAAACAKAACCAGTAAGACTGGCAAAGTGCAAACCCTGCTCATGCATCTGTGGGCATTCCCTGCTATGGCTGTGTCTGAGTGGCTCAGAGTGAAGTGAGCTCTGTGAGCTTTGTGCACAGAGATCTGCTGCTGAAGAGCTGAGTAGCTGTAGTTGGTTAAAGAACTGATTGCTGGTTTTGCAACTTCCAAAAAACAAATAAAAAAAAAAAAGAAAATGGTCCTTTTAAAGGGTTAGCAGCCTGCCAGAACATCCAGAAGTTCAGAGGTACTGGAATACCGGAGATGAGAAAGTGGAAAGATTGCAGGGTTTGTTTCCATTGTCACAACACCCTTTAATTACAGCAGCCTGTGTTTCACCATATGCTATTTCTTCTTCAGTGCCTATTGAAGAAGATGTTTATTTGATGAGAGAGGGATTGTTTTTCCCCTCTCTGTGTGATGGTCTGTGTGTGCACAGCCCCAAGTTCCCACCTTGCTGTGCTGCATTAACACCTCACATTGAACATGGCAGGCTCAGGGACTTGGTGTGAGTGAGAGGGGAGCACAGAGGAGCCATGGCTGTGTTTGTGCACCAAGAGCAGCCTGGTGAAGAGAGCAGTTCTGCTGGCTAACAGATGGGAAATCAGCCCAGGAAAAAAACTTACCCATCCATTAGGAAACAAATCCAGAGCTGTCCAGGAGGAATGATGCTATCTTAATTAAATGAGAATCCTGTACACTCTTGTGGCTATAGCTCATCATCCTTTTTTTTGTTTTGGATTTCTTCCCAGTACATTGACTCTGCTGACCTGGAGCCAGACACTCTGCAGGAGGAGCCTGTGAGGTACCACGAGGCCTGGCAGAAGCTCTGTGGTGCTGAGTAAGTTCTGCTGTGGCCCCTTTCCTTGGAGAAGGGCTGATAATTCCTGCTGCTGGTAGCTTTGGAATTCAGGGCCTGGCTGGAGTCTGTTTTCAGCACACTCTGACACCCAGACACCTCTCAGGGGCATTTCTCAGATGTTAAATGGAGAATTGGTAAATAAGTGAGGGAGGTGCTGAAAGGCAGCAGTGGGGGARATGATGATGCTGGTGAGGAATGCACACCTGCAGGATCAGGTGGAAACTGAGAGAAAATCAGGAGGAAGGAAAGGKACTGATAAAAGCTGTTGAAGCCAGAGTGAGAATGGAAGGTGTAAATGGGGTAACAAGTTCTTCAGAAATTAAGTGTGAGAGGGGGAAAAGCTTTAGTATGCAGAGGAGTGGCAAGAGTTAAYACAAAAACAAGAGCCAGTGGGGCCTGTTCCCCCTCAGGGTGGCAGGATTTGAGTGAGATCAGAAGAAAGAACCTCCTGCAGAGTTTGGTGTTAGGACAGGCTGACACTGGAGCCAGAGGCTTCCTCGGCATGGGCTGGCTGGGTGATGTGCAAACACGTTTGTGCAGGGTGTGTGAATCCCACAGCAGGAGCCATTTCAGTATGGCAACCTGCAAAATATTTGGGATCTCTCTTTGGATAGGTAAAATTGGCATTTATAGACTATTTCCCTGTAAATTCTGCTGTATGTGGAAACTGCTGCAGCCAGGCTCTGCCACTTCAGAGCCCTTTTCAGGCTTGCAAGCCCAGGATTTTGTGGGAGGGAGGTGACAGGTGGGTGTGTGCTTTGGGGCAGCCATGCTGAATGGAATCTTTTCATCCTCATGCAGTGGAGTTCTGGTTCCTGGTGGATTTGGTGTTCGAGGGACAGAAGGCAAAATTCAAGCTATTTCCTGGGCAAGAAAACAGAAAAAACCCTTCTTAGGTGAGAAGCATGTTTCATCCATAAGAAGAAATAAAGCAAAGGAGAGGAGGTTGAGCAGCAGCCTGGCAGGAGCTGCCCTGATTTGCACTGGTGTCTGGGAGGAGCAGTTTTGCAGGCTGGTGTCTGGGGAAGGCAGTGAGCTGTGCTCAGCTGAGCTCAGCCTCATCCCTGCCCAGCTCTGGAGTGCTCAGAGTTGGCTGGGATGTGCTGACAGTGAGTCTGTGATGGGGGGATGCAGTCTGGGGGTGTTTCTGATCAGGCTGTGGTGGTCTTGGCACCAAGAAATGCATTGAGTGCATTTCAGTGGAGTGTCTGTGCTGAGACTGAGCTGGTGTGTGAGCACAGGGGTGGGAAAGGAGGGAGGTAAAGCTTCTCAGGACTGCAGACCCCTAAATGCCAGTCAAAGATTGCCTCATGCAGGCTTCCCTGTGACTCAGGGTACTCTGGGCAGGTGTGTGTGCTTTGCTCAGAGCTCCTTGCCCTGATCCCTGTGCTGCCTTTCCTTCCCCAGGGGTCTGTTTGGGAATGCAGCTGGCMGTGGTGGAGTTTGCTCGCAGTGTCCTTGGCTGGCAAGGTAATGGCACAAACCCTTCCTGCCTTTGCTCATGTCTTGGGTTGTGATTCTGGGATTCTTTCAGGTACCTGTGATTTTAATATTTCATAGGTAGGTTTAATTTTCTACCTAGACCTGKAAAAATCCCTATCTCTTTTGCTAATTCAAAGTAAAAAGAGCARTTTCCTTACTCTATTTAAATAAAAATCAGTGGAATAAGTCATGCTTACAGTGACAGAAAGCTTCCTAGTGCTTACCATGAGGTTCAGCTCCTCAGTGAAACACCTTGGTGTGCTAGGCATCCCAAATTCCCCCTGCAGCCAGTGGGAATGAAGCCCAGAGCAGTTCAGCTCCTTCAGTGTCACCTTCTGAGCCCCACTGCAGGTCCCTCTTAACAGAACTCCCTTCAGAGAATGCTGAATGGAGCTCTCAGCCTGGCTCTTGATTCTCTGCAGCAGTGAGGGTGGGCAAAAAGGARTTTCTCAGACCACTCTGCTCCTTTCCCTCTCCCTGCCTTCATTTCTGTATTTGAGGCTGCTGAAGGTGTGTTTTTCCTGAATGAGGGTGGCTTATCCTGAGACTGCAGCCTTTGAAATTGCTGCCAGTCAGTGCTGCCAGCCCTGTTCCTGCTGCCTGGGGTGTTCTGTGCCTGAGGAGGGGCTCAGCACAGCTGGGGATGAGCAGCAGCTGTCCCTGGGSCAGCTCCTGTGGGTGGTGGCATGGACTCATTGCTGAACCTTACATTGCAGATGCCAACTCAACAGAGTTTGACCCCAAAACTTCTCATCCAGTGGTGAGTTGATGGTGATTTACTTGTGATATCCTTACTAGACTTCCTGCACATCCCTGGGCATGATTGCCAGGAGAAGCTGTGGCTGCCCCAGGATCCCTGGCAGTGCCCAAGGCCAGGCTGGACAGGGCTGGGAGCAGCTGGGACAGGGGGAGGTGTCCCTGCCCATGGCAGGGGTGACACTGGGTGGGATTTGAGATCCCTTTAACTCAAGCTGTTGTGTGATAGCTACAGCCAGACCTGAATTCCTGAGAGCATTTGTGCAAGGCTCTGTGTTTCTGCTCCAGGGTCCACCATAATGATGGGCTTCTGCTGAAATTTAAAATGCTACTCAAAGCAAGGGAGTTATGAAAAACCAGCTTATGATGTTATTTATCAAAGAGCAAGCAATTCTGATCTGAGGGTTTTGTTTGCATAGATTTGCTTGTTTGTTTAACATGCAGTTCAGTAACAGCACAGTATTTTTAAGAGTATTGTGTGCAATCTTTGTGAACTCTGACTGAGGCCATTCCTGTGTGAGAGTTTCCTGAATATCCACAAACCTCCCCATTTGCACTGTGCAGCCTGTACTGAACAGCTCAGCCAGCCAACCTGGATCTGCTGCTCTGCCTTGGCAGGACAGGGTTCCTTGGGCTGCTTTCCTTGGGTTTTTGCATGAATTTTAGTGGGATTTTATTCCTTTAATGTATCAGAATATGATACATAATCTATTGTTATTCCTCCCTGGTTCTCACCTCCCTCTGAATTATTCCCACAGGTCATAGACATGCCAGAACATAATCCTGGGCAAATGGGTGGGACAATGAGGCTTGGCAAGAGGAGGACACTCTTCCAAACCAAGAACTCAATCATGAGTAAGGCCCTTCTTCCTTCCCTCTCCTGGAAATGTTTCCTGGAAATGGCTTTTGTGTATGGTGGGRTGGGGAAATGAGACCTGGGGATGCTGAAGCATCCTTGAATGGGGATCAGGGAATTTGATCCCCTCCAGAAGTGGCAGAKTCTGGAGGATGCTGATCAATGAAAGTGTTAAAAGCTGTGATCACTGCTCTAAGGACCATCTTCCTTGTGCTGCAGGRAAGCTGTATGGAGATCATGATTTCTTGGAAGAGAGACACAGACACAGATTTGAGGTAAAAATGCTCCTGTAGGCATTGGGTTTTCCTGTGTAATCCAGACACAAGAGATCATGGCTTGCCTTGCCTTTGGTTTTCTAGGTCAATCCAGAACTGAAGAAGTGTTTTGAAGAGCAAGGGCTGAAGTTTGTGGGGCAGGATGAGGAGGGAGAGCGGATGGAGGTGGTTGAGCTGGAAGGTGAGTCCTTAAGCAGTTGGTTTGTGGGTGTGGGATGGACAAGGGAAAGTTTGGAGGGTGATGGAGCAGGTTTTCATGTGGGAACCATTCAGACTGGAATGATTCCATCCATAAAATGGTGGTAAAAATAAAATCCCATGTCCCCCTCCATTAATGGACAAAAGTCATGAAAGTAATCCCCATCACTTCCCATCATCAGGGCTTCAGCACAGTCAGGATTTCAGCTGCAGCTCAGCTCAGATTTGACATGAATGYTGTGTTTGTTCCTTTCAGAGCATCCTTTCTTTGTTGGTGTTCAGTACCACCCCGAGTTCCTCTCCAGGCCCATCAAGCCATCACCCCCATACTTCGGGCTGCTCCTGGCATCTGCAGGGAGACTCACCCACTACCTGCAGAAGGGCTGCAGGCTCTCCCCCAGGTGGGTTTCAGAGCTGCCACAGGACAGTGACATTCCTGCAGGAGAACCCACAGCATCCTCTTGGCACACAGTTCCTGGTGATAACTTGGTGTTGCACCACCCCTTCTTTCCCCTGTTCTTCTCATGTCTGGTGTGTTGAGGCTGATTGTGGAGCCACAGAGCTGTCCCTGGCTTCAGGGAGAGGGGATCTGCAGCCTTGTGCTCTCAGCCAGGGCAAGCTGAGCTTGGGGCTGCTCTTTACCTGACTGGGGGCCTCGTGGGCTTTTCCCTACATTCCTCAGACAAGCCCCAGCTTATGGCTGGTCCAGAAGAAACTTGGTTCTTGTTGCTGGTTTAAAGAACAGGCCCTGGTGGTTGCAGTGTCACATTTTTTTCTGCTGACCCCAGCTTTCTTTGGTTCAGTTTGCAGAGCAGGTGATGTTTGAATGGATTTAATGGTGCAGTCACCTGGTGCTGCTGTTCCCCAGTGCCTGCAGTTCTGGTTGGCACTTGTGCAGAAATCACAACCATTTGGCACTGACCTGTCCTCACAGAGAACATTGAGGGGCTGCTGAGTGCTGACAGGCACTGAACAAAACCCAGACCCAACACAGAGGAGAATTTGCAGTGCCTGGATCAAACCCAGGCAAATGCAATGCCAAAAGCAAAGTGGTGCCTTTGTGGGCTGAGCTGCAGTGCAGCTGCACCATGGGATTCCTGTGTTGGTGTGGACATCACAGTGCTCAGGTGAGGTCCAGAGGAGTTCCATGTGTGAGGGATTCTCATTTCAATGCCTCCAAGGCTTGATGGATATTTTAATTCTCTGCTTTTGTACATTTGAGTTTGAAATGGCTCCTTGCAGCAGGGGAGCCAGACTTTTCCCTGTGCTGCAGCATCCCACATTAATTATCAGTCCTTAAAGCACTTGTGCTCCCTAACCCCAGATCTTTTCCTCCTGCAGGGACACCTACAGTGACAGGAGTGGCAGCAGCTCTCCTGACCTGGAGATMACAGAGCTGAAGTTCCCTTCAGCAAACCACGACTGATTCCTGGTAATGTTTCATGATCTCAGCCTCTTCTTTTGGAAGGAAAATCTTGCCCATTCTTTTCTCCTGGCATATTATTTGGTAGAAAGCTGGCACAGCATGGGCTGTGCTGTGCTCACACAGGTGTTCCAGCCCTGCTGAGGGCTGTGTGGTGCCTCTGCCTGTGGAACAGCTGGGGATGRGTGTCCCCTTAGCAAAATTACACAATAAAATACAAATACAGAGGAATTTGGGGTTAGATTCAGATAAAAGCACCAGTGGAACACACACTCCTGAAAATGGGGGCAGGGCTGTGCAAGGGGCTCCTGGGTTCAGGGAATTCAATATTTTGCAGTCCCTCATCATTGTAAAAGMACATCTTGGAAGTGTCCATTGTGTCCCTCTCCTGGGACAGCAGTTCCTGCCACACCCAGGGCTCAAGCTCTGCTCTGGAAGGGCTGCAGGTGTTCCAGGGATGTGGAAACTGGGTGTACACAGCCCTGGCAAGGAGACACTGAARCCTGGCTGCAGCAGCAGAACAGGCAGACTGTAAATGTGCATTGTCCCTCTGTGCAGGAGGTGATCAGGGATGTGACTCCTGGTCCTGCTCTGCCTGGTTAATGTGGGGTTTGCAGCAGTTGAGCAGCTCTGCACACACCTCTGGGGGTGTGCCAGGGCACTGAGGAGGGCCAGCCCTTCGTGTGAATGACACTCCCAGAGTGACCTGCAGAGGGACAGCAGGGTSAGCCCCAGCCTGTCACAGAGAGCTCCCCATCCCTGGGCACAGACTGGGACCAGATGTCATTGCTGGGTGCTGGGCTGTTCCTCAGCTGGGCCAGAGCTGAAGAATTGTAAATTTTTATCCTGAAGATACTCTGATACTTCTGTGACAGTATCCCATGTGTTCCCTCAGTGTGGCAGCTCTGGAGGCTGTCCCCATATGAGGAGTCTGTGCCAGTGTCCCTGGCACTTGTCTCAGCCCAGCTCCCTTGGGCTGCAGCACAGTGAAAATGCTTTGGTGGCCATGGGCAGGGCAGGGGCTCAGTCCTGGCTGAGCTGTGCTCACTCCCTGTGCTCTGGGGCTGTGTGGAAGGAGCCTGAGTCCAGGGGAGCCTTTGGTGGTGCCACAGTGCCCCTGCAGAGCTGACACCCCCTGAGCTGGGCACAGGGCCCACGTGTCACACTCTGCTCCAGTGCTGTGCAGTTCAGCCTGTGCCTTTCCCTGTCAGTAATTCCTGCTCCTTTTCTCTCTCCAGGTGTGTCCCTGCTGCAGAGAGGAGTCTGCATTAGGTTTTCCAGGTGTTCTTACAGCAGTAGCTTCAACACCCTCAGCTTAGGGCTTTCCTAACTTATGGGTTTATCATTTTCATTCTGAGATCCTGTCCCTTACTTCCTCAGCTCTTCTGTCCTTCCTTTATTTTCTGTATGGATCTGGGTTATTTGTGGAGGAGRGTTCACAGAGGCCCCTCCAGACTTCCTTCAGTTGCACCAGCTTGGAGGTCAAAGCAAACTGGGCTGTGGGATTTGCTGTGCTGAGGAGAATCAATCCCATGGCACAGSTCCTTCCTTCCCAGTGCAGGGAGTTCTTGGCATCATCAGGGTGCCTTGGACACTGACAGTGGAGTTCCTTTCTCCAGTCTTTCTGCTCCCTCCTCAGTCTTTACTTACTGGTGAAATTATGGATGGCATGAGATTTTTTGGGGGCTGGCTTAGTGCCTGAGCTGGCTGTGCTGCAGGGAGGGCTCTGGGCAGCTTTAATGCAGCCTTTTTGGTTTGGTGTTTGGTTTTCTTTTTTTTTTTTTTTTTCGGGGAAAGGGGGGGGGGGTCGGGGAAAGCGGGGAGGGGATGATTTTTTGGTTTTTTTGGGTTTTTTTTTTTTTTTGGTAGCATTTACAAACCTTTGGCACTGGTGCTCTTGGTGCATTCATTGTCACTATGAATTTGTAACCAGGAGGATTCCTGGAACAGTGTTACTCTGGAACATGCTCAGCTCTGGCTGAGGTGTCACTGCAGGGATGGGATCAGCTGGGATCAGGCTGGGGGGCAGGAGAACGAAGCTGCCAAGGAAGCCCTGACCTGAGGGGTCCCTGTGAGCCCTGGGGCTGGGAAACTCCGACCCCTTGCATCAAGGGGGAGGTGAGAACAGAGTGAGCCACTGAACCACTTCCACTGCTGCCTTGACCTGTGTCCCTGCCCTGGGACACAGCAGCTCCTGGTGCTTTCTCATGGATTCGAAGTGGAGCCTTTTGCTGCCTTTCTGCCCACGTTGGAGTCTCGTGTGCTGTGCTCCTGCAGCCCCCAGGGCTGTGCTGAGGGAGGGGCTCAGCCTCCCCTGGCTGTTRCCTGTGCTGGGCAGTGCTGAGGGGGCTGAGCTGCCTTGGTTCCCTGCCTGCTGCTGCCGTGGCACAGCCGCTGTGGCCCTGGGTGGTTGAGGGGGAAGGAAGGAAGGAAAGGTCTCTGTCTGATGTCACACTCAGGCTTCAGCAGCTCCCTGGAGTGTGGGGAGAGCTGCAGGGTCGCACCTGCCTTGAGCCACACCAAACCCTGTCCTGTCCCTCCTCAGTGCTCTCCTCCCCAGCCCCCCTTGCTTTGGTCCTCGATTGTTTTAAATACTCCCTGTGAAGCTGCTGTGAGCCCGGAGAGCTGTGAGTGTTCCTGTTGTGCCAATTCCAGCTGTTGTGCAGGAATTGCTGAGTTGCAGGGCTCTGCTACTGCCCAGCCCTGCCCTGGCCTGGCTACTGGGGCAGGGTGAGATCCTCCCTCAGCACAACTGTGTTTTTTTTTTCTCCTGAAACGTTTGTTTTGGCCAAAACCCTGCAACTGACTTGGTCATTAAATGCTCATTTGTAACAAACTGAGTGAGGAGCCCTGAGCCTGCTCTGTTCCTGCCTGCTCGGAGGGAAGGAAGGAAAGGACTGAAGCACAAAACTGCCCAATCTTSAATCAATCCCCTCTAAGCTAGCAAAAACTTGAGCTGTATTCACAGTGGGTTTAGACCTGGAGCTCCAAAGGCTGAAGTTACAGAGTTTCCTTCCAGCAGTGGAGAAAGCTGGGGAGCCTGGGCTGAGCCTGCAGGCTTTGCAGGGCAGAAAATGGCTTTGAGCTGCCCCAGGAGGGTTTGTCCCACCCCCCTCCCCAGCTGGGAGTGTTCCTTGCCTGGTGCAGGACATGCAGGGCCAGGCCCATGGTCAGARCTGTGTCCCTGGGCCTCGGGGGGATGTGGGGCTGGCAGTGCCACCACTCTGCTCTGGCTCTCGGTTCAGTTCCAGCTCCCCTGAGACAAATCCTGGGAGCACCCTCATCCAAGGGCACCCTGTGGTTCCTGTCCCCACTGCCCGTGAGGAGGGGGCAGTGCTGTCCCCTGTGACCCCTCACCCTGGGGCTGGGCTGTCCCCTGGGCCCTGCCTGCTGCCAGTTTGAGGGTCCTGATGGGAGAACTGGGGCAGGAGCAGGACCCAGGTGCCCAGCCCAGGCAGGACTGGGCTGTTCCCACTGTGCAGCCCCTGGGTTTGTTGGTGCCAGGGCAGCCTTGAGCCTGCTGGGGCTGGGCCCTGCACCCCAATGGGAGGGGGAGCTCTGCTGTGGTGCTCACCCTGAGCTGCTGCACTTCAGCTCCTGAGCTGGGACAGCAACAGAAACGAGCTGTGACATTTTACAAATAAATCTGGCATCCCTGGGGCTTGTCACAGGGTTTTGGGAGTTTGGGTGGCTTTGAGGCCTCACTCCAGCACTGCCGTGCCCCAAGAGCCCAGTCCCAGCCCAAAACATGCATGGATCCAGCTGCTCTCCCACAGAGCTGCTGCAGTTCCTGAAGGGATGGTGCTGTGCAGGAAGGTGCTGCCACACTGGAGCCCCAGGGCCCCATGAGCCTGGGCGGGGTCCCTGTGCTGTGACAAGTGACTCTGTGCTGTGACAAGTGTCCCTGTGCTGTGACAAGTGGCCCCAGGGTGGAGTCACCTGAACAGGAAGCCCTGGGGCCGTCAGTGAGCCCGGGTCAGCAGAGCTGGGCCTGCAAGGAGAGACCTGGGGGCTTCTGCCCCCTCACCTGACACCAGCAAGACTTCCCAGCACCCACCCCAGTGCCCTCCCTGGGGCTGGGTGCCCTCAGCTGCCTTCTGCTGCCACCAGTCCCTGCGGGATGTCACAGGTGCTGCAGTTCAGCTGGGACACAAACCCGGCTCTGAGCACATGGGGGTGAGATCTTCACTCACTCATAACTCATCAGCCCCTCATGGGGGACAGCCCTGGAGCGAGGCCTGTCCAGGCCCCCTCGGCCTCAGGCCCCTCTGTAGTGCCCATCCCGTGTCCCTGTGGGACGGAGCAGCCCCTGCAGCCCTCAGGGCCCGTGTGGGTCTGTGCTCATGGCCGTGGGCTGTTGGGGAGCAGCGGGAGGGACTCGGGGCTCTTTGCCCACCTCCCTCACGGCACCAGGGCCCAGGAGGGGCTCTGAGSGGTGTGGGCAGCGATGGGCTCAAGGGGCTCAACTGCCCGCACATCCCCCAAACTTCAGACTGGAACAAGGAATGGAAAAACCCTCAGGAAGGACAGGGGGGTGTCAGTCTGAGGGTGCCTCGGGGGCTGGTGCACACAGGGAGGACACGATGTGCTCGCTGGCCTCACGAATCACCCCCGGCCCATTCCGCCCTGTCACCCTCCGAGTGTCGCTTCGCTTCCCTCAGCCCCTCCCTGGCCTCGGCTCTCCCTCCCCGCCCGGGGCAGCCGGGGATCAGTCCTGGGGTCTTTCCTGGGGTCAGTCCCGGGGCAGAGCCCCCTGCGTGTCCCTGTGCTCCTCCCACGGCCGGGGCTCAGCCCGCTGCTGCCATCAGCGCACAAACAGCGGGGAGGAACTTGGTATCCTTTTATTTATAAACAAATCAACGTAAAATAAGTGCAGAGGAAAGCACTGGCTGACCCCACCGGGGCCTGGCTGCAGCGGGGCCGGGTCACACCGAGGGGTCCCGGGCCGTGCTGTGACCGAGGGCTCCGGGAGCAGCCCCGGCTCCGGGAGCAGCCCCAGCCCCGGGCCGGCAGCGCAGGCTGCGCTAGAGGACAAAAAGCCATTTTGCCTTTTTATTACTTTGGGGATTGGGGTATTTTTGTTTTTATTTTTTGCAACTTTGCCCCTTAGGGGTAAAACCTGACTCAGTGCAAGAGCCTGGAGGGTTGGTCACCACAGGGGCCTGGCATGGGGCCCTCGAGGCTGCAGGGGAGGCTGTGAGCTCCGGATGCTGAGGGTGAGCTGAGGACAGGAGAAGGAAGTGCTTGGAGTGGAGATTCTGTCCCAACCCTTTGGTCACTGCAGGGGAAGTGTGTGTGTGTGTGTTTGTCCATGCTGAGGTGCGTGTGTGGGCACACACTGGGGACAGCCCGTGCTGGCCCCATCAGCCCTGTCCTGTCAGCTGTGTCCTGTCAGCTGTGTCCTGTCAGCCCTGTCCTGTCAGCCCTGTCCTGTCAGCCCTGTCCCAGCTCAGGCCAGGCTGGTGCCAGTGATGCTCCAGGGTCCTGGCAGCCCTGAGCTGGCAGCTGCTGTCCAGGGGACACTGTGGTGGCACAGCTGGTGGCTCCACTCTTGACGTTCCTCGTGCAGCTGCAGAAACTTGTCTGGGACCATGGGAACCACTCGAGTGCCATCAAAAATAAATACATTAAACTGCCTGAGACAGCAGGTGCCTGGGGAAGGGCAAAGCCCTCACAGGAAGAGCGATGCCAGGACAGGTCACCACCTGCTCTGGCCAGACCCAAAACCCTCTTGCACACGCTGAGCTGGGACAGACCATAACTCTAAAGGAGCAGAAGGGCCCCTGGGAAGACAAACCTTAGCAGCTCTGGCTAAAAATCACCAAGAGCTGCGAGTTCAACACAGGTAGAAAAATCATCTCGTCGTTCGAAGCAGACAACTCCTTAGTAAAAAAAAATTCCAAAAGGAAAAAAAACAAGGTGAGAAGGATCAGCCGAGTCCTGCAGCATCCAGGCAGCCTCCAACACCAGCCCAGGCCCCTCTGTGCCAGGGGCATGCCAGGCCCAGCCCTGCTCCTCAGCTCACTCCACGCTCCCACATGTCCTTCCCAGTCTGGAATAGATCTGAATCCCTCCACCCCTGGCCCGGTGTGCCCAGTGGAGCCAGGTCAGGAGCTGGGGACAGGCAGAGCTGGGGGGACAGGCTCCCCCAGTGTGGAAGGCAGGGCTGGGTGCTCAATGCTCTGAGCTCGCTGTGGTGCCACAGGGCTGAGGGCACACTGGGGGCACCGAGCCCCTTGAGGCTGGGCAGGCTCAGTGCCCAGGGGCTGCCCCGAGCAGAGGCACAGCGAGAGAGGGAGGAGCTGAGGAAAACGCCCGGTCCCCACGGGCACTGCCTGAGCGCTGCTCCATCCCAGGGAAGCAGGGCCGTGAGCTCGCAGAGAMGTGCGGGCTGGGCAGCAGCAGGGAGGAGACCTCTGCTTCCAACGCCCAGAGCTCGAGTCTGGTGCAGAGCCCAGCGGTGCCGGGCTCCTCCTGAGCGCTGTCAGGGCGTGGCCGGGGCGTGTCCGTCTGGCAGAAGGGGTGTGTGCATGCGAACCTGTCGGCAGGTGAGCGCGGGTGGGGACGGGAGCGGAGCTTCCAGCATCCATCCTGCCACGAGTCCTCTCAGAACTTGCCTTGCTTTAGCTTGTCGATGTGGTAAGTGAGCTTCAGGGCTGGCCCCAGCTTCAGCCCCATGTACTTCATCATCATGTCACTCCGCAGCAGGAGCAGGGCCTTGCCATCGATCTCCTGCAAGGACAAACAACGGGGCTTGTGGTGGCACCTGGGAGCCCCAGCCCTGCCCCAGCCAGGCCAGACCAGGCCCAAAATGCAACAGCAGGGCTGGGTGTGAGAGCCCTGCTCAGCAGCATCCCAGTATGGACAGCACAGTATGGAGACCCCAGTATGGACACCCCACTGGACAACCCAATATGGACAGCACAGTATGGACAGCACAATATGGACCCCAGTATGTACACCCCAGTATGGACATCCCACTGGACAGCCCAGTATGGGCAGCACAGGTAGCCCTACATCCACCCTGCTGCAGCCCCAGACCCAYGAGTGTGATGGGAATGCTGCTGGGTGAACATCCAGGAGCCATTTCCAGAGAGCCAGCACATCCTGAGGGAGGTGGGGAGGAAGGAAAAGGGAGGTTTCACTGACAGGAATGACAGAGGAGTGGCAATGCAGGGGAGCAGTTGCTCACCCCAAGGCACTGCCATCCCAGCACAGGGGGAATCTGGCAGAGGATGTGTCGATGGTGACAGCCCTGCTGTGACACACAAAGCCCTGAAGTCATGGCTGAAGATGGAGGTGAGGGAACAGATCCCAAACCCAAAAAGCCTGTGCTCTGTGASTGGTTATTAGGAAAAATGTCTTCCCTGAAAAGGGAGGTTAGGCACTGGCATGGGCTGGAATCACCATCCCTGAAGTGCTCAGAAAACTTGTGGATGTGACACTTGGGAAAATGGTTCAGTGGTGGCCTTGGCAGTGCTGGGTGATGTTGGACTGTGTGACCTCAGAGGGCTTTTCCAACCTGAATGATTCTGTGGTTCTGCTTCTGGAGCTTCACAGCACAGTCCCAGCCACTGGCAGAGAGTGGTGGAGCTCCTCATCCCCACTGGGGCTGATTCCAACACAGCAGCTTTCAAAGCATCTGATGCTTCACAGCAGAGCATATGTGTCCCTCCTGAGACTAAGGAGGGGATGGATCATGAAGCTTAGAATAATCAGAAAACAGCTCTGTACTTGGCATTTGCAAGGGGAAGGCTCCCAGTCCCTTGCAGCTCTCCTGTCCATGGCCCAGTCCAGGCTGGGTCCAGAGCTTTGCACTGGACAGTTTTCCAWGAAGAAAATGTTAACTGGCTTGTAAGTGAAAAAATAAAGTCACAGCCTCATAAAACAGAAAATCCTGTCCTATGTCAATGCTCAGTTGCTTTCAGGTTGGTGAGATCTCCAGRGATCTCCAGGTTTGATCTGTTTTTCCCTTCCATAGACAAAAGCAAGGTTCTCCTCTGGACTGACAATCCGGGGCACTTCTGTCCCTTGGCAGCTTTTCATAATTAAAGCAAACATTTCTCAATTATTGGTGCTTCTAAAATCGAACAAATTAAAAAAAGAAGTGTTGGGTCAGCCCAGCCCAGAGCAGGACACAGCACTGGGTGTTTGCTCCCACTGCTCTTCATGAGCAGCACCAGAACATGGGCTGTGTCACGAGGCAGAGGGACAGTTCAGGACATGCAGCTGCCAAACCTCTCTTGCAGCTGTAATGGTACCAACTCCACGCTGTGTCTGCAGCCGTTTTACACTTACAGATGTGCCCAAGGACCAGAGCCTTAGGAGACTCCCTGTTACAGGAGCAGCAATTCACAGCACTCTGTGAATCCCACTTGGAATGTGCTTCTTGCCAGGAGAAATTTGAGTATTAGACTCCAGGAGGAGCAGAGTTTGTGTTTYCAGCACTGGGATTCCCTGCAGAAGCTCTGTATGCACCCAGCTGCCCCTGAGGGGTGCTGATGAGGATCCAAGCCCASACAGGGCATGAGCAGGATTTATGARGATCTTTTTTTTAAGCACAAAACTCGGTCTGGTGTGAAGCTCTGCCGTGTTCTGACTCTCCTGGATTTTGTTTGTGCGATTTGCCCGGTCCCAGATGTAACACACCCCCACCCACACCCCCAGCTGCCCAGGAACCAGGCACTCACGTGTTTTCTGAAGAGGTCAGCGTGGGGGCCCAGCTGTGGGTCRGACTCTCTGATGAACTGCATCACCTCCTCCACTGTCCAGGACGAGGGGTCCCGGCTGCTGAGGCGGGAGGCGTCACGGGGGCCCAGGAACCTGTCCGAGCCTGGGGGTGCCAGACAGGGCTGTTACTGGGGGTCCCYGGCACTGCCCCATGGCCATTCCCCCCCAATCCACCACTCAGCTCCTCTCCCACAGCAGGGCAGAGACACGGCAAGGGGCACGTCCCAGGAGTGCACATCCCAGATTCCTGCAGTGCAGGCCTGGCACTGAAGCCTTATTCCCTCTCCTTAGGCCTGACTTTTCAGGGCAGCCTCCTGTACTGAGCCCTGGTCCCCTCTCTCCAGCCCCACTCCCCTGGTTCATCCTCAGCTCCCACTCCTTGTGCATGGGCTGACACTTCCCATCTCAGCAGAGCCCTGCCATTCCCACGTCTCTCCCCATGCACGGTTCCTCCTCCCCTCCCAACACCTTCTGCACATCTAACACAGCAAAGCTGCTTYATGTTTTCACTGGCTGCRCCTTCTGAKGGACTGAACCCACAGGTGACCTCCTGTTGTCCWCMAGCACGGCTTGAGCTGGCACAGCTCCTGCTCCCAGCCTGCACAGCCCCTTGTCTCAGCTCTGCCTAAAAACGTGTGGGGGAGGCACCAGCAGCCTGAGCTTTTCAGAGGTTTTTACTGATGCCATGCACCTAAAATGACACTTTTTGCAACCCCACATGCTGCAATGAGCAGTTCAGCTCTCCTGCCCCTCTTCCTCCATACAGACAAGTGCCACTCATGCATCTGCTCACCCTACCAGGCAACTTTTGACTCCCCAGCCATTCCCAGTCCATCCTTTCAGACTCAGATACCCACTGATCACTTGGACACAGTTCAGCTCCTGCCTGTTTCTCCCCACTGACCTCCAGGTTCACCCAGTCACCAGCCAAAGGAGAAATGTCACCTGTGCACACTGCCAGGTGCCATCACACCTAACAGACTCATCTGGCTGTGCAGAGCCCAGCCTCTGGTACTTGCTGAAGTCAGARAGGTGTAAGTGGAGCTGGAATAGCCCTCTATTGCCCAATGACAGCTGCAGGCTGTTGTGAGCTCTTACCCCCAGAGCTAAGCCTGCGCAGGGCAGAGCTGCTGCCCTGGCTGAGGCTGGAGGGCTGGTGCAGGTGCCTGTATCCTGGCAGCCGAAAGTCTCTGGAGCTCCTGCTGTGGCTGGATGAATTGACAGAGTTCAGGGCAGAGTCCATGGGGTCCAGGCGAGGCTCTAAGGGCCCTGGGAGGCCATCTCCCAGGACAAAGGTTTCACCTGGAATGCACCAAGCTGCAGTTAGTGCACACAGTGCCACGGCCCTGAGCTCCCGTGTGGGGCAGAGCCACAGCAGTGTCAGGATTCACTGAGTCTGAGCCCTGGCTGGTCTCCTCCCAGAGCCCTGGCATTCACCAGCTGCCAATCTGCAAATGGTGTCACCCTCTGCCAGTGTCAGTCCACCCAGTGTAGTCACCATGGTCCCAGACTGGAGCAGCAGCTCCTTTCTTCAGCTGATCTGTTCATGCCAAGTGAACCCTGGCTGTCCTGGGCCCCTCTGTGGCCAAGGGGCACTGTGGGGTAGGGCAGGGCTGTCCCTTCTGGATGCCAAGGGACACAGAACTCAGTCCTGAACAGGAAGGGGAGGGGATGCTCCCCAAGGGGTCACACATTGCACATCAGTGTGCAAGGGAATGGCCCTGGTGTTTGGCATTGGGGTGTCAGACACATGCAGGGAGCTGTGCCATCAGGGCCAGGCAATGCTCCCACACTGTGCTGSTCCTCTGGCCCCAAGAGCAACGTGCTGGTGATGAGCTGCTCATCCCTCCTGGCCTCCTGCTGGGCCCTTTTGCAGCCTGACCACATCAGAGGCCAACTCCTGCACTGGAACACGCACAGGAGGGCCTGAGGGCTCTCCCCAGGCAGGGTGTTAGAGCAGTAGTGGCTTCCTCACCCTCTCCAGAAATGCWCTGAATTTGCAGCTGTGTGTGGCACTGTGGGATGGAGGGGCTGAGGAGGCTGTGCAGGGTGACAGGTTGCACTGGCTGAGCCAGCAAGATCTGCCTCAGCTGTTACACTGTGACAGCTCCACTGCAGGGCCACCTTTGCAGGTTTTACTGTGGCACAACTGAGTCTCAGCCCAGGTGGTCTTTGTGCCTCAGGAGTCACCCTCARACACCTGTGTTCTTTATGAGGAAACACCTGCCAAGGAGGGCAGCAGCTCCAGACCTGCCAGCACACGTGGCTGGGAGCTGCAGCTCCTCCACCAGCATYTGTAGGGACCCTGAGGGCAGCTCACAGCCCTGAGCTGCTGCCACTCAAACACCACGGAGGTGACAAGGCTGAGGAAGCCTGAGCACTGGCCAGGCCCTGGGTTTCTTCCCTGGCATCTCCCAAACTACAGGAGCAGCAGGTGAGAAGCCAGCACAGCACTGCTGTGCTCAACTGGGATCATGGTGAGGGTGCAGGACCTGCAGCCTGTGAGACCCAGAAGCTGCTGAGATTTTCCACATTCCCTGCTGAGCTGATGCTGCCACACTCCAGTGAAGGAAGTGCAGCCTGCCAGAGCCTGGAGTGGTTCCCAAGTGCTGCAGACCTTGGGTACCATCGACTGGGGCAGCCTCTCCTGGCTACACCTTACTGCTCTGCTTTCTGTGAACTGTGGCACTGCTGTGGGAGCTGGGATTGCTGGAGTTGTGTCTGTGTTTGCGCTGAGATCCAGAGGCCAGTTCAGCTGCTCCAGCCCTGACCTTCCAGGGCTTCACATCACGAGGATATGAAAAGGGAACACACTTATCTGGCTRTTGGCCAGCCTGGTGTGGGGTTATCATTGAGTAATTGCTGTTCCCACCTCAGGGCTGTGCYACTCTGCACTTGAAGCACTGCTGCCTTTCTTTGCTTTTAGGTCTCTGGGATGTGCCCAGGAACAGCAGCACAGCCTTAAAACCTCAGGCACAAATCTCTGCTGGTGTGGAGACTGTCACCCCTGGTGACCTGTCCTGTGTTGTCACTCACTTCCTCATGGACAAGTGTGATCTCACCTGCTCTGGGTGCACAAAAAATACTTTGCTGACTCATGGCTATTCCTGAATAACTTCAAACCCCTCCTGCACTCCCACCATTGCATTYCAGTCCCAGACTGGGAGCAAACCAGAGCTGGGAGCCCTGGGCTGGGCTGGGTGGAGATCCCTGCCCAGCCCCACACACCCGTGGGTGCCACACTTTGGGTTTCCACTGCAGCTGCTTCCAAGCAACTACATCTGGTCTCCTGTTCAACAGGACAGTTCTGTTTAAACCCCAAATCACTTCCCATTAAACATCTGGGGGAGGTGCTGGCTGCCAGGGAAGGACAGAGGGCAGTGGGCACAGCCCTCTGAGCATGGGAACAGGTCCAAGCTGTGCATCCCAGCCCTCCAAGGAAACACAGCACCTCCTGAGGTGACAGAGAGYTTCAGCTTGCCAGGAAGTCCTGGGACACTCCCCCAGGTGTGCTGGATCATGCAAACACACGTGTGTGAGTGCTCCCAAAAACCCCAGRGCTCTCACAGGGGGATTTGCATCAGCAAATGGAATTTCAGGCCCCAGTCTGGGAGGCTGGGAGAGCACAAGCACAGGTTCCTGTCAGTGCAAGGCTGAGGATCCAAAACTCACCCCCAGAAATGACTTAACAATTCACACAGAGTCGTGACAGGAATGTGCTGTGATGCATTCTGCAAATATGGGATCCTGTTCTCACATGCTGCTCATCACACACCCAAGGGCCATGSATGAAGGCCTGGCACATTTGTTTGCCCAGGAGGTAAAACTGAAGGCACACAGTGATCCCCAGGCTCCCATCCCTGCACAGGTGAGGGAATGTTTGGGCTGCAGCACTGCAGCACAGCTGGGGGCTTTGTGGCAGGGTCAGAGCAAGAGAGATTGAGGGTTTCCCTAGAAATACCAGGACTCAGGGAACTGCTCAGTGAATGATCCCTGCAGGGAAGGCAAGAGGGGAATGATCACTGCCCCTGGGAAGCACCTGCAGACAAGATGCTCCTGCAAGTGCCAGGGCACAACTGCACTCAGGCARGATCCTGAATCCTTCACCTTGGATAAGCAGAGGAGGAGGTGGCTGATCCTTAGGCACATTTCCTTACACAAACTGTTGGGTTTAACTAAAGGCTGGCAGTTGGCACATTGGAGGGAAATATGCCACAATTAGTGGCTGAGAGGCAGGGAGCAGATAATTAAAGTTTAATTAAACAAATAGTGCTGTAGACTCAACAGTGTCATTTTACTGCTAAAACACACGAGTTTGGCCACAAGCACAAATGTGATTTGCACTATTCCTGAACACCCACTGCTTCCAGCAAGTGATGGGCTGTGAAGGCAGGTCCCCACTGTGCTGGGGCTGCAGTGCTTCAGCAAAGAGCCACACAAACACCACTGGATGCAAGAGGAAAAACAATGTGAGATGTGAGATCCTCTCCTCATGTCTCTGCTTCTTGCCAAAGGCAGGGTGAATGGAGATGTCCCACTGCTGCTCACAGCCTTCCACGTGGCAAACTGGGCTGTGTTCAGGAGCTGCTGTCTGAGACAGACTTCAGTGCCATGAGGAGATGCACCTTGCTCAAGACATACTCAATGTCTGAGTATTTCAGGTGCATATTCTTAAAATATATGCTCTGAAATGCAAATATTCCTGCCTGAACCTCAATTTCATGGTGGAGGAGGATGTATTCATTACAGCTTTTAGCTGTRGGACAGGAATGAATTYCTAGCTGGAATTTGAAACTGCACCTCATTKCTCCCTGCTTGGATGAAGAACAGGATCAGACCAAGCTGCTGAGGAAGGATCACCCCCCTCACATGCACACACACTTCCTGCTCACTTATCTGTGGTTTTCTGGGAGAGGCTGGAGARTTCTGGCATCCAGATGGCACAACCCATTTGAAGGCCAAGGGGTAACTTTATAGATTTTGAAGAAGACTGAGAATCAATCTTGTAGAAACCTAATGAAGGCTTCTCCTTGGAATTACCCATTGTGGAAGCCTTTTCTCTTCACTGACAATACAGGGTGTGCAATATTCACCACCCAGCCCAGGCATCTGAACCTTTGGAGCAATCCAGTGCTTCAAGAACAGGCTGAACACTGCATGTCCCACCTGCTGGGGCAGGAGGAGGGGCTGGGCTGTCCCAGAGGTTGCCCAAATGCAGTGGCTGATGCATCAGAGGGGAATCAAGGAGACCAGCACCCATTTGGAGGTGAGAAACAGAAGGGGCCTCAGGGAACAGGTTTTGTCAGTGTGCTGGAATAGATGAGGCACTGCCACACACCAGCTCTGTCTTCACTTCAGCTCTGTGACAGACCCACAGTTTTCATCACTGCAGATAATGAGGCCACTAGAAACTGTCCATCACAGAATCATGGAATGGTTTGGGTTGGGAGGGACTTTAAAGCCCATCTAGTGCCACCCCTGCCATGGCAGGGACACCTCCCACTGTCCCAGGCTGCTCCAAGCCCTGTCCAACCTGGCCCTGGAGGCTTCCAGAGATGGGGCAGCCACATCTGGGCTGGGCACATTCAGACCAGCAGTGCTGAGAGCCAGCTCAGTGACTGTGCAGAGCACAGGAGACAGTGATGGACACAGAACAAATCACCCCCAGTGCTGCCAGGCTGGGCTCTCACACCTGGGATCAGCCACCCCAGCAAAGCAGGGAAATGGGGGTTCCAAAGGGACAGCAACAGAGCAYGAAGCCACTGAACTGGGAGCCCACCCAGGAGTCTCCAGCGAATTTTCAGGGATTTCAGTCACAAAGAATTGTGAGTAACAGCTTGGCAGACTTCACCATCCAGTAATTAAAAGCCTCAGTAAGATTAAATCTTCAGTCTGCATTATGAAGGGTTTGCAGCTCAGAACAAAAGTGGGAGTGCATTTGTTGAAGACTACTCCAGCTACCTGGGCTTCCTGGAAATCTCCCACATGTGCATGCAAGGGACACCCGTGGATCCCACAGCAAAGAGGGCACTCCTGCAGCTGCTGCTGGGAACATCTGCACCAAGGSTATCCCCAGGGGCTCAGGAAGGAGCAGCAGTGTGGGATGGGGATGTGTGGCTGAGCTGGTGCAGCCAGTGACACCCCCTGGCTGTTTTAGGGAGGCCTGTGAGGAACAAGATGAGATCCTGGGAAAGGGCAGCAAGTTCCTGGCTGTACAGCTGCACATCAACATCTGTACARCTGCACATCAACATCTGTACAACAGGCTGCAGCAAACCCTCAGGGAAAAACCTGGGGGCAGAGGGACTGAGGCAGCTGGGCAGTTGGAGCACTGTTAATCCCAGGGCAACTAAACCAGATTACAGGGTGTGAGATGAGGACTGYCAGGGTTAGAAGGAATTCCTGCTGCATTCCACATCCGTGTGGGGAACCTGTCTCACCMCAGAGCAGCTCATCCACTCCCCCTCTGGAATCCCAAGCACAACCCATGCCAGGGCCAAGCAAAGCAGCTCCCTGAAGCCACAGCTGGGTTTGGCAGGGCACATCTGCCCCTGCTGCAGGGGACAGGGGAACAGCCAGCTTTGGGAAGAGATGCTGTGCTCACCTTCCAAAGGGTGCCGGTCATTCTTTGGTAACTTGGGGGACAGAGGAGCACTGTATGGAGGGGGGTCTTGGGAATAGCGCTTTGTGGCCCGGCCTGGTCCCTGCAGAGAGCCTTCTAACGAGCTGCTTCTGTCTAGGAAAGAGAACAAGCCCTCTTTAGGAGTGGAGACCTCCTGGGAAATGCAGTTGTGACAGTCCCCTGAGTCCTGCATGCATCGCCAGCCTGGGCAGCCCCCAGCTGTTGCAGCTGCARTGCAGCACAGCTGGCAGGGCTCAGCAGAGCAGAGCTTGCAGGTTTTGTCAGAGAAAAAGGGTGGTGAGAAAGCTAACAAAGAGTCTTAGCCATGTTTTGCCATATTTCACCCCAATGTCACCTCCAATTGACTTTTATTTCTCCTCATTCTACACCTTGGCTCATCCCACACAACTCCTGCTCATCCCACACAATTCCTGCTCATCCCACACAATTCCTGCTCGTCCCACTGTCACCTTTCAGGTGGGCCACTGGCAAACAAGCCTTGGATGCTTTGCAACCCCTCTGTGCCACGCAGAGGATTAAACCCTACTCCAGTTTTCAACTTCCCCCCTCCATGGCCCCCCCAGGTGCTGTCACTGCTGCTCCTCTCCAGACACAGGCCAAGGGTGGGATCTCCACGTTCTGCACATGGGATGGGCTGGGACATCTCTGCACACACACAGTCAGGGGGGGATGCACAAGGGATGGAAGCAGTGACACTGATGGGGACAGCAGCCASGTAGGTGACACAGGGGTGGCACACCCTGTCCAGCTGCCCCCTGCCCAGCAGCTCCCAGCTGGGCCCCTGCAGCCACCCTGAGCACGGGTGACACCTGAGAGGGCACAGCGTGCCTGGGGGTGGGCACAGAGGGGACAAGTGACCCTGCGCAAGTGGCAGGAGCCACCAGCAGCCCAGAGCAGCCCCCAGAGCTGGCACAGGGCAGGAGCAGGAGCAGGAGGGGCAGCAGGGATGGCGGGACCCACACCAGGGGAGATGCAGAATGGCCAGCACACACAGGTACAGGGGGAAGCACCACATGGGCACAGCTGAGCTGAGTAAGGAGAAACACAAAGGTAGGGAAGGTATCTATTTAATCAATATCCTTTAGGGAAATGAAAGAGCTGCTTGTACTGAGGCCTTGGGRGTCAACAGCAGAATGAGCAAAAATCACTGGGACATTGCCAGAAAAACAAATTCCATGCTCAGGATGAATTTTTTATTCTTACAGTGAATAAAAAACTGTTTCTTATTCACTGTAAGAAACCCTCACTGCCCAGAGAGGGGAACACATGCTCCTGGGAATGTCTCTGCATAGCCCTGAGTTAAAATCACAACCTTCTTCACCCAACAGCCACAGAACCACAACACAAGGTGATGCTTTCCAAAAGTTTCATCAGGTTTTGGTTTGGGWTGTTTATTTTTTAAACTGGTTGACATTAAAAGTAATGCAAACACAGCAGGTCAGGTTATAGAAGTTAATCCTAGGAATCAGAAGTTATGTAGGTGTAAATTAATGAGAGGATAAACCAAAAATATAATTTTATAGGACAAGTTTTAAGAAAATACAGAAATGGARTAACAGACAGAGCTGTACTCAGATSATMAGGAAWAAAARRAAAWKSCYTYMRKTYMRAAATGACATAAACCTCATGAATGTGTATCATCAAAGAGGAAATAATCTGAGAGGGAAGGATACCAGTGCATAAATGCTCACTTTGAGAAGGATGCTGAGAACAAGCAGATCATTTACTTGGATGAAAAAAGGCCCTGCTCAGCATGGAGCTGTGCACSTCAGAGGATGGGGAGTGCAGGGATGGAGGGAGGTTTTAACTCCTTCAGTGCAAAGGCAAAGATGGGCCCATGTTCCAGCTACAGGAGGRACAAGCACAGGGGAACAGAGTGAGGGGACACTGTGCAGGGGGGTAAGGACTGAGAGAAAAGGAAAAAGGGCTGTCCTTGCCTCCAAATGACAGGACAGCTGGGAGGGAYATTTCACCTCTCCTGCCATGCCTGGTGCTGCTGTGGGCCAGCCCAAGGCCACCAGCATGGACACCTTTGTGAGCAGTGACAGYCACCTCACCTTGTCAGGCCACTCAGGGCTTCTAATTTAGGACAGAGCACCTTGCACTGAGTGCACTGGCACCTCCTCCCAGGCTGCAGAGCTCACCTACACACCTGGCTCAGGTGTTGATGCATCTGTGACATCCCCCTGCAGCCAGTGCACTTGTAAGATGGTAGATTTAGACTGGATATATGGAAGAAAAGCCTTCCCTGAGGGTGGGGAGGCCCTGGCACAGGCTGCCCAGAGCAGCTGTAGCTGCCCCTGGAAGTGTCCAAGGGCAGGCTGGACAGGGCTTGGAGCCACCTGGGACAGTGGAAGGTGTCCCTGTCCATGGCAGGGGGTGGAATGAGATGAGCTTTAAGGTCCCTTCCAATCCAAACCATCCTTCCAGGTGCAGCCATGCTGAGCACTGGGGGCAAGGCTCTAAGGATAAAAGAAACAGGACAGGAACCAAATCATCCACCACTGACAAAGTCAAACAACTGAATTTGTTTGTCCTCAAACTGGAGACTTGAGGGTGCAGAGGAAGCCAGGAATGACAGTGCCCTGAAACTCTGGGTGTGCTGCAGTAAATTCTAACAGAACTCAGCACTGCCTCACTCAGAGTCACTTGAAATGTGGTGCCACTATTGGAAAAAAAAAAAAAAMGTGGAAAGAAATGTTTTTACAATAAAATGTCCCACCTCAGCAGTACCACAAGGCTTGTGGCAGGCTCTGAAGGAAAGGGCAGGAAAAACACATGGCACATTCTATGTAAGGTTTTCATCAGAGGAGGCTGACCCAAAAACCTCCCTGAGATCAGGAAATCCTGATCCAGCACACGAGGGGAGAGAAACCAACCTCATACACCTGGAATTCAGCAAGATGTCACATAGAGAGACAGAACATGAATTACCAGGAGCCTTGTTCTGTGCACAGAGATCTGATTTGAGAGGTAAAGCTGTTGGCAGCACAYTGAGAAAGAACATGAGACTGAGAGCAACTGCCAGTGAATCTGCCTGAGGAGCATCTTTGTGTCCAGTTTAGTAACTGTAATAACTTTGGCAGAAATTTTAGAGATTTACTGATGAAATCTGCTGATGTCTTCCCATGTCAGGCCAGACAAAGTAGCATAAAATCAGGCAGGAGGGATATACATGGAACCAAGAACCTGCAAGGAGGAAAATCCAGCAGTTAAATCCAGATGTGCACTTGCAGCCCTATCCCATGAGCTGGTGCCCTGCAGGTGACAGAAGGCAGGTGGATGTGACCAGGACAGGCTGATCATCACCTGGCCCAAGGACACAGTGACTAAAAGTGACTGCAGAGACATTTCCTGTGGCCATGGTGGCACCAGGTCCCCAGAGCTCCTCCCCAGAGTGCTGGGTCACACTCTGGCCACCCCAAGAAGTTTAAGTCAAACCAACAGTGTCTGAGGAGAGCAAGAAGCAGCCAAATGATGAACTCCTCTGAGGGCTACAGCTCCTCTGAAACTACTTCCAGAATAAAGAGAACCAAGTTTAGCTAAAAGACAACATTAAGACCAGGAGACACAGACACCAAGTTGCCCAAGAGTAAATTAGGGCTTGAAWTTACAACACAGTTTCTAAAATCTCAGCATTAACCCCTGGAGCAGTCTCTAGTGGAAAAGCAAAACCTGTAACTCCAGAGTTAATGCARGAAGCACCATGTGCTGTGGTGCTGTAACAGCCAGGGCTCAGTGCCCCAGAAGGTCTCTGGAGCAGCCAGGGCTCTCTCCAGCCCTGTGTTTTCAGACAGCTCCAGGTCCCACCATGTCCATGCTGCCATGAGCATCAGTTCCTGATGCACAGCTCAGCCTGCTTCTCCTCATTTCCATTCACTCAGCAAGGCAGAATGGCAGCACACTGCTGACCTCAGGGTGCTGCAGACCTTCCCTGTGCCCCAAGCACACACACCAATCCTCCATGGCATCCACAGGGGTGCTCCCAGTTTGTTCTGGGAAYTCAGACCAGCTCCCAGTCCCAACCAGTGGCCGTTTACTGGAAGAACCAGCCCCATACAATACATTCCTGTACTGGAGAGGAAACAAGGCAGGACATGCAGAGCTGAAGGTGAGACCACAGCAGCCTTGACAYCTGGTGTGATTTAAGGATGTACAACTCCACCCTCATTGCTCCATGACCAGCCCAAACTTCCCCAAATCACCAGCACTGTTTCCCTGTCCTCACCAGAAGCCACTGTAATGTGTAGATAATAAAGTTTACCATCTTCTTTCAGGTGCCTGAGGAAGGTGTTACATGAGCAGATGCCCAACAAGCTCAGACATCAGGATGAACTGCAGGACCAGGTGCTGTCACACCTCTRACTGTGGTTAATTTTTGTTTAAGTGCTGCAAACTCTCTGAATCAGAGTTCAGGATGGGCAGGTCTCAGCATCGTGTCAGATCCTGTGCTCTGCCTGACTTCCCCTGAATTCTGATTTATACTTTTTCACTCTGCCCAGCAGCCCAACTCTTGGCACAGCCACCACTGACCTCTCATGGAGGCTGCAAACTCTGTGTGTGAGCTCATCCATGCCCAGAGCTGGGTGCTTTTCCTCCCACTTTTGCTCTCTCTCATGACAACAGGGTACCTCCACCCTGCAACATGGGGATTTCTTCTATTTGAGGGCTCCTCAGAGGAAAGCCTCCAGTCCCAGTGACTGGTCATGCTGCTCCTGTGCACATCCTGCAGCTCCTCTGCTCCTGGCCCTGCTGGCTCCAGCCAGGAGGAAGCAGAGGATGGGAAGAACCTCTTGCTCTCTAGACTCAAAGGTGCTTTGTGAGGTGCAATGAATGGAAGCACTGTGGCATTTTGGATGTTGCTCCTACATCTCGTGCTGAGCAACTTCTCCTTAAACACTTCTTCCTAAGTGCCCATCCTTTTACATTCACACAACTTCTGCTTTTCTTGCCAGAACCATAATTATGCACAGGATTAACTTTGCAAAGACCTCCAACAACACAACAGCTGTTTGCTAACTCGAGGGGGAAGAAAGCAAGACAGAGGAGATCAGCACTTTCAACCACCTAAGAGTGTGCAGCCAGCTTTGATCCTCTCCATGACTGATATTTCTGGAGCAGGAGCTCCCCCAGAACCAGGCAGCCTGTGGGGCAGCCACTGCCCAGCACTGTGGGGGAACTGCCAGGCTTGTTTTCCACTGCTTCAACTTCAGAGCAGTTTTGCAGCCTGACAATCTGCACTGTGGCTGCACTGCCCTGCTGGGGTGAGCTGCTTCAATGCCAAGCCAAGGAAGACAAAACCACCTCTTGGATTGCTGCATGAACATCACCCCTGAACAGCCCATGCTGTCACTGAGGGCTGGCTGCTGCCAGCAGATCCACAGCCAGCGTAGAAATCACTCTCCTTTAATTAATTACTAATTACAGTTTAATACCTGCYRCATGTTATCACTSTCCCTCCTCATGCAGTCTTTCACCTGAATTCCTAGCTGTATGAAGTCACCAAAATCAGATTACAGGAGGAGGGAAGGACTGGGGGACGAGGAGAGGAGGGAAGACAAGGAGACAGCACGGATGAGCGGAAACCTCCAGCGGAGATGGAAACCAAACTGACAGGCAGAAAATGCAGCTGGAATCCTACACAAGAGCCCTGTGGGCACGTGCACGACACTGGGAGTGATGTAATGAACCCTGTGAGAGGGCTCAGGAATGGGTGCCTGCCTCCAGAGATACAGATACAATCTGGGGTAAGACACTGGAGCACCTGGGTCCCTACRGTGCCGCCCCCGCCCCAGCTCCTACCTGGTAGATACCTGTCGTGGTCGTACTCGTGTGAGCGCTGCATGTGGCTGTTCTGAGTGAAAGGCTGGTTCCCAAAGAGGTTGTCACTGCGCAGATTGTGGCACAGCTTCTCCAGGAAGCGGAGGACGTAGGTGATACTGTTTACTGCGGGCAGGTTCAGAGTGTGCTGTTCCCGATCAAACACAGCTGGAGACAGAAACAAACAGAGCCCAACACGTGAACCCCCCGCCAGGGCGGGAGGCTACGCCCAGGGCCTCACTCCCAGCCAGCTCCTGGATCTCAGCATCGCGGGGCTGTCGAGAGCCAAGCAAGCCACTGCTCTGTGCTGCTGGGGCAGGCCAGGACCAGCAGGCACAGGCCAGCAGCAGCCCTGCTGCACCCAGCTCGGGGCCAGGGGAGGAAAGGATTCCAGCAGGGGCCTGCAGATCCAGCTATCACGGGCTTAAAGGAAAATAAAACCAGGGGTGTTYCTTGTCTTTCCGTGAGGAGCTGTGGAATCCCCCCTGCGCTGGCTCTTGCAGGGTGGGGCAGGATTGCTGCCCAGGCTGAGGCCAGCACTGAGCACTGCCTGCTCCAGCAGCTGTGCCTGCAGGCCATGGGAACTGCTCCGCTCTGAGGCAGTGCCAGCTGCTGCTTCACTGACACGGATGTGTGGCAAGAAAGAGAAGACAGAACTCTTCTGTCTGCCCCTGGCCTGTGGCTGCAGCGAGCTTCAGGACAGAYATCTTCCAACGAGAGAATTCTTGCAGCAGCCTCTCTGGAGGCAAAGTGCTGCGGGCCCGTTCTCACCTGAGATGACCTCTCCCCCGTGGCCTTGTTTTAAGAAGGAGAAGACTGTTTTCTGATGATAAGCACAATCAATGCAGGCCTGTACTGCTTGCTGCAGGACAACAGAAGCTCGAGCTGGTCCAAAATGGTCTGGCAGCTGCTGAACTTTCTTCTTGTCTAGGTGGGGCCCAGTGCTGCCGTTCTTGTTCAAGTAAATGCAAACTGCCAAGATGAGAAATGTGTTTGCTGTTAACCCACTCAGGAAAGCAAGAAACAGATGCCTAAAATCCAACCTGAGAGATGCTGAGATTTTAAGACTGTCCAATCACTCACAAAGTGGAATCCACCACGAGTGCCTGACTGCCACTCCTCACAGTGGAGCTGCTTCTAGAGAGGAATCACCTCCAAAATCTTCCTGCCTCATGCTCACCTTCCAAACTGCTGCTGTTTCTCCCATGTTCTCCCCTGCAGTCAGACTGTAAAGGTTTCCATGCCAGCCAGGTAAGGTGGCTGTGATGTTCACAGGGAAAGAAGGAATGCAGCCCCCACTTTCTAGGGGTTCCCACAGTGTTTCCTTTTTAGGGAAACTGGCCTCTTTAGGTTCCTCTGCAAACTGGCCAATTACATTCTGGGGAAACAGAGGGCTCAGCCCAGATCCAGTGCTTGACTCAACATGTCAAAAGCAGCTTTGCATTAGATTTTCCTGGCCAGATTCATCCTCAGCTGTAGCAGTGCCTACACTCTTCACTACTGCTCCTCCTCCTCCCCTGCTCCCTCCTGCCCCTGTGTGCCTTGATATCCTGGCTGGAGCTGGGCAGATCACAGTCCTTCAGCACCTCCTCTGCCCCTGGAGCAGTTCCAGCTGTGCCTTGCACGGTGTGGGAGAGCTCACAGGGGCTCACAAGGGGTGCTGCACACCCAACTGCCCCCAGGCACAATGGGCCACAAGTGTCCCTGGAGAGCTGTGGAGCCACYAGCATGCAGGGGAAAGGGTCCTTGCACTCAACAGGTGGGCTTGCAATCTTCCTACTTCATTATTTCCACTAGAAAGATAAATGAACAGCTGCTCTGGACACACATGCCTCTCTCAGCCAGCCCTTCTGGAGTGATGAGGATTGCTGGTTTACAGGAAGAAATGGGACTCTCTCAGGGTGTTGCTGCCTGCCTGCTGCAGATCCTAACTGTGCAATCCTGTCAAGAATGGGGTCCAAGACCCTCCTTACCTGTGGGAGCCTGCATGGCAGAGCTGGGGATTGTAGCAGCGTCCTGGGGCACAGTGCTTGTGTCTGGCTCTGGGGTACTGGTTGTTGGAGAGGTGGGTGCTGGGTTCAGCAATGTCCTAGGTTTCCTCTGCAGAAAAAGAGGAGATATTTCTCCTTTTACCCCTGCTCTCCTTTACCACCCATGATCACTACACTCTCTCCTCTGCATCCAACAGACAAGGCACTGTGGAACATGAYACATTTCTGATGGTGATGACGGGGTGTCTCAAGAGCCTAGTAAACAATAAGTGAGTATTTTACAAACCACAACCCTGAACAGTAACAAGCCTGGGACCTGCCACCTCTGTTTGACTCMGACTAGCCACACACAAAGGACAGGAGAGCTTCTTCTACCCTTTGGCCATCCTGTCATGCTCCCAGCATCTGCCATGCTTCTCCACAGCCAATGCACTTCCAAAGACAYGGATTCTGGATGGAAATGATCTTTAGGACACAGACATTCTCTACASCTGGGGCTGGGCTCAGAGGATACTCCCAGCCCAAACACCCCTCTGCTCTCCTACTTGCTGCAGTCACACAGCCAGAGGCTGAGACAGACGTGCACAAACACACGCATGCACCAACCCATGGCAGGACCTGCAGCACCTGCTGTTCACCCGCCTGCATCAGCATCAGCTTTTACCTTACTGCCAGGCTTGGGGCCTCTCTTTCTGGGGAATTTCAAAGGCTCCACTGACTTGGAGGGTGCAGGCATGGGGTGGTGCATTAGCGCTTTGGTCGTTCGACCACGCTTCTTCCCTGCTTTGCGACGCCTTTGCCCTTGGTGCTGCCCCAAACCAGTCTTTGTGCTACTGTGCATGCTAGGTTTCTCCGAGTTTACTTCGGAGGCAGGTAAAGGGCTCTTTGGGATCACAACTGAAATAAAAAGAGAAAAAGCAAATGTAATTAAATCAGGCGAAGAATCAAAGCAAGAGCAGCCTCCATCTTTAYACAGTGTCACATGGGGAAAGGCTGGAGTGCTCCCAGAGCCCTGGGTGGGGGCTGCTCTCCATGGCAGAGTGAAAAGCAAACACACGGGTCCCTGGCTCAGCACTCCAGCTGGGGGACACTGGGGCTTCACCTGGGTGGGCTGAACTCCAGAAGGATCAAGCTTGTGGGCCTGATATTTCTAAMTCTAAAAGATTTTAGYTTGCTAACTCGTTCCCAAGGGAAGAAATTCYCTGGAGAGCTTTCTCTCAAAACAATTTCATCMAAACAACTTTCTTTCTCAAAACAGTTTTCCACCAGGTGGTGTTTTGCTGTTTCTCTAGTTTAACCAATGGGATTAGAGAGGTGTCATTCCTCTTCACCAATCATGTAAGTCTGTATGGGAACACCTTATAAAATGGAGTGAAATCATAGAATAAAGCCTTCTTTTTGTTTTTGCCTTCTGAAAACTGGAGTCTTCATCTTTCATCCCATGTCCAACAGTGACAATGCTTGCAGCCAGACCTTCCTTCCTGAAAATAACTGGTACCTACAGCTCTTCCTCCTGCAAGTGGTGACCTGCCAACAGCCATGGAAAAGGCTCTGAGAGCATTCCTAGGGAGGGATCAGTCCAGACCTGTCTGACATCCACAGAGCCAGCACTGCAAACACTGGAAATCTGGAAATCCCCTCTCTCAAGGCTGACGTCACATCTGTTCTGTCCCTAAACTTCCAACAAACTGCAGGGGAAGGGACCAGCTCCATCCTCACTGCCTGCAAGGATTGCTGCTCCTGGCCCTGAGCAACAGCTCATCTCAGCTGCAGCAGCTGCCCTGCTCCTCCCACACTACCAGAGGCAGCCTGKTCCTTCTTATCTCCTCACTCTTTCCATCACAAAACCAGGTTTCTGGTGTATTTGCCCACAACTCCCCTAAATTTGGTCACTCATCTTTCCCAGGCCTGCTAAAGGCCAGAGATGTGCTGGTCCAGCCTAACAGACCAGTATTTCTTTCTGTTCTAAACTTCTGCTAAAAAGRAACAAACCAAAATCCTGCTGCATTTTGAAAACTGCACACTGATCTTTAGGAAGTCTTGTTTCTCACATCTGGAAACCTCAGTGTGTATTTATTCAATAYAGGGGCAAGGAATTAGGAAAAAAACAAAGCAAACACTTTAGAAATCAGGGGCTTTGTAGTCAAGGAAAAACTCTTAGGCAGGGCAACAGAATGCAAGCAAAGATTGATACCAGGATGGCACAACTGTGGGCATCGGCAGATTTTTAAGGTTTCTGTAATGAGGATTTTAGGAGCAGTTACTGTGAGYAAGGATTCATTCCCCTGGCACARTGAAGCTGTGGCTGCCCCWGGATCCCTGGCAGTGCCCAAGGCCAGGCTGGACAYTGGGGCTKGSAGCAGCYKGG
>CADDXX010000175.1:147904-172682 GCA_902810485.1 Alauda arvensis | reverse complement strand
GGRRGKKKYCCYKSCMWKGSYRGGGWGKGGAACAAGATGAGCTTTAAGGCCCTTCCAACCCAAATCACACAGTGCACCCAGGATCCAGCCCCATTCTGTTTGTCATGTGGGCATGTTTAGTTTTAATTGTATTTCCTTGCTTTTGTGCATTAGCATTCTGTATCAGAAGCTGGGAAGAAGCACACTCATCAGGATCTATGTGACTTCCTGAATAAAGACTTTCTTGTGTCAGGCAGACAGGGAATGTGGCAGAAACAGGGTTTTACTACTCTTTGTCTGAGCTGCTAATGTTAAAAGCAAAAGGTTTTTTTGCTGTTAAGAAAATAATTGTGATAGCTCAGGCACTTCTTACAGCTGATGGTACTCCAGGAGTGCCACCTGCTSCAGGTGACATGTGACACTGAGCTGCAGGGAGGAATGGCACAGGTAAGGCAGGTGCTGATCATGGAATTGTGGGGTCTCTGGCCYCAGGTGTGCAATGACTGAGCTCAGCAGAGAAATGTTTGTATTAAACTGGTTATTACAACCCCACGAGTTGACAGAACAAGGATAACACAGGTAAAATTGAACAGGCTGCCCAAAGAAGCTGTGGCTGCTCCTGGATCCCTGGCAGTGCCCAAGGCCAGGTTGGATGGGGCTTAGAGCAGCCTGGGACACTGGGAGGTGTCCCTGCCATGGCTGGGGATGAGATTTATGGTCCTTTGCAGCCTACACCAATCCATGATTCTAAAGCTCTCCATACTTCAAAGAAACTGTTAAATATCAAAGGGATGTGGAAGCCAAGGCAGGGAGCATTTCCTTTGAGAGCTGCACAATGCTCAGTGTCTAAACCAAGCTGGGCCACAATGAAGTTTCTCTAACGTGGAGGAAAACCTGACAATTCTACAGCTGTGAGGCAAACCTGTGCTCTCAGCTTTACCAGTAACAAACCCAGAGGAATGGGGCATTTGGGAAGTTGGCATGCAGCAGGCAGAGCACCTGGACTGCACCCTTTGCTCCCAGGCTGGGACCACATCACTGGGAACTCAGTGCAAGAAAAAGGAAACTGCTGTCAGATGAAGTCCTGGAGTGCAAGCTTTCACTGTACAATTTTATGTTAAAAAGGGATTTCATCTTTTGGTGAAATAATTGCAAGAAAAATCTGTTGCCCACTTCAGCTGTGAAGACAGTACACATAATATTATCTGCCAGGTTTGAAGAATTGCTTTGGGATTTGGGCAATAAAAGCCCATAGCTGGCTGTGTGCAGATCCCATGATGGGGACACCTCATATCATTCAGCTCAGAGGAGTTCCCACTGTGCCTGTGCCCCTGGCAGCACATCCCTGGTCCCTGCTACAGACACAGCTCCTGCAGGGCTGCCACAGCAAGGGAAGCTGTTCACCAGCACAGGCTGAATGAGATGTAAATGTGCAGCCAGCTCAGGACAGAGACACAGACTGACCTGGATTGGTGCTGTGTGCCCAGCAGTGCTGCTGAGCACAGCCCYRAGCACAGCCCCAAGCACAGCCCTGGACAGGCACTGATGTTTTCCCTGGGGCTGATTCCATCAGGCTGATGCAATGCACAGACATTTTTGTGACCCGGAGTGATTTAATGAAATGAGGTTTTATCCTCCCACAATCCAGCAGACTTGCCTGGCTTTCTGTTGGATTTGAACCAGGATCTGAGCAAACACCAGCCTGTGCTAATGCAATCCTCTTGCCCTACCAGATGCACTGAGCTGTGGGAGGAGGAAACACCAAGAGCTCCAGAGCAGAGTCCTCCCCCCACTGTACCTGCACATCCACGGTGCAGCCCCCAAAACACAGAATTACAGCTGGCCACACTCTGCCTCAYCCCCAAGGCACCACTTCCAGTGACTGGATGKTTCCTAAAGGAGCCYGCAGTTTCTTTTCAGGTGCCTGTTGTTTTCCTGCAGGACTTCAGCCCCAGCTGTCGTGCAGATGTGGTTTACAAACAAGGGATTGCTCTGCAGGGATCAGTGCCCAGCACTCAGCCCTGCCTGCACCCACCCCAGCACCCACAGAACTCCAGAGGTGCAAACAGCTGTGCCCAGCAAGCAGGATKATCTCACAGCTCCAACCTCTCCTTTAACTGCCAAAAGCTTCAATTTACTGCATCTTATTCWTACTATTATTACATCTTAATTATTAAGGCTYTAAAGCTGTCAGAGAGTGTCCAAAGAGGGGCCACAAAGATGCTGAAGGGTCAAGAGGGGCAACACAAGGAGCAGCTGAGGGCCCTTGGTGTGWGCAGCTGGAGCAGAGCACAGAGCTGAGGGCAGAGCTCAGGGATCTGCAGCTCCTCCCGAGGGGCAGCTCCCAGCTCTGCTCTGGGCCAGGGACAGAGCCAGGGCACGGCTGGAGCTGGGCCAGGGCAGGCTCAGGCTGCAGAGCAGGGAAAGGTTCTTCCCCCAGAGGGTGCTGGGCACTGCCCAGGCTCCCCAGGGAATGGGCACGGCCCCGAGGCTGCCACAGCTCCAGGAGCCTTTGGACACTGCTCCAGGGATGCCCAGGGGGGATTGCTGGGGGTCTGGGCAGGGACAGGATGATCCTGTGGGTCACCTCCAGCTCAGGATGTTCTGTGACTCAGCTGGTGACAGTGCCAGCTCAACAGTGAGCAGCTGCCAGAGACATCCTCACCTTTTATTCCTTGGACAAGCCACTGAGAGGAGCCACATTTTCAGAAAATCAGAGAGGCCTCTCTTACTTAAAAAACCAACAGTTTGCTGTTCCTGAGTAATGCAGCATCTCTCTGTRCCACAGCTTTGCTGCTCACCTGAGCTCTGAGCAATCTAACCAACTCCAAMGCTGGCCTTGCTTTGGAGGAGTTGAGTCACACAACCCTGAGATCCCTTCTGACCTGGATTATTCACTGATCTGAACTCATGGTTATTTCAGCTCATTAAGGGCACAGAAAACCAACCACTGGAAAATTTCTGCTGCCTGAACTGTCTTGTTTTGGGTCACACAGGCATCCAGGACAATGGCAGACATGGAGGAGGAGGAGGCTGGCATCAGATCCTTTGGCACAGTGAGAAACATCACCCTGAAGATGCAACTCAGCCATGGCTGAACTCAGAGCCAAGGAGAGCCTGGGCACCACTGATGATGGTATTCATCACTGAAGGATTAGTTCAGACAAGAGTCCTGAGCTTTCTGCAGAAACAAAGAGACTTGACAGAGAATTTCTGATTCCAGGCTCTACTTCCTAATGCCCAAATATCCCCTGTCAGCTGACACACAGCACCTGCAGCTGCCCACCACACTGTGACTGAAACTGCTGCTGACAGGAGACTCTGCACAGTTGCCATCCACACTCTGAGGGTTACTCAGTGCTAGGAAGCAGCATTTATCACCCATCAGCTTGTTTGTGACTTGGCACAGCTTGAAGAAGACACATTTATGTCCTTGGGACAAGAATTACAAAGTCAAAACATGTAGAAAAATATGGAACAGAAAAGTTGAAGTTGCAGAAAGGTTTCCTGCCTTTCTCTCCTATTTACAAGGTTCATTTACCAAGAGCTGCAGGAGCACAAATCCCAAATYCCCATTCTCTGTGCCAAGGGCTCTGTACTCTCAGATGCAGCTGTAGTTCATGTGCTTCTGCCTGGAGGTGTCTGGAATGGCCCCTGCAGTGTCCTGAAGCACAGGGGGGATTTCTGAGCACAGCATTCATGCCCACTCCAAAGCCCCTCTGATGGATGTCCTGCAGGCCACCTCCAGTGGTCCTTTGGGGCTCTCTGCCCCTTGTCCCATCTTCAGCACTCCTGAGGTGGCAGCACTCCAAGAGCTGGGTTAAAGAGACCCATTTAAGATAAGCAAATTTGCCAGAGAGCAGAAATCTTGTTGAGCTCTGGTTGAATCCTTCCCTGCACGAGGCATTTCAATCCYAGACATCCTGAAGGTTGGAGCTGGACAGGAACTGGAGCTCACTGCCTGTCCCAGAGTAATATGTGAATTGTTCAAAGCCCTGTATTCTTCCCAAAGCAGAGACCATCATCACTGGCCACCATGAGCACGACTGGGACAGAAATACAGGCCCTGGGAAGGCTCCAGACTTGGATTGTCCTCAGCTCTCAGCAGACAGGGCAGACACAACACAGGACAAAGGGCTGGAGCAGGGCTGGGAGACAARGGCTCCTTGCAAAGACAGGGATTAAGAACAAGACTCCAAATCCTGGAATTTAAAGGTGAGAAGACAAATGTTCTGATAATTCAGCATTTCCTGCAGGGATTTGTGCTCTCCAGCCTGAAACACCTGTTTGAGCTAAGGCTGAGGAGATATCCAACACAGCACTGGGATCCAAGCACTGCAGGATTTGGCATGTTCTACCTGTTCTCATCAGGAGCTCTCTCTTCTCCCAAAGACACACTTTCTTTTTACACAGGATTTGTTTATCTGCAGGTTTTGACTACTGAAATAAGTTTTCTTTAACCACCAATCCCTTGGCCAGTGGTTAKACAGYAGCACACMAAAAACCCCAAACCCACAGTCYCCAAAACTCTCCATCCATCCTCASCATGGGGGTGCATTATAATGYCTTTTTTGGGCAGGACATCCACAGGCACATGAAAAGCTGTAACTTCAAACTAAAGCAATGCCTTTTGTGCATTTATTCAACCTGACACAGGCTCTGAACATTCATCATCAGTGTCCCATTTCCAAAAGGCTCAGAAATCTGCATGGTTTGCAGCAGCTCCCTTCCTAACTGCTGGCACACACTTGGATGAGCTCTGTCACTGCAGGTGCCACTGCACATCCCCCTGGCACAACATCCCCCTGGCACAAGCTGGGCCATTTTATGAGGTTGTTACATTTGTTTTTCCAGTTGTTTTATTTATCAAAATAAAACAACTGGGAAAAAAAAAACCTCTCAAGAATCCCAGTGATATCAGACTGCTGTTTGCTGTTTGCGGAAGTGTCACATCTCCAGTCTCACAGCAGCATTCCTGTGTGCCCCAAACCACACTGGCACTTACACCCAGGGCTCTCTGAAGCAGTTCAGCAGGGATCCTGCAAASCCTGGCAGGTGTTCCCAGCACCTTGTACCACGTCTCAGGGGTGTGGGGCAGCACATGACTGAGTTTCAGTGACTTGCTTCAAGTGCCAGAGCAGCAGCTGAAGTGCAGAACAGCTCACGTGTCCCACCTCTGACTGGAACCACACACAGAGATGTGGAACAGAACTGGAGACTGCAGTCAGTGCTACTGGAGCTGAAGACAAAAACCCTGCTCTGGGCCTACAGGGTCTGCTTACACAATTAAACACCAGAACTTGGGGCTCAAGAGACCTCTCCATCTCCAAGGCTGCCCTTGGTGCACCTCAGCCTGCCCTACTCACCCAGACATTGTCTAAACCCAGCAGATAATTCTACCCAAGCACAAGGTGCATCTGCTAAAACATTTTCCAAAACAAGAGGCTTTACTCAATAACACACCCCACAAGAGCAATCTGAGCCACTTGGGCAGTGCCAGTGCAGCTGCTGCAGCAGAAACCTGCAGGGGTCTGGCCTGGCCAGAGACCACGTGGAAGGATGTGACACATCTGCCTCCAACATCCTCACCAGAGGCTGCTACCACTCCTCCAGAGCCTTGGGATAAGCAGAAAGGTTTCTGAAGTGATAAAGCAAGGATTACAAGAGGTAGGGGCAAAGAATCATCATTRCAGAGGAGAGAYCTCTGTGTGGGGAATACAGGGATGWGCACTGGGATCCMCACTGCTCATCCATGAGTGACCTGATGAGGGGATGAGAGGTGAGAAGGTGGAATGATTCACCCTTCCAGGGCAGACAGGAGTGTGGCAGCCCATGAGCAGGGAGRGAACACAGCAGGTCACTGCCCCACCATAAACAGAAGGCAGGGAAATGTGGGGAAACCCACTCCTGCCTCCAGCTGCCTCGTGCTCCTACAGGACAGGGAACTCACTGCAGCACTCACTGCASCACAACAGCAGCTCAGAGCACAGCAGTGGCCAGAGAGAGGCAGAGAAAGCTTCCACTATGGAAAAAATGAGAGACCAGAGCACTGGATGGCACCAACTAACAGAAATCCTAAATTCACTGGTTCCAATCAAGCAAAAAGCCTGCAGCTGGTGCCTGGATTCTCATTTCCACAGAGTTCCAGRCTTTCTGGGGACATTTCATCCAGGGCTCAGCTCTGCCCTGCCTGCTGCACACCAGGAGCCYCAGACTGCCCTTCACTGGTCCCATCAAAACTGAGCATTTTGAGAGCTCCTTCACACTGCTCTGACTCTGCTGCACACAACATCCAACACCTTTTAATGGTTTTAATCAGTTTCAGAAGCAGTCACTCTTGTTGTTACTTAGCAGTTTTTGAGTTTTAGAGTATAAATATCYCTGTGCAGATATTCCTTAGGGAGGGGAAGTGCTCTGAGATGCAGCACAGCAAATGTCAGGCTGTGCCACACAAAGGATGTGTCCCCAAACTGCCCTGGGGTCAGCACCATCCCTGCTCTGCTGAGGGCAAAATAAACACACAGAAGTGACTGCCTCGTGACCAGAGACACACAGTGACAGCCTGTGCAGAGCAAGGATGCCCAGATTGTTKTCCTCAGCAAAAGTCATGTTCAGTTTTGTGCTGAGCACACAGATTTCCTTAGTCCCATACCCAGGTCTTCATTTCTCTTCCACAGAGGRAAGAAGTTAACTGCTCTGTACCCACTGAGCAGCATTAGGAAACGAATGGGGAAACTGAGGCACACATCTTTCCTATAAAACCCTGCMAAGTTTGGCACTTGGATAGGGAAAATGGCCTCCTGTCCCAGCACTGGAGCTGCCAAACAAGTTCTCCCTCACCAGCAGCTCAAAGCCCCTCGTATCTCAGCACATTTGCTGTGGAACATCTGCACAACCAGCCACAAACCTCTCAGGCTGCCCATTACATGTCTGGAGCCTGGAAGAGCAGCAGCACATTCCTGCTTTTTCAGCCCTTCTTCTCCCTACCATGGCCCATTCCAGCAGGCAAAGCAGAGGAGCTGAAGGATCAGGCTGGGAACAGACCACAGGCATTTACAGCCTGGAGAAGAAGGGCAGTTCTGGACAGCAGGGCTGGCTCAAGGGMCTCAGTGTGCACATGGGGATCACACAGGCAGCCCTCAGCAGAACTACAGCCCAGACTGCAGCAGGGCTGCTATTTTTTAATTTAATTTAATAATTTGTTCTCTGCAGAGTATCCTCATCACCCTCAGAGAAACATTCACCTGTAGGAGCCAGTGTGCAGCAACCTTGGCAGCCCAGTTACACAAAGCTGGTGGCCTTAGCTCACACTCTCATGCACTGTTTTTATTTCTCCAGTGCTCAGGGACTTAACTCTGGGTGCAGTTCYCAAGGTCAGCCAGATGTTCCTTGGCACAGGGGCCTCCAGCTCCCCCAGCCCGTCTGGAGCAGGGCTCCTCCTCCCACAGCTGCCAGGTCAGACAAGGAGCTGCAGTGAGCCTTCTACTGCAGATGGTTCAAATGCAGAGGGCAAGGAAATGCCAGGTTTATCTACAACCACCCTCTGCTCATCCCAAATCAGCAGGTTTTCTCATGTTCCCATCCCACCACTTCTTATTCCAAATAAACTGGCTGCAACACAACCTGGGTTCCTGCTTGCTGTGAYTGCCCTATCACAGCCTCATCTTCTGCACTTCACTGCAAAAAYAAAGCTGTTGAAGCTGTGTTGTTTTATACAGGTGTGAAACAGCTGTGGAGTTAAAACAGAGATTCTGACCTACAGAGAGAACTGAGCTGGGCAGCTCCAGCCTGAGAACCACAGCAGCAGAGTTGAAACTCAAGCTTCTGAGAGAGGGGATGCACCAGTGGGTGAGAGATAGAGGGGCAATCAGGAAAGCTCCAAGAGAAATAGCAATGCCCAAGACAGAAGAAAATCAAGCAGAAATCTGAACTTTAAGCCTGATTTGGTTACCTCACAGCCAGGCTTTGTCTCCTGCATGGCAGTGCCCATGGGCACACAGTGAGTACCCAGAGCTGTTTGGCAGAGGGCACATGAGCAGAACTGGCACCTCTGGTCCTGACACAGACAGTGACAACAAAAATCAACTGTTTCCACACCTCAGGAAAGCCTCACTGCAGCTCTCCAGGCTCAGAGCTCCAGGAGAGGCCAGAGCAGAGCCTGTCCCTGCAGGGCACTGCCAAGAGCACCAACAGTGTCTGGTCCTGGAGAAGAACCCAGAGCCACATTTTAGTGAGCAACCAGCCCCCAGCCTGTGGARCCTTCAGCTGGGGCACCACRCCCAAACCCACCTGAGCCACACCTGCAGCAGGACAGAGCTTKGGTTTCTTCACAGAACTGCAGTCCTTGGGAAGTTTGCATGGCTCTGCTGCTGTTTATATTCAGCTATCCCAAAGACACTCATCAGTGAAAGCATGAGGCCACACTGACTGATCACATCTGCCCCTGGGAGGTCACTGCCAGGGGGTTCCAAAACCCCACACTGAGAATGGGTCTGTGCTCCTGCCCTTTTCAGGTTATTCAGGGCAGCTCCTGGGGTTTCTGCTTGTTCTCATCTTCTCTGAAGCTCTTTTTTTAGCTTTGCCTTCCGGGTTAAATATTAGCAGAACACCTTCAACTTATCAGTGCTCAAAGAATGAGSAGAGTGCYAGGTGGGTGTGGCTTGTTCCAACTTCTGTTACTTTTTGAAGTTCTTAAGTTATAAAAATACCAAAGATCAAGAGAAGAACGATGACAAGGAGCCAAAGGTCTGATTTCTGTAACAAGTGGGGCTATGTTCAGGATGAAGCTCCTGGATTCCATAAAAATGCACACTCTGGCAACTTAGATCTGTTCCCCAGAGCCAGGGCCAGAGCTGTGCTCAAAAACACTTACTCCCCCTCTCCAAAAAATGAGGAGGAAACAAAAAAATGAAGAAACTCTTCAGCAGGTCAGGAAAAGATGATGTAATGTTCTTCCTTCATAGAGCCACTGCCAAAAATCCCACCAAAATGGGGCTGTTTGTCCCACATACACCTGCCTTGCTCCAATCACACCCCTCCCATCAACCATCACAACAATGTGGCTGCCCCTGGATCCCTGAAGTGTCCAAGGCCAGGATGGACAGAGCAATCTGGGATAGTGGGAGGTGTCCCTGCCATGGCAGGGGTGGAACCAGATGGGCTTTAATGTCCCTTCCAACCTGAAGGGACTGGGGATTCACCCCGTGCAGCCTTTGCAGATCTGTGTGACAGCACATCATTCAATCATTCTGGCTCTTCCAGCACTTGCCCACATCAGAAGCAGGACCCCCACAAGGGACCAAGCTGCTGTCACCAAGGCTGGCATGTGGTGCCAAGCAGAAACAAGGGGTGGAGTGTGAAAACCTTGAAGTGAAGATTTGTAAAACTGAGTGTTTAAACCCTTCCATCCCGATGGGAAATTCTGCTCCCCCTGTGATTGTCCTACACAAACTTTAAGCTTGGGCATACCTTAAGCTGACTTCACTCTGCTTCCAAGCCTCACAGCAGAGGGTGGTTGGACAGAGCCACCAGCCCTGCCTGCAATCAGCAGCTCAGGACATCCTCAGGCACTTTTAGACCCCCACAAATAACAGCCCTGGAGTAAACTTCTTCCTTGAGGTTGTCCAGTTCCATCCTGAACACACTCACACTTCCACCCTGCACCATGTCCCARTGAACAGGAGTGCTGCTCCTGGTCAGAGATCCTGCAGAAGCCAAGTGATGACCCCAGGGCTGTTCAAACAAAGAGAGGGAGTTTCCAACAGCAGGGTCCCACTGAAACCTCCTGCCAAGACTCAGTAACACCCTGAGATAATGAAACTGTTTTGGGCCAGGAAACACGATGGAAAAGGGAAGGAAACATCCTGAGCAAAACCCAGATTCTCTGGGGTATGAAATACTTCAAAATAAAACATGAGGAAAAGTCAAGTTGAGAGGAAGGCCTGGACACTGAGAGTAAGGACAGGCTGGAGACCAGAGGAAACTGCTTTTCCCAGCTCAGTTCTCTTCCTCAGAGGTTCCTGCCAGCCTCAAGACATCACTCAGTAACCTCAGGTCTCTGACATTCCATGGCTCCCACTGAGCCACAGATCTGGTGTTTGTTGGGCCACAGGCACTGCCAGCACCCCACAGCTTCCTGCAGTGCTGGGCTCCCTCATCCAACCCCCAAAGCCCACAGGACACACATCCCAGCCAAGCCAGGGGCACTGCTRARAGCCTTGGCTCTGTGCYCCAAACAGCTCAAGAGATTTTTCCTGGGATCTTCCAACAGCAGCCTCAGAGGCAGCAGCACYCAGGTTCCAGGGCTGCTTGTGCATGACACTCATGGATAAAACCCTGAACTCCTTTGTGTACCCTCCTTCCTCCTGCTGTTGGTGCACAGGCTCTGGCTGTGTAATCCCCAAACCAGCCAAGCCAGTGCAAAGCAATGTCACCCAGCTGAGTGTGTGAGCTCCACATCCCAGCTCAGTCCTCAAGAGACAGTAATTAGGATTTTCCCATCTCCTCCAAGCAGGAATGCACAGGAGCTCACCTGAGTGTTACCCTGCCAACTACTCCTGATGAGGCTCCTCTTCCCACCACTATTGYTCTCACCCTGAAGAAGGAAGAGAAACCAGGCAATATCCAAAAGAAAAKAATAAAATACACATTACCTTTGCCCCTGGGCAGGAAAGCTAGAGCTGATCATCATCTTCCTTTGAGGAGACCAAGCAGTTAAACAACAAATCACATGGCAGCAATGGTGGTGAGAAACAAAGAACTTTTTGAACTTTCTGTCCAGGGCCAGCATCTTGTAACGCCCTGGGGTCACTGCAGCAGCCACCACAGGCAGCTCTGGTGCTGGGGTGTGAGCCCATCCACCCCTTCATCCTATCCCCATGGTAACTATCCCAAACTGCTCACAYTGGCTTGCTCTGCAAGCAGAGGAAGCAGCAGCCGAGCCCAGGCAGGGGGAGCAGGGTGTGAGAGCCCAGACAGACCCGTGCAGGCACTGCCCAGTGTCCCCAGTGCCCTCAGGCAGCTCCCACCAGCCCTGGCACAGAGGCAGGGATGAGCTCTGTGTTAGCTCTGCCCTGCCTGGCTGGGCTTGGGGCTCTCTGCCAGCTGGGCTGCTCCCAAGGCAGCAATTCCAGTCCTCCAAATTCCAGAGCTGGAGCAGCTTCCAGCTCTGCCTGCCCAACCTTAACACTTTCAGTGCTGCCCCTCTCCCACAGCACAGTCACCCCTCCCTCTGTCACAGAGCATCCACAAGGGTGGAAAAGGGAGCAGCAAACCCATCAGGAACTCCAGGGCAAATCAGCATCAGCCAGGGCACGGCCCAAAGGGAGGAACAGCATAGGGACCTCCTGAGATACAGACAGAAGGTTTTACCTGTGTCCCTGGGCAGTGTGTCCCTGCTTCCTTGTGACAAGGTGACAGTATTCCCCTGCCCTCCAGCAGCAGGAAACATGGGAGCAGACTTAGGGACACTGTTAGAGAGAAACAGGTGTCTGTATGAGTGTGTGGGAGCAATTACAGGGATGGATTACACCAAGATTTCCCAGGATGGAGAAAATGAGCTGCTTTTCCAGAGGCCAGGAAGACTTGTCACTGCCACAGCAGCAGCACTGCTGGGAYTGTGCACACAGCCACTGGCACCCAGCTCTAGGAGGAGCCTGTAAAGGTCTCACACTTTTTGAAWCAAATCCCAGCTAAAAGTTCTTGAKACTGTGACACAAACCCTAGAAAAAYGCCTGCATTTCTCCAAAACTTAAAGCTGCTGTTTAAGTAAGAGCCTATTCTTGTACAGAGACATAGATTCTGTGGAAATTCTCTGCAGAGCATCCCCTCAGATGCCTGAGCCCACAATCACMCTCCCAGGCAGAAAGCCCCATCCCAGCTGCCCAGGCCCTTTTGCCAGCCCATGTGCCTTTACCTGGCAGAGACAGACCCTTCAGCCATCTCCTCCTCAGCTGAAGAGCTCAGAGCACCGAGTCTCCATGCAGAGGTACCAGAGAAGATGCTGCTTTCATTGCTCCTCCCCCAGGGGCTCACAGTTCTCCATCCCACAAACCACTTCAGAAAGGAAAACAACTTCCCATTAATCCCCTTCCAGTGTGTGCTTCCCTGACTACAAAGAACTGAACTTTCCTCYAGTCTGTGATGGGCTGTGAACTCCCAGATTTCCCATGAATTACAGAGGCAGACACATCTCTCCACAAAACCATGCCTTGGCTGAGGGGGATTTCCCTCATTCCATCTTCCTGCTGAGGGCAGGAGGCCCCAGAAACTACAATCATTAACCAGCCTCTTATCTGTTTCTTCTTTTYTCTCATCGATTTTTACCACAGTTATTTCCCTCTCTGTTTCCCTGAAGCTCAGCAGCAGCACCTCCATTTCTGTGTGCATCTCCCTCTCTCTTTCTCCCCAGCCATGATTTAAGGTAACTAAACAACCATCSTTATTCTTTAGGTCGATCCTAAATATTGATTTTCTGCACTGCTTATAATGGGAGGGACTCTGCAAAGCAGCTTCCCAAAATYCACTCTCCACTTGTGGCAGTGACATGTCCTAAGAGCCCACAGGCACCCCAAAGAGCAGGATGGTCAGAAACAGTAAAATGCATGCAAAAGCTTTTTCAAAGCAGTGGGTTTGGCTGGGCTGGAGTTTCTACAGTAACTGTGCAGGGATYTGTGCCCAAGGCAGGGCTGGTTCAGCTGGGCTGGGCCTGCACTGAGCCYAGCTCTGCTCTGTTCCCATGGCCAGCACTGGGCTGGGGGGCACAGGGAGCTGGGAGGGGGCAGAGCTGAGACCCCAGGGATGTCCCAGACTGAGCTCCATGCTCAGCATGTAGAGCTGGGAAGGAGGGAGAAGGGGGGATGGAGTGATGGTGTTTGCAATCCCAGTCCCTGTCCCCTGGGATGGAGCTGGCTGTCCTGGGGATGCTGGGCAGCAGTGACTGCCTGGCTTGGGCAGACACCTGCAGCTTTTGCTTTACCTTTTAAACTCTCTGTACCTCGATCAGTTTTCACCCTTTTACCCTTCTGATTGTCCCATCCCACTGTGGGAGGGAGTGGCTGGGGGTCTCAGCTGTCCCCTGGGACAATCCACCCCATGTGACATGCACATTCCCTCCTTCAATCCCTGCTTTCCTCCCAAATTACACTTCTACCACCCACTGCTACAGTGCACACACTCATGCACTCCTTATGTGCACCACAACACCCAAACCTGGAAGTTCTTGGCTTGAGGAACATCAGGCACCTCCTGCACTGTACCTGCTGTGCTGCCAGCTGGATCTCTGTCTAACTCCAACTGGGAAGCACACACACCTGGCTGGCCTGGGTAACTCCTTCCCCACCCAACACACCTTCAGGGTCTTCTGTTGACAAAAAAAAACATGTTAGCAATGTGCACACAACGTATTCTGGCTTGATTTTGTGTGCTGCAATATCTAAAGATGGGGAGACACCATTCTTCTCTGCTTTGCCCTCATTCTGACACTCTGACCCCACCATGCAACAGAAGGTTGCAGAAGTTTGGGTTTGATGTCCCCTGCAACCTTCATTCAGCTGGTTTATGTCTGTGTGCTGTGGCAGATAAATATTTCCCAGTCAGACTTCTCTGGGATGAGTGCTTGACTCACTGAGAGCAATTGTGCAAGGAGCATTTCCAGGAATAGTTAAACCCCACTGATTTCTGAAACTGAAGTGACCCCACAAGTCCTGAGCAAGGGAAGTGCAGCAGCTGTCACTAAGCCTGACTACCCATTGTTCTGACTTCTGAGAGATGATCCAGGGAGGAACCTGGAGAAAACATTTGAGAAAGAACAATAGAGTGTGCTCAGCTTTGATTGTGGTGGTCCTGTGCTRGGCCAGRAGTTGGACTTAATGATCCTTGTGGATCCCTTCCAGCTCAGGATGTTCTGACTCTGTACCCTCTGAGCAGAGCTCCAGGCTCCCAGCCAGCACTCCAGGAACAGAAACTCCACCTTATATTCCTAAAAGCCCAGGTATGTATTTAAGGGTGAAAAAGTACATGTGTAAGAGGCACAAAAAGGCATGTAAGGTGCTGTACACCACACATGAGGAGTGGAGCAGGGATTCCTGGCCACTGGACAGCCCTGGGAGCACCCACTGGTGTGGGTGGGATGCTGAGGGAAGTTTCCTGCACACACAGAGCTGTCCCTCCTTTGGGACAGCCACTGGGACCTGCCTCCCCCAGCAGATACCAGGCTGAGGTGGAGAAGCCATGGATGCACAGGATGAACTCTGCCACATTCCACCTTGCTCTGTAGCCCAGCAGAGCCAACACCCATCCCTGTGGCTGATGTGGAGACAGCACCAGGCTCCACCACAGGCACAGGCACTTCCAGAGCTACATTTCCCCTGTGKGGTGTGGTGGTTTGGATCCCCCAGCTCCAAGGTGTGCAGCACCCAGACAGGAGCACCAGGAGGTGCCCAGGAGCCCACAGCCATGTGGCCACAGAGGTCTCCCAGCAGGCTGCTGCACAGCCAGCAGTGGAATTACCAAGCAGGCATGCAGGCTGCTCCTCCTTGCTGTTTGACCTCCCATTCCCTCTTTAACACACACTTGTGCCCTAATGAAAGCTCCCAGAGTGGCTGGCTGGGCCCCAGCTCCACCAGCTCCCTGCCCAGCCACTGCAGCTYAGCAAACACTGCTGGGATTGGGAGACCCTGGAGATGGAGAAAYCTTGCACTCCTCCACCTCTGCTGGCAGCCAGCAGCAGAGACACATTAGAGCTGAATGGAGTTACCAGCATTAAATAAACACGCCTGCCCTCTTTGAAGTTCTGCTTCCCTTGAACATGAGCTCATTCCACGAGGCCTCTTTTTGCCCAGCCCCAGGAAGCCACAGGGTTACTCATTCTCCACGGAGTTAACTCTTCACAGGATTCCTCAACTTCCACGGAGTTAACTCTTCACAGGATTCTCCAGCTCCCACAAGGGCCTCACCCACTCAGTGCAGTACATGAGCACAGAGCAGTGTTAGCACAGCAGCACTTGACTGCCTGCATGTCTCTGCAGTTCTCTTTGACAGGAATTCCCACCAGGRAACTGCCCAGCTCCACCACATGGTCCTGCAGGCTCCAGGCTGGCACATGGAGGTTTGCTGGAGCTCAAGGAAAGGGCAATTCCTTTGTGGTGATGCATCCTCCAAGCCTGCCAAGAGCAGCACTCTCAGGTCTGGGAGGAGCACGCTCAACCCTCCACCACAGCAGGGCTSAGGAGTGAGGAAACACAGGAGGAATTTCGTAAGAGAAATTTCATTCCCAGTACTCTGTTCTTTTGGTTTAATCCCACAAAGTGGAAGTCAGAAATTCTTGGGCAGGAAAGGGAGCAGACAAGTCACAGAGGGAGAAGTAAAACCGCAAAGACAAGGCTGATCTCAACTCTGTGGCATTTCTGCCTGGCTCATGCAACCCCTGCCAAACCCTGCTCTTGTCCCAGGAGCTGAAAAAAAAGGACAAAGAGAACAGAAATCTGCCTGAGAGTGAGGGCTGCCTCATTGAGAGTGGAGAGATGTGACATTTAGGGTCACTGTTTTTGTACATGAGCAGAAGTGCAGAGTCACTGCACATGGAGCTGATGGGAAAGGGAGAAGCCATCACAGCCACCTGCCAAGGGGAACCACAAACTTCCCAGGATGGCACAATGGGGTGTTGYTTCTGGATAACTGACTGGGCTCTGCTCTCTCACAGCTGAGGAGAGGCAGGAGGAGGCTGGGGAGGAACAGAGCTGCCTGTGCTGGGGCTGCAGCTCAGACAGAGGTTCCCACTTCTCCTGAGAAGGCAAATTCCATTGTGCTCCTGAAACCTTCCACCCCCAGGTTACTGCCAGGAAARCTCCCACCAAACACAAACATGTCTGGAGCCACTTGTGCAGCACCTGAGAGGCACCCTGGAGAGAACTCCTGACTCCAGGAGGAGTCAGCCACTGATCCCAGTGCTCTGCAGAGCCTGCAGAGCTGCAGCAGCTGGGACACAAACAACCAGCACGGAGAGAGGGAGAGGCTGGGAACATCAAGGCAAAATGTAGAAATCCAAAATAAAGAGGAATCAGCTTCAGCCAAGGGGAGCCCAGAGCTCAGCCTGCACACAGGTCATGTGAGATCACCTCAGGCAATCCACTGAGGCCAGCCTGCAGCCCTAAGCACAGACCTGGCCCACATCAGGGACACAGGGCAGCACCAGCCTGACAGGGCAGCATCAGCTGACCCAGGACTTTCAAGAAGAACAGTCTTGTCAGAGAAATGCCTTTCCTGATCAATCCTTCTGCTCTGGCAGAGAGGTTGTTCTCCTGCCCCTCATTCCATTGACAAGCACATGCAGGGCTTTGCCAGCCAGCAAACACCAGAGGGATGTGCTTGGGGAYAATGACAGCCCCCTTGGGCCCAAACACAACTGTGATGTGAGAAAGCTTGAGACACATCTGAGAATCAAACCAGCCATTGCTCAGGCCTTGGCAAAGCAGCACTGCTCCTACCCAACCAYCACAGCCCTAGGAACAAGGCAGGTACGATCTGCTCCACACCTGCTTTGTCCACGTTCACAGCAAAGGCAGAGCAAGAAAACTGCCCAAAGTGCAAAGAGGCGCAGTTCTGCAGCTTCACAGTTCTCATTATCCCAGGCCCCCTGAGGAAAACTGCACAGGGAAATGTGGTTCAAAGGCGCAGGAAAAACCTCAAGGRAATTCCTGGAGAGGAGCAGACTTTAGCAATATTGTACAGCACCATCCCTCCCCAAAGCCATCATCCTGGCCACCTTTATGGACAGCTGCTMCTCAGCACCTTGGTGCCAGGCTGTTTCAGTGCTGTTTCTGATCACCTGTACCTTCACCACGCACAGAGCAACACAAAAACCACACAGGGCACCCAGGTGTCCTTGCTGCCAGTCTCTGCCTGCTTTGCTGCTCTTTGAGAGCTGAGTGGAGGACAAAGTCAGCCAAGCAACAACGTGGGCCTTACCTTTTGTACCAGGGGGCTGCAGATTATCTCCAGTCAGCGAACACCAGCCTACGGGAAAGATGTCCCGGGAATCATATCGGCACCAGTAATCGAAGGCACCTCTCCAGCCATCAAATGTTATCAGGACCTCAGAACCTCTCACCTCCCCAATGGTGGCCGGGCAGATGAAGTGAGGGTTCTTCCTGTCCACTGCCTCCAGCTTCATACCTGTCTTGAAGAAGTTTTGGGAAGGAGATGGTGGTTCCTACAAGAAGAAGTGGAATATATGCTCAAAGGGGATCTGGCAGTGCCTTCCCCCACACCAGGGCTGTGCYCTCACCAGCAAACTCACCTCCACAGCTGAAGGGAGTTAGTGGGCTGGATTTGAACCCCAGTAGGTCTGCACACACTGGCTGGGCTACACAGCCATTGCCCTTTAATCAAGAGGCAGCAAAGTCCACTACTTGCTGCCCTGCTGGACTGAACCCAGAGAGTGGCACATTTCAGAGCAGTGCTGATGTCCCCACCTTGCACTCCCCACTTTGAGCAGCACCTGCAGCTCCAGTGAAAAACCAGCTCCTGCCTCAAGCCTGAGCACTGAAGGCCAAGGCACTTCCTTGGCAGAACTCTGACCACATCTTGGCATTGCTATGACACAGCTGGAGAGGACACAGCTCTGTCCTAGAGCAGAGCTCTGCAATGTCACCTCCTATGGGACCAGCACATCTCTCATGAGACACCAGCTCTGAGTTTGSTGCTCTGCAGCAAAGGGGYCATTGSCAGAAGGATCTGCACAAACAGTGAAATACCTTGTGAAAAATCCGGACAGGAGCCATCTCTGCTCCATTCAGAGTCTTCAGAAGGAACATGGGCCAGGAGGAGGCGTTCAGCCGGAAGCCTGAGGGGAGGGAAGCACACATGGACACCTTCAGACTGTGGGGACTGATGGATCTGGCAGCACATGGCTGCTCTAATGGGAACTCACACAGTTGKGATCCCAYACCACCCTCCTCCCATGCTGGAGTAAGGTGGGACTTCATCCAGATATTCTGAATGCAGAGTATTTGTGTTATTGAAAAGAAACATCTGGAAACAGCTGTGTGACTGCAATATTCATTTATCACAGCAATCTCATTGAGCCATTGATTATCCAGGCARAGCACTTTGTGCAGTGCCAGGGCTGCCAGCTCCAGTGATCCTGCTGCAGGGGAGACATGAATCAGCAAGTGCACACTCAGGCTATGGAATTCCTTCCTCAACAGGGAATCACAGCTTCTGGGTGGCCTCCTCCACCTCTAGTGTGAGCTGCAGGCAAGCCAAACTGAAGAAATAAGGCTGCGACTTGGCTGGGAAACAGATTTAACCATTATAGGGAAGGATGTCAGGTTTTGGCTCAACATCTGCTGTGAAAAACGTGGAGAAATAACAAGAGGGGGCTTATGGGAAGAAAAAAAGCAGTTTCACATGTTCTGAAGCATGTGGCACTGACTATGACTGTACAACCAACAGAAGGCTCCAGATGTAATAGAACATCTTTGCTAAACATGCATCTTCCTGCACACTTCTGCTGCTCAGGTGTGTTTGGTCTGTGTTTGAGGGGTTTGAAGGCAATCCTGGCACTGGACCTGAACCAAGAACAAGGCAAAACTTTGCCAAGGTTGCAGTGCTCAGCACAGATCACAGATCACCCTGSCACCACCCTGAGCTCTGTCAGATCAGTTTGGAAACCAACCTAAGTAGCCACAACCACAGGGAATAGGAGAGCTCAGCTCTCAGAGTGGCAAAGAAAACATTTCACACGAATCCTAAAATATCCTGGGCTGGAGGGGACCCCAAGGATGGTCCAGTACAGCCCCAGGCCCTKCCCAGACCCCCAGCAATCCCCCCTGKGCATCCCTGGAGCAGTGTSCAAAGGCTCCTGGAGCTGKGGCAGCCTCGGGGCCGTGCCCATTCCCTGGGGAGCCTGGGCAGTGCCCAGCACCCTCTGGGGGAAGAACCTTTCCCTGCTCTGCAGCCTGAGCCTGYCCTGGCCCAGCTCCAGCYGTGCCCTGGCTSCTGTCACTGGGATTATCTGTGTAAAGAACGAGCAGCAGCAGATGTGTGCACATGGAAAATACTACAGGGAACAGAAAATGCTTGCTGGGTTTTCTAGGCCCTTGAACTCTGCAGGCAGGAAGGACAACTGCAGCACCAGCTTGGGTACCTGTCCTCATATTGGGTGCAAAATCATCCAATCCCACCCCTGCCATGGGGCAGGGACACCTTCCACTATCCCAGGCTGCTCCAAGCCATGTCCAACCTGGCCTTGAACACTCTCAGGGATGGGACAGCCACAGCTTCTCTGGGTAACCTCTGCCAGGSCCTCCCCACCCTCACAGGGAGGAATCTTTTCCTGATGTCTCCCCTAACCGTGCCCTCCTCTCTGGCTCAAGGTGAAGCAGGTGACACTGAGCAGAGCCAGGCACACGAGCAGCACTCCTGGACCTGTTCCCGGGCTGGTCCCTGTCCCCAGGCACAGGCAGGGCTGTGTTACCTGAGCTCCGAGCCCTCTGCTGGCCACACCGGCCACGGCACGGGAGGGAACTCCCGGCACCATGCCCGGGACAGCGCTTTGGAAGAGATGGGCAGCAGAATTTGGGTTGGAAGGGACCTTAAAGTTCATCTCATCCCATACCACCCTCCTCACATGCTGCAGTCAGGGGGGACTTCATCCAGATATGAGGTCCCCCAGAGCCTCCTTTTCTCCAGGCTGAGCCCCTTTCTCAGCTCCCTCAGCCCCTCCTGGGGCTCCAGCCCCTTCCCCAGCTCCATTCCCTTCTCTGGACATGCTCCAGCCCCCTTGTTGTGAGGGGCCCAAAATGGCCCCTCAGGGACATCTTCCACTAGACCAGGGTGTTTCAAGCCCTGTCCAGTCTGTCCTTAAAGATATTATTTGGGGATGTGGTAATAGAGAGAGAGATTTATGAAGACACTAGAACTGTTGGGCAGCAGAATGCAAAAGCAGGTTAATTTTGCAGGAAAGAATCAGCAAATTAGCTTGCCACTGGGCTAGAATCAAAGAAAAATGAAAGTGTTGTGTGTTCAATGGAAGACTGGAAGAAGTGTTAAACTGTCCAGGCTGTTTATAATGCTGTGGCTAAGCAAAATTAAATAAGTATGAACTACTGCAAGTGTCCCTTCACATGAGACAGGACTTTAGTCACTGTGAACCTTTTCAGACATTATGCTTCCTGCACAGATAACCTGGTATTGAATCCTAGAATCACAGGGTAGGTTGGGTTGGAAGGGAMCTTAAAGATCAACCAGTTTCACCCTTCTGCCATGGGCAAGGACACCTTCMACTATCCCAGGTTATTCCAAGCCCTGTCCAACCTGGGCTAAGGGATGGGCAGCCACAGCTTTTCTGGGCAACAATCCTGAGCTTGAGCTGCAACCAGGGCAAGCAGCTCACCTTGGTGCAGAGACACTCTAAAGGATCTCCCTGTCCATGTGAAATACAGACCTGCTGTGGTTTATACACCTTGTRTATATCCCAGAGTAGGCAGGGGCAGGCCAAGGGCCTCTGTCCCAATCACAGAGCTACAAAAACCCTGCTACTCTGAATTTTTAAGCCTTCTGATAAGTTGTAGTTTAGAGTCAGATTCCTATAGTTTTTCATGTAAATACCAAGTGTTGTTTTTCTAACTAGCTTAGATGTTTACGTTCTTTTTAGTGGGACAGATTCTCTTAACAAGCATTTGTATTAGCCCCTGTGTGTCTAGAGGTGGGACCTCTTTCCACCAATCTTTCCCTGTGTTCCTTTTTGTATAAACAGCCAGATTGTTTCTATTAAACTCTTCTTCTTTTCCCCTCGCAGTGCTGTGTGTTGTACCATTCTTTCGTGTAGCAGTGCAACAACCCCCAACTTCCCCCACCACCAAYTTGACCTTGGCTGGACAGCCCAACTCCAGCTCACCCAGTGGAGGCTGCAGCATCCCTCCRTTCTTCTCGCAGTTGCCAATGGGCTGGATCTCAGCAGAGTCCACCAGCCTCCAGAAGTCGTTCTTGTTGTCGCTGCCGTCGAGGCGCAGGCGCAGGCGGGCGCCCGTCAGCCCCACCACGGTGGCGATGCAGGTGGACGTGGTGTTGCGCGGGTCCTGCGCCTCCAGCTTCATGCTGATCTTGAACTCGTTTGCAGGMGGAGTGTAGGACTGAAAGGGAGTGCAACAGGGGCCAGTCAGGAGGGCCAGTACACGCACTGAAGGTTGGGAGTTTGATCCTCACACAGAGCACCAGTTATGCTGGGGTTTAGGCTTCCTTTCAGCCTTGCTTTTATGAGTGCATTTTATGAATGCACGAGAGATGAATTTCTTCTCGGACTCAGGTGTTCATTCATTCTTATCTCCATTACAGTCTCACAAGGGGTGAGTTCTGCACACTCATTCACTGAGCACAAAATGGAGATCCTTCTCCATCTCTACCACGTCTTTTCAAGGATAAATCACCCAATTATGAAATGACACCAAAATTATTTTTACTTTAAACCCAATAACCAACTGCTTGTGGTCTGCATTGTGGACTTTTCTAACCAATCATAAGAACTACCCAAACCCATGAAGAAGAAGATGAAGAAGAAAGTGAAAAGAAGGACTCAGACAACACCTTAAGTCCTCCATCTTGGCTCACACACATTACTGTATACTAAAATCTTAAATCTGAGTTTTTCACCCTGTGAGATCACACACTTCTAATCAAACTACACATCCACAATCTCAGTGCTGCCACTCAATGTTGGAAGCCTGTTCCAAGGCCTCAGATCAAATGTGGTGCTTGCTTGAGAGTCAGCACCTTTTAACACAGAAAAATTAACATTTTCAGCATCCAGGSTTCCAACACATGCACCAGCTCAGCACAAGGCTTCAGCACTAGGAGCACCCAAATGGAGGCTGCTGAAGGCTGACAGCCCCTCCAGGCACAGCACAGAAGAGAGAACTCAGCAAGCCCTGGCAGGTCTGTAACAGACCCCCATCCTTCCATCCTGCATCATCCAGGCAGCTAAAGCCTGTTCTCTTGGAACCACAGAATCATTAAYRCTGGAAAACACCYCTAAGATCATTGAATCTGTTCCCACMGTACTGCCAAGMCCACCACTAACCCATTACCCCTAAGCACCACAATACAGGTTTTTTGAACACTTCCAGGGATGGGGACTCCACCAGTGCCCTGGACAGACACTTCCTTGGCCTTATCACCCTTCCAGTGAAGAAATTTTCCTGATATCCCTGACTGACCCTCCCCTGACACAAGCTGAAGCTGTTTCATCTTATCCTGGCCCTTGTTCCCTGAGAGCAGAGCCCCAACCCCACCTGGCTCCATCCTCCTGGCAGGGAGTTGTGCAGAGCTAGAAGGACCCCTGAGCCTCCTTTTCTCCAGGCTCAGCCCCTTCCCAGCTCCCTCAGCCTCTCCTGGGGCTCCAGCCCCTTCCCCAGCTCCATTCCCTTCTCCATTCTCCAGCCCCCTTGTTGTAAGGGGCCCAAAATGATCCCAGGATGTGAGGTGCAGCCTCACCAGTGCCCAGTACAGGGGATTAACCCTCTCCTGGAAAAACTCAGCCAGCCAACCCCAGACCCTCATGCTCCCCTCTGCCTGGACCCAGGTGTCCCACACTGATTCACTCCTGCACCCCCTGCACTCAGCACAGCCCCCYCTGGGCTCAGTACCTGCTGCCCAGGGGCTGCTGTTCTGTCACAACAATTGGSTAAATTCTGCTGARAATCTSCTGATTGAGCAGGATGCACCAAAAWYTGGATCCCAGCCTACTCAGGACACTTCCTCCAAGGGCCCATGCTTGACAGAGTAATAGCATACTGGTGTTCCCAACTTGCACATCTGAGAGGAAGATCTTCTGTGCTGCTCTAAATGTATCTTTTTAATCTTTGTTTCAGCACTTGGGTTTCTGTTAAGTCTCCAATATCCTTGTCAAACAAGGGGCCTATCCCAGGCACAGAACTCTGGGATCACAGCCTTTGACTTTTCTTGTTTTCATCCTCTTACCTGCTTGAAACAATGGGCAGGAGCTGGGATGGCACATGTCTCTTTCAGGTACTTCTCCCAGGTGAAGTGACCTGAGAAGTGAAAACAAAAGGATTCAAAYAGGAACGGATGAGCAAAATTCTCAGCAAAAGAACTGGCCAGCCTCCTAAGCCAGCAGTTCTGCACTTCTCACAGAGGAGGTGCTCACAGGCAACACGTTTTCCCCAAGAAGCTCTGATGTTTGTGAGCACTGAAGATTTACAACTGCGACTGACAGGCAGAACAAAGCAGAGCGCTGCCTTCGGCATCCTCCCGCCTTCCTCCCGAGGAGGGGCTGCACAGAGTCAGGGCAACCACCTACAACTTAATGGGAAACACCCAGCACAGATGGGAATCTGTGCGGGCTTCCAGACAACGGGCCCTTAAAAACCATTCATTAAACACATCACTCAGTCTGGGAATTGCAAACAGTCACCGTGGGCTACGAGCAGCACAGCTTGGGGGTTGGAATGAGATKATCTTTAAGGTCATTTCCAAGCCATTCTGTGATCCCACGATTTTAAATCATGGATTTAGAACAGGAACCTGCTTTGTGGTGACTGGATGGTTCCCCTGGTCCAGCACACACAGCCCTGTGGCTGTAGGGATCAGCCCAACCCCAGCAATAAGTGGACAGGTCTGCAATTAACTTCCTGAAGTGCCAGGAAGTCCATAGGATGAGCAGGATGGGAGCAGGGATCTTCCAAACAGGGATTTCCTGAGCTCAACACCTCAAGCSCCCTTCCACTGAGTGCTGCTGCCAGGGGAAATGCATTTCATCCTTGCCTGCACCTTCCTCATGTACAGCAGGAAGGGTAAAAAGAATATGCCACCCTGGGAACCCTGTTATTAAATGAGGAATTAAAAGCTCCTGTGATCCAAGCAAATCATGACTTCTGCCATTTAAACGGAGCAGCTGGGAGAGGAACCTTSCAGCATGACATTCGCTTGTATTCATCCCAACAGCTCCCAGGAGACCACTGTTTTCAAGGCATTTCAAGAGCATTGGTGGCAGCACAATTAAAGTCAGCCACTGCTTCCCCCAGTCACGGCAAGTTCTTAATCAGTCTATTTTCAAAACAAAAGGCACATTAAGAGCCGTTTTTGCTACTGCAGCACACAGCACACCTCTGAAAGCTGAGGCAGTAAGGTCAGCTCACATTGCTCCAGTGCTGCCTCSTGCACAGAGGAGCCTTCATAGTCTRCWAGCTTCAAGTAAATACAAGGAATGCTGCTTTCTCACCACCTCCCRTGCAGATGACTAGTACACTGTTACAAACGGGGAAAATGAACAGAAAAAATACAGTTTCATTGCCACACTGGCTGAGTATTGCTGCTTCCAGACTGACAGCACTCTCCATGCCCCAGAGWACTCAGCTCCATCCACTGGCACGTATTTTCCTTTCAGCCACAGTCACACACTGGGTRAATGAAGAAATTCAGTGAGTTACTGCAATGATGCTCTCACCAAACCAAAATTCTTTYGCTTGAATTGAAGATACGATTTTAYACTTGGTTCTGTCAATGAAACTCTTTGTATGAATAATGTGGATTAAACATCCAGGCAAAGCAAAGCTGGGCACTCCTGGCCTGGAAATGYCTTAAGCATCCCACCCCTTAACCCTGGTAGCTGATCTGGGCTCATCTCAGACTGGGGTGGCCCTTCAGAGACCCTTGTCCCTGGAACACAGAGGGTGCCCAGGTGACAGTCCTGGGTCAGCAGTGCCACTCTTAGCCCCAGGCCCTGAGCCAGCAGCTTGAACAGGATTAGCTGTGCTTGACAATTTTATAATTAAAAACAAAC
>CADDXX010000175.1:123039-140954 GCA_902810485.1 Alauda arvensis | reverse complement strand
TYYTTKRRGGAACAAGGGACAGTTCAAGAGGAAACGGCCTCAAGATGTGCCAGGGGAAGTTCAGGTTGGACATCAGGAAGAATCTSTCMCAGAAAGGGYTGTGAAGCATGGGAATGGCTGTYCAGGGAGGTGGTGGGGTACTGAAGAAATGACTGGATGTGGCACCAGTGCTCTGGKGTAGTGGACATGGTGCTGTTTGSTCTTGATGATYTTGGAGGTATTTTCCAACCTTAATGATTCTGTAATTCTGTGATGCTGATAAAGCACTGACTGCTGGTRTTCCTCAGCCAACACTGCAGCAGGCTCTCAGCAAGATCTCATGTCATGGAAGAGAATCAGATGTTGCAAATGTCCAATTTAAATAAGTAAACAAACAGTGACTCTTGCCCAAAGGAGGAGACTTAAGCTGCATGGGGAGTCCCACTTTGCTGAGAGCCACATGAGTGCCAGCTCAAGGACATTRCACTCCAAAATATGCTTCCAAGAAACTGCCCAAATGTGACAGCCCCAGYCTGGCTCCTGCCAGCCTTCATGAGCCTCCCCCACAGCTCTGCACCACCCAGATCCCCCACACAGCTCACATCTCACAGGACAGCAACACATGGGTTATTCCTGCAAAATAATAACTCAATTAAAAAAAAAAAAAAAAAACCAAAATAATTTGTGTGCTCAGAGTCATGTAATGCCTAGAGAAGAGGCAGAGCCAAATTCCATTTCCTGCCCTGGGATGCAGGGATGCTCCTCTTCAGCCATGGAGACAGACACTGTGTACCCCAGCCCTCCTGAAACTGGTACAATCACAACTGGGAGAGATCCACAAGGATCACCAAATCCAACTCCTGGCCTGTCAGACACCCCAACAGTCCCACCCTGGGGGTGTCTGAGAGCATTGTCCAAATGCTCCTGGAGCTCTGGCAGGCTTAGGGCCACGACCACTTCCTGGGGAAAGAACCTTTTCCTTACTCTGACAAAAATCCAGCCATTCCCTAGGATCCCATCCCTGGTSATAAGGAGCACAGATAGGAGCTGCCTCTTTGCTGCCCCTGGGCTTTACTAACACAGGGCTTGGGAACTGATGATTTCCACTCACTGTCATTTATAGTTGCCCAGAGGAGCTGTAAAATCTCCACCTTTGGAGACACTCCAAACATCCCCAGCTCCCTCCCCTGCCAGCCTGATCTAACCTTGCAGCTGACTCTGACTTCAAAGCCAGCCCATCCCTGCATGCAGCACTGGGCCAGACAACCTCCAAAAGCTCCTTCCAACCTGAAACACCCAGGGACTTCATCTCACTGACAACAGACTGGATGGCAAGAGGCATCACTCTATAGGTTTTGACAAGGCTGAAATGCCCCAGTGAGGAGACTTCAGTGTAGAGAGAAGAAAGCCAAAGGCAGAACAGACAAGCTCACAGGCACTGCAGGACAGGAGCACTGTGGTACCAATGGATGTGGCCTTTACTCCATTCAGGGACTGAAGACTGAAAAAATGTGRAAGTAATAAATAGCAGAAGCTACAGTCTGGTATCCAAGGGGCAAAACTGGGCTATCCACRGAGACAGATCTTCCAGAATCACCTCAGGCACAAACATGCCCCTGATGAGGACCTGTTGGCTGGATCCATGGCACAAAGGACACAATCAAATAAAGCCTTTGAGATTTCCACAGCCCAGCACATGCTGCAATGCTCCATYTCCAGAGCCTGACACTTACACAGAGCTGCACACCAGAGTTAAAACTCCCCTTGTTTTCAARAGCTGTGTTTCTCCTGCTTGTGCAGATGAAGATAATCTCCCAAGCATGAACTACAGCATTACAGAGGGTTGGTTTCCWGAATTTATAACCTGAAAGGACGGATCAATGTGCAAATTCATTTCAGCAGGATGCTACCATAAAAATATAAAAAGACCAAGTGATTTGCTGCCTTTAGTAGCAGATGAAGTGMCTCTCCCAGAGTTTCAAACAACTTTCACTCACCGAGATATCAAAAGTGCCAAGGGCTCCACTGAACTGTCATGGGCTCTAGTTCCCCATCACTCCTACAAGACAGCAGAGCCAGTACAAACACTGCGGCATARCACAACCTGAAAGCACACAGACAAAATGGAAAAGTTTGCATTTAATTGCAGAAAGGCTACGTTCCCAGCTGCATTATTCATGTTCATATTTAATTCATTTAAAACATCCAGATTTAAATTTAAAGACAGCTGTAACAAACATTCCCACTTGCACTCGCGGAGCAGCGCAGAGCTTGACACAATTTAAGTTGAGCTTGCAGTGAGTACACGGGACTGCGGCTGTTAAACACCTTTGATATGAGTAAGATCACATCAACTGAGCTGATAGAAACTAGTTCAGCTTTTGTAAAATGAAACTATCACACAAAGGAGGACTGGAAAGACTAGACCTGATTAGTAATGAAAAGGAGAGAGACCACAGGAGAGGCATATGAAATAATGAGTAGCATGAAGAGAGAGAACTGGGGACTCCAAATTATCCCTTCCCAGTGCAGCAGAGCAAAGCTACAAAAATAAAAAAYTCCCAAGTATATACCAGGGAGAAGGAACAGCTCACTGGAAATTAACAGACATTCAACTTTCTTATGGGGGAAGTTAYCAAGAGAAGTAAACGAGTAACCTTAGAAATGACACAGACACTGAAAAGCAAAACCAGCATTTGTAAGGGTATCAAAGTATGAGACCCATGGGCCATYAGTTCCCACGCCTCAAGCAAGAGCTGAATGAAGGCTGGGTGCCCAGAAACCCTGCCCACCACATCAGTGCCTCAGCTGCTGTGCTGTGGCMAGGAAAAGCTGAGCCCTTCCCTCCTGCCAGGCTGCTGGCACCAGCCAGGGGCAGGACACCAGCTCAGCACATGCTTTGTGCACACCCTGGTGAGCCCTATGCTGGGTTACTCTGACATTCACACCTCTGATGCATTTTCCTTATTCTCAGGCAGCACAGAGAGGCAGCCAGGGCTGGAAGAGCAACCCAGGGCATCCCCAGCTCTCTSCAGCACAGCACAGCCCACAGCACAAACACTGCAGAAATGCATCTTAATCTAATTAAGTTCTTCCCCCCACTGCTCTTGCCAACAGGCTCTTCCAAAAGCTCATCCCTAAGGGCACACAGATTCAATTTACCTGTGCCAGATTGGAAGGGAACTGCAGGGTTAGAGGGGAGCCTGCCCTGCACTATTCTTCCACAAAATGTGGCAATGCAATATCAGTAAAACAAAAATGAGCAAATGCAGATGGGAGATGCTGTCCCATCTTTCCAGACCTCATGAGGTGCATGTAATCCCTTTATCTCCAAAGCCTCCACTCCTTTGGAGCACATAATTATGAAAAGAGTGAGAGCTGAGGCTCTTAATGTCTCTTCTAGGCACTTCTTTATTCCACTCAAGGCACCAGTCACATCTGAATTATTTCCTGGGGTTGTTTGGACTTCCTATTATACAAGGATGATTATGGTGARCCTTGGGATGGAATCCAAGGCGGATCTCAGCACTACCATGTTTGATTGAAAGGGAACCTGAAGGTTTGTTGACAGAGTGCCAAGCTTCAAACCTCACTGGACAATGCTGCTGCCAGCAGGGCAGAGGCTTTCAGAGAGAAGAGGAAGAAAACCACCAACAGTGAAGCTGGAAAATGGTTTTATTAGGCTGGATACATAGTCCACAGATCAGGATTGGGGGGAAAAAAAAAGGAAACTCTGCATATTGACAGAGGACTGTGAGAATGATGCTTCTTGGAAATCCCATGGGGCTGCACAAGAGAATCCTGACAGTTTCTCATGATGCAAGCTGCCTGCAGTCATTGATTTCTTCCCCACAAAAGCACAGGTCTGGAGCACCATGACCACTGCAGCCACTAAAAATCCMTTCCATGTAACCTCTGCTGCTGCTGAGGTTTTCTTCACAGTCATGTTTCGATCAAACACACTCAATGCTTCCAGCAGTAAARAGCTGTCCCTTAAAATTCCCTCTGCCTGTGATGGCAGTGCTGCCATTCCAGCTGAAACTTCCTGCTGGAATGTTTCAGCTCCATTCTGGAAGCCCCTATGTGACCATGGGTTACTCAGGAGCATCCAGTGGCATCGCAACCCAGTCAGAAAACCAGGCACATGATGAGATCATGTGAATTACGGAATATTCTGAGTTGGGAGGGATCCACTAGGATCATCAATTCTAACTCCTCACCCTACACAGGACTCCCCAGCAATCCCAACCTGTCCCTGAGAGCATTTTCTAGATGTTCCTCGAGCTCTGGCAGCCTTGGAACCAGGATATGGAAGCCTGTTCAGTGCCCCACCACCCTCTAGGGGAAGAACCTTTTCCAAACTCAGCCTGCTTGCTCATTTAACCCCTTTTTACCATTTTTAATTTCTGTGGTGGAGAAAGAAAAACACTTTCAGTCTACCTGAGAAATTAGAGGATGTCACTGCACAATCTGACTCCTCTTACTACTTTATTTTCACACTGGACTTGGTTCCTCAGATTTCTGCTTGACCTGTGGCCACCAGAACTTTTGCTGGTCTAAACACAGTTCTTGCTCCCAATGCTCTGATGAACAGCAGAATGACCACTTTCCTGGGCAGAAGCCAAATTCTAGTTCCCAGGACTGAGCACCAGCCTTCTCAGAGCCAGACATGCAGGCAAGGAGTCCTAAACCAAATTGCCAAATGAATGCTTATGTGGGACTTGAAGGGAACTCTCAGGAGTGAGCAGCTTGCCAGCTTGAAAAGGTGAGTCAGAATTTATCTAAACCAATGATTTTAGTTCCTTCCACCTCCCTGTTACCATCCTCCTGGGCAAGACTGGAGTTTTATTTCTCYTTGTCTGTGCAAAGTCACATTTTTGGCAGCTCTGAACAAAGGCTGATGAAGATACAGCACCTCTGGAAGCATCTCCCCTCATCAGGCGTAGAGAGTGCTCACATTCATACCAGGAATATTTCTAAGTAACACTGCACGATGCATGCTGCTATTTCCATCTGCAGCACTGATCCCCTTGTGATCTGAAATATCTGATGGCTGCAAACCATTACTCCTCCTTCTACCAGAAGGATTTTCTGTCATTTCCAACATCTCTCGTTCTCTGGAATTAATTTTATCTTTCTGCCTTGTAAGAAGGGGACTGATGAACTCCAGACTTCATGACAGGCTCCTCACAAACACATTCTTGTCTTAACACACTGAGGTGTCCCGAAGATGTGATCACAAGGAACACACTTCCCCAGCCCCTGAGCCAAGTCTCATGGGAGCACAGATTTTAARAGACAAAAACACGTGAAAAACTTGGCTAGACCATGTTTCTACAATGAAAATACCGATTTTATGACTTCCTTTTGAACACCTTCAGGTTGGTGGGGAGAKGAGATAGGTCAGCCTCCCAGGAAATGGCAGCTGGACCACCAGACACTGCTGAGTCAAGCTCAAGAGATCATCCTCAGGGTGAGTACAAAAACCAGTGAGAGGAACCACCACTGTGAGCAAAGCTACAACACTTACCACCCCTCATGATCATGGAACAAACTAAATAAAACCCTGCAGGATTTCAATAAAGATTTCCTTCCTTACCAAAAAAATAAAAACAACCCCCCTCAAAACAAAACAAAAAACCAAAACAAAAAACAAGCCAAAAACAAACAAGCAAACAAACACAASAAAAAAACACAACCAAAAAAAGCCCCAACAAAACCAGCATGGGCCTTGGATCAAACCAAAAGCATCCTGACATGTATCACTGTGAACAGACCTTGAAGACTGAAGAGGCTGCAATAAAGACAACATATTTGGCACACTCCAGGAACARGATACCCAGGCTGAGAGAAATGGAGAGATGAAAGGGCTTATAATAAAAGACAAATAAGATAATCTGACTTGAGTCTGCTAAAGGAAGCCACTTAACAGGATGAATTTTCTCAGTACAGACATATTTACTGATGAGCTGGGAGTTACAGCTCCGTGGCTGCCATTTCTGTACTGAGGGGGGTGAGAACTCCAGCCCTGCTAATCCTCCTTGGAAAGATGGGGCTTGACTGCTGTGAGAAGTTCACACACTGCTGAAAAATCAGAGCTGCTTTTCAAACTGGTGTTGATTAGTTTCCCACCCACTCAAATAGAAATAAAACAGTGCAAAGCCTAAAGGCTTCTCATGCAGGGTAACAGGGAGTTATGGAATGGTTTGGGTCAGAAAGGACCTCAAAGATCCTCTTGTCCCAACCCCCCTGACATGGGCAGGGGTTCACAGCACACAGAGGAGCCTGTGCTGCTCCTCCCCAGATAGGACCCTGTCCAAGAAGCCAAAGCCTGGGCTGCCTCCCATTGCCATGGAGGGGCCCACCATGAACTCGTGCTGATGTGGCACGGACTTTATCTAATCACACAAATCCCCTGTGCTAACAGCTGGGGTTAAGGAAGCTTCACTGTGCTTATTTTTGATTATTTCAGCAAATCCTTCATGGCTGGTCCTGCTGCTGAAGCCACTTTGAGGTTCTGCCTCTGAGGTGAGCAATGGCCATGTGCCACACCCCAGGGTGAAAGATGCCACCAACACCAWGGCTCTAAATAACTGTTCTGAAGGAGTTTTGGGAAAAGCTGCAGATCTCTGTTCCTGGGTGTTAGGCAGAGACTTTTCTGACATGTACCAGCACTGTACCTCCATGGAGCTCTCCCAAATGCACTGTAACAAAACTCCACACAGAGACTGGCTTTTTGGGCAGGTAAGGTGCCTGTTACACACMGAAAAGCTGATGGACTTCAGTGCCATATGGGAAGAACAATCCAAAGCAAGGAACTGAATCTGTGTGCCCAAGGCTGCTGTCTCTAACACTGAACCATCTGTGTTAGAGCTATTTTGTGTCAGCAGGACTCCCACAGCTAAAAGTCAAAGTCTCCAGACTTTGGAAGAGGAATGGGCTGGGTTACAGACTGGCACAGCAGTGCACCAAATCCACTGATGACACCTGGAAGCAGAGAAGATTTATCACACATGGGGCTCTGTAGCCTGATCCTGACCCTGACTGACTGGGAACCAGGCCACAGGCCAGGTTTGCATGTACCTGAGTGCTGGGAAGGATGAAAGTTTAACAGGAGAACTTTATAGATATGAATGCTTAGCAGAAAGCTCTCTGAATGTAGAGATCGTAAGAGCAGTGGTGGTGAAAGTAAGTTTCGGTATAGAAGAATAGAAGATGTTTAAAAAGTAAGGAYTGCTGAACCAGTTGTTACTAGATAACTAAGAAAGCAAAGGTTGAACGAGCTGGAAAGGTTTTAGGACTTTAAGACCAAATGATTTGTTGACCACAAACAAAAAGATGCTATTACCAAGTAGAAATAAGTCTTAGCAATAGCACAGACAAACGAAAATATGTTTTTACCAAGTAGAAGAATTTTCCACCGCAAGAAAACAAAAAACAAAAAACAAAAAAAAACAAACCAAAACCAAAAACTTTGAGTTTAAAATGTAACTTACTAACTTATGTGATTAAATAGTTACTAATAAAATATGGTAATTTTAAAAGTTTTCATAGGCTATAGGCAAATGTAAAAGTATTGTGTAAGATACTGACTGGTTGTTATGTATTAAGATGCTCAGCAAAGAAAAATATCTAATGCATTGTAACCAGAACTAAAGTGGTTTCAGGTTTGCCTATGAGCTGTAGGTGGCAGCTTTTGGGCTTGGCTCTGTCACCCACGGCTGTAACTATCAATAAACAAGCATTTTTAAATACTGAAGTCCAGACACCATTCTCCATGTGTTCTCCTACACCTGAGTTTCCTGTCACGGCAATCCCAGCACACAGGAGGTGCAGGATATGGTGCACACCCCACACTCCTGTGCTGGTCCTGCTCCCTCTTGCCTGGGGACAAACTGGAGGCTGAACCTCGAGGGCAGGCTYGATGCAGAGGGTGCAGCAGCCTGAGCAGGCACAGTGGGAAGCCCAAAGTGATGCAGGCAGACAAARTTCTGCAGCAATGAGGCTGTTTCAGCCTGCACCGAGCCACATGCCAAAGCTAAGAGCTATTACTGAAAGCAGATGGCTTACAGGAGACCTTGAAATGGGATTCTGCCCAAGGCACTTACAAAGTCACCCCGCACAAAAGCACACAATGGGATGCTTCAAAGTCTTTAAATAAGAATTTAAACAGGGGTACATTAAAAAGCAGTGCATGGTTTCYGTATCACCCCCCCTGCACAGTCAGCCGTGGCTGCTTTCCCAGACAGCAGTTACACGGTGATGGATGTGGCCCCAGAATGGGCTCCAGGGTGTAAACTCTTCACGGGCCTCTGGCTGACACTCAGGGGATAAACGTATATATAAAATGTTTAATCAACCTTCTACTTAATTCTCTACTGGACTCCATTAAAAAATAAACTCTTTATGGGATGGAAGATAKGGGAGGACAGTGTATTCCTATGTCCCTGTGGAAGGGGAAGCAGGAGGCAGTCCAGAAGGAAAGGACTGACTTCCAGTTGTGTCTCTGTTGGAAATGTCACGACAGACTGTGCAGTGATGCTGCAAGCAGGATGTGAGAACTCCTCAAAGAAAATTTTGCATTAACTATTTCTAGTAATGTRAGTCTGATAAAGTTTCAGCAGATCATCCTCAGGAGAGCACAAGCAGGGAAAGGCAGCTTGAGGGGGAATAAAATACCAAAGGGATGGTAATTAGGAGACACAACAGAAATGTAAATGAGGAAAACCATGCAAAGAGAGGGGAAGGAGATGACCCAATCCCTTAAAGTATCCTGTATCTCACCAGCACAAGGGAGGAGGGTGATCCCCAGGGAGAGACACAGGGGGCAAGGGTTCCCACTGAAATGGCAGGGAGGGAGATGAGAGCTCAGGGAGCAGAGGAAAACAAWCCAKGCCTGAAGAAAAGGTGYGGGACAAAATCAYCATCCTCTAATAATGAGCTAAATACTGAGACATGGGGGATGATTATGGTCACATACACCTACAATTGCATTTTCCTTCTGCYTTCCTTCTATAACCAACCCTAACAATTAAATGGAATGCTTAGCAATATCCCTTGGGAAAATACACTGGATGAAAACTCATCCTCAAACCTCACACGGCATCAAAGTAATCACTGAGCATGTTACTGGAGTACCTAAAGTGCTCTCTTTCCTCACCCAGCACAARGCAATGACTTCCCATGGAGTTAAGTATTTCTCACCCTCCTGAGGTCCAGCACCAGCACAGACATGTCCCTGCTGACAAAGGGGAGGAGGGAGGGGGCACGACTCCAGTCACACTCAAAGCTGAACCCTTCACAGATCCTTATACAAATCCCTGTCCCTGACTCAACATCCATCCAGCCAACCTTCCCAAACCTTCCAAATGCAACTCTCTCTGCCCTCCTGAACCTGCTCTCTCAGAGAAGGCAAGGTAAAATCATCCCTTTAGTCTATATAAAAATAGAAATCTACCYTTAGACTGACAAAACTCAGGGTCTCCCTGGCAGGAAGCACAGCCAGACTCCCCTCCAACACTTCCAGCAGCTGATTCTTCTTATGCAAACAAAGGACAGACGAGAAATAGTTCCTACTGATCTGCCCCATCTGCTAAAGAAATGAGAAAGATACAATCTCCAAACCCTCAGGGTATGGAGCAGAGCCACAAAACCTGGATTTACCCTTGTTAAAGCGGAAGAAGAGTCAGTCTCTGCTGCTTGGAGCACTGAGACAGAGATAATCCAGCCCTGATAGAGGAAAAGAAGGATGTCTGGGAGAGTGAAGGGCTGTGCCATTCCTCCTGCTGCCTGGTCTGCTCCAGCCCAGCCAAGGCAAAGGGCTGCCCAGGAAAGAGCTCCCACAAACTCATGGTACCCCAAAGGAATGGTGTGCCAGGGCAAGAAACAAGCATCTTTGTTTTATTTTCTCACTCATATAGAGAGATATTAACCCATCTGTTTCTTAGGAAAAAGAAAGGAAATTGCTGCAGTGCAACATGTCAAGAGAAATCAGAAGAGCCGGGCTCACTGGGCATGGGTATTAATTACTGCTTGCTATTTTTAACGTGTGTATAACTCTGGTCTCATCTGTGACTTAAGAAGRTAAAATCCCAGTATTCAAAACCATGTATCAATATCCTCTACTGGGTRCAGAAAAAGTATAACATGCCCATCAAAATTACACCCCATTTTAATAACAAAAGAAAGAACAATCTAGACCTAGACAGAAATATTAGCTCAGGAGAATTACTCCCAGAGAGGAAAAAATCACTAGCCAGTTCAGGAAACCCTGAACAGATTGCTGTTAATTATGTAAAGAAAAAGTTGTTAGGCTGCTTTACATTCCTGAAGGGCCAAGAGTTTGGACAACTAAAAATTACACTGTGAGGCCCTGCACTGTTCTCTGTGCAACACATGGTAGACGCCAATAAAAAAAACCCAAACCATGACCACAAGCAACCAAAAGTCCACCCTGCAGCTCTGCAAGTATGTTCAGAGTCTGCCAAGGAGCTAATGAAAACAAGGCCCTCTTACAGACTGTATCTGCTTGACATTTAAGTACCTGCTGGACATTTTGTACAGCTTATAAAGCCATAAAATATCACAGGGCATTTACAGATTTTCCCAGCTGACAACAATATAAAATAACTGAGCAGAACACACCGAGTCCTCTGGTCAGGCACAAGATAATGCTGAACAGATACCACACACACACACACACACAACTGGAGACTCTGCCAGCAGTGTGCAAGAAGAGACCAAAGCTCATGGTGATGGAAAAGGAGCCAAAATTCAAAAGCCATCCCTCAACCCCACCATAATGCTGGAACAAAACAGTGGGACTGCCCAGATCTACAGTGCAGGGCTTGGATAATGCCCAAAGGAAACAAGCTCCTCCTGCCCTCTCCAGGCATGGCAATTCACCATCAAGTGAGCTGCTACCATGGCAYTGTACAGCCTTGCAAAACCCTCCAGTGTGGGGCTGTGGAAATGCCAACATGGACTTCACCTCTGGAGCCATGTCACAAGCCAGGTCAGGCAGCTGCCATGGTTTACTCCACTTGTGCTAAGAGTTAAGGGCTCCATGTGAGCAGCAAGGTGGTGGAACTGATAGCAGCTGCCCATCAGTGGCCAATATCCTCTGCATAACAAAYGTACAGCAGGTATTCAGCTACAGAAAAAAAACTGACATTTTTACTGAGTAATCTGCATACAAGGACAGAAACACCACTAGCACCAAAACCTGAAAGATCTAAACTTCTGTCCCCTAGGGCATTACATGGGAAGCACGGATTATACACTGTTACTGAACTAGGAACCACTCCTGACACAGATGTAAACGAACAACAATCACTGCACTTGGKGGCTGATGGCCCTTCACCACATCAGCAGGTTCCCACTTGCAGCTGACACTCCAACAGAGGCCACACCTGAAAATATTTTTCAATGATGCTGTACTACCTCAAGAATTACTTTCTGTAAGAGTCTGACTAAAAATTTAGGACACCACACGATGATAATGTCTCCCTGGTCTTTTWGAAGGCAGGCACAAAAGCTCTGAGCTGAAATTGTAAAACTGCAATCAGTGCTGCTCAGCCCAAGGGCAGCATCACACTGAGAGCTCCGTGASTCCTGGCTCAGGGCTGCCTCACACTGACCTGCTACCAGCAAAAAAMCAGGAGTTTGGCACCTGCCAGGTGTTTCTCACCAATCTTATGGGTATGGAGAGCTGGTGTATGCACACACAGAATCTCTGAATGGCCTGGGTTGGGATGRACCTTAAATCTCATCTGGTTCCACACCCTGCCATGGACAGGGACACTGTCACCATCCAAGCCCTGTCCAAACAYTGCCAGGGATGGGGCAGCCACAGCTGCTCTGGGCAACAAAACATGTKTATTAATAATGWAACTTYTAATGTGACCTWGCTGATCTTTATAAAATGTATCAATAACCAAAAACTCTTTAAATGTTTAAGATATACATTTTGCTACATAAGTATAAGACAACTCAGGAATTCATGACATACAATTTTAATAAATCCTGTGTTACCTCAAGCACCCTATTTTCAGTGACAGCAGTGCAGATCAAGAACTGTTAGCCATGGCCAGCACAACAGGGGGAAGAGGGACTGGGGCTGCCCAGCTGCCACACACGTGTCATTAAATCCACTGAGTGCCCAAGAGCCAGCATATGCTCTCTGAGTGCAGAAGGGAAAGGCAAGAAAGAAAGATCAAACCCTACACAATGATTACTTTTACATTTACTGAATTTTTCTTCTCTCTGGTGTCTTGCCAGAAGAGAAGGTGAAATGTCAAAATGATGGGGCTAAAGTACAGCAATACCAGTCTGAAATCAAGAAAAGCTCCTTAATCTCAGAATAGTCAGGCACTGGAGTCAATTGCTGAGGAAAATAGGAATCACCATCACTGGAAATCTTAGAAACCTTAGAGAAACCTCTAGGAAACATTATGTATAGTGATCCTTCAAGGTCACTTCTAGAAACACTGAAACCACAAGACTCTCCTTAGATACCTCTCTGATCACACAGCCACTGCACAATTTTAATGGACTGCAGCATCTAAGATTTCCTGTTGAAAATAAATAAAAAATAAAAGCAACCACAGTCAGTGTGCAGAGAGCAGCAGTCTCTGGGCTGTGTGAACAGCCACTCGACTTATTTTTAGCAAGTGGAATTGGTACAACTTCCTCCTMGGTCCACATCAGACTCCATCAGCTCTTCTGCCTGCTCTCTACTCCTTCACTTAACTAATGAAWATAGAGCAGAAATTTCTCCTTCCTTGTGTGTTGCAGCTGGGCAGGAAAGGCAAAAGTGGGGAGCGAGGGGCCCTGCAGCAGTGACTGCAGGGAGAGAGCACTGGTGGGAGATGCCCAGCACGCTGTAGAGTTCCCCTAGGTGTTCAGCCTGAGCTGAGGTAGCCACCCTCACCCTGAGCCATCACCTCTGCAGTTTCAGGGCCATTCAATTGCGATTCAATTGTGTGAGAATGTTTTGTGCCACCCAGAGCCAAATAGCCGGGTTCCTGCCCCAAAGTGCTGCTTGTCTGTGTCCCCCACGGTGTCCAGCCCTGCCCCCGGGCCTGTCCTGGCCTCCCCACAGCTGCAGGGACACGGGGAGGGCAGGCRGGCCCTGGCAGCAGCCCAGGGAGGGATGGAGGGGGAGCAGGAACTCAGGCTGCCCTCCCGCTCACCGCACACACAGCTGGATGCACATCCCACTGCTGAGCGCTCAGCGTGGGGGGAGCAGGCAGGGAGGGAGAAAGGGAGGGAGGCCCAGGAGCAGGGACACCCTGCAGCAGTGCACAGGGGAGGGCAGAGTGGATGAAAGCCTGTCAGGTGCTGCAGGCAGCTGTTCCAGCACTGCCCAGGTGGGCACAGGGAGGTGACTGCAAGCAGCAGCCGATGGGACTGTGGCTCACACGGTGGAGCACAGATGGGTTTCACCCTGTGCAGACTCTGCCAACACTGAACTCAAACATCACATGCATCCCCCAGCTCCCACCAGGCATAAATTCCATTTTTCCTGACAGGACCTTTTCCTGKAGTCAAACATCAGCAGCACCCTGAGGAATCAGAAGGGTGAACCTATTTTCCTCCACCCTCAAGCAAACYGCAGCAGATGTCACTCCAGAAATGGGGGAATAAACTTGTTCCTTTGCCTCCTGTSTAGGAGAAGGACCTGGACTAGAGTCCACTGAAACCTGGAAGGGCAAGGAGAGGGGAGGAATTGCMCGAAACTCAAAGGGCAAAGATTGAGCTTCACAAATTTCCACTGGCATCTACTCCTACAGTTTCCGTTGTTGAAAACAAACCCGAGCCACAGGGAGGTTTCTGGGCCGTTCCCACTGTGGCAGTCTGGAAAATGTGCAAGCTAATTGGAGCTGGGTAACAACGAGCACATTGGCTGGGAGGAGTTTAGTTTCTGACTGGTGATAACACCATTCAGTTTRTAATACAAACAGAAAAACTTCTGAGCAAGAAACGGAGAGCGGCAGAAGCACAAGCTTGTCCCAGGGAAAAAGAGTCCAGCCCTGAACTCCCACGTCAGCTGCCTTGTGCTGGCAATGACCACATCGACTCTGCTCTGTTTCCTCATCTCCAGTGACATGTTACCAGCCAGGCCCTGGAGCTGCAGGGGTCACTTCTCTGCTCTCAGGAAGCCAAGTGCTTTAGACTCCTCTGCAGTGGCTCAGAGCTCACCTGTCCATCTGGCCTGCTGGACGAGGCTGCCACGCAAACAGCAGAGGCAGCAAAGCAGACACTCATCTTTTCCTTCAGTTCTCAGCCAAATTCTTCATTTTTTTGCTCAGGATGAGTCTGCATAAAAGTGTGAGATTCAGCCCAGTAGGAGCAGAGGCACAGACACAAGCTCTGCTTAAATCCCTGCTAGAGAGGCAAAAACATTTGGTAGGTGCCTGAGTGAACCCTGCAAACTGTGTATCAGTGTCTAAATCTGCTAGAAGTGGTGTGTGTAAGAAACCTTGGTGAAAGAACTAAGTATTACTGTGTTTTTGAAGGGAATTGAATGAAGATAGCGATCTCTGGGAATTAAATGTTTTCAGCACCAGCCAGGCTGCAGTGATGTCCCTGTACTGATCTCTCCTTGTCTCACAACTGAAACCACCTCTGAAATGTCCTGCTTAGGGAGATTGCCACCCAGGACAGAGCACAGCTTTGCAGAGGAGGAGGAGGTGCTGATCTCCAGAGCTCAGGTGCCCCACCAGATACCATTCTGACACTATTCAGTACCATTCTGACACTATTCAGTGACCATTCACTGTTCACTCCAAGCCCAGTGAGACCTGGTGATACACAGGGAAGTTTTCCTGTGCTTCCTGCTGCTCTGAGACTTGAACTATCGGGTTAAACATAGTGCAAATGTTCTGTAACAGCTTCCACTGGTAGATACTTAAGCTGGGTAAGAAAGCAGCTTTTTACAGCTGCATTAAACTCAGAAAAGACATTTCCTTTAGGATTAGGCTGTGTTATCTTGCAAATAAAGCGGGATGAAACATTCATGTTCCAGCCTGGAGTGCAGGTGCTACACCAGGATGTAGTGCTGGGGTGAAGGAGGGGTCAGAGTTACAGTTGTGCTACACCGAGAGTGCAGTTGAGGAGATGGTTTCTATCTTGGCATATCTCTGAATTACACATATGCAGGAGATTAACCACCTTACAAGAGAAAYTAGCAGCCAGAGTTGCTGCTCTGTCCTCAATGCATTTTCCCTCCCTTCTCTAGGGACCCCTCCTTGTCAGAAAACTTCTTAAACATAAATGGATGCATAAACGACTCAAAATGTTTTTGTCACATTGCAAAAACTGAATTTCAGTAGCAGGCAMGGAAGAGAAAAAGAGAAAAGACAGGGTGCTAGATGTAAACATTACAGCTCAAACACGAGCCCCAAACATGCCAAGGTTTAACAGCACAGCTCYGAGCTCACATTGCTAGCACACTACTCCAGATTTGCAAACAGGAGCTCACTGAGCACGCCAAGTCCTCTGTCACAAACACACAGTTAAAAGCACAAACACACAAACATGTGATCTGCATTCCTCCTCACATAACAGAGCTGAGACATACCCAAAACTGGGTCATTTGGGCCCAACTTATTGCAAGTGCCCTGCAGAAGCCCCACTGACACAGTCCTACCCCAACTGAGCACAGCACTTTAGTGAAGTGTGAATGGAAGCAGAACCCAAGTCAGAGGCAGAGGGCAGCGAGGCTGACATGCCCATGTGAGAAGAACAGAGAAACTGATTTTAGGGAGAATGAAAAAAAGTCTTCAAATGCTTCTAACTGAGCTGCAGACATGTAGGAAGTGCAGTGGTGTGGGGAGTAGGGTGTGGGAGGTCTATCCCAAGGCTGGGATGTTCTCCATGAGCTCTGGGCACCAGAAAAAGAACAGGTTTAAAGTGCAAGACAAAGATTTAGATTAAACACCCTGAAAAATCTCTCAAATGATGAGAAGGCCTAAATGTTGGCATACATCACCTGCACAGGATGTGGAATTGCCATCACAAAGAGCCTTAAATGAACTATTACTCAGGAAGGGTTTAGAAGTCTACCTGACCTTACCCAGGATTTGGAAACAACCAGGACATCTCTGGAGGTTCCTGATGCCCGAGACTGTGAAACAAAGTTTYAGACATTCCTTTAAATTAGACAGAGGGCAGGGGCACAGCTCCCAGAGCACTCCTGTCTAGACTGAAGCACAGCTACTTGACGAATAAGATCATAATTTAATACCCTAACAGCATCTTTTACTTATGGACACCATATTGCCCTGCAAAATTCATCAGGTTTCTACAGAACTGCCTCAAGAAAAGCAGATCACCAGATGCAGAATTGTCATTTGCTAAGGTGTAAATACCAAACCAGGAGGACCAAGACTCGGCATATCTCTCACAAATAGAACACGCTCAAACTTTTAAATAAATAAATACTTTAAATAGCGCAGAAATACCTGCATTTCCCTCGTGCCCATTGTAAGGGACTCCCTGATCTCCATCTGCATTTTCATACCATCTACTGGGCAGATCCTGAACTACCCACCAGCACATGYAGGGCTCTGTATCAACGGCAGCTTGTCCCGAGCTGAGACCCCCACGAGCCAAGTTTTATTCCCCATATTAACACCAAGCCACACGCCAGTGCCTGAGACGAAGCACAAGGAATGAAACCACCATCCCACATTCCAAATACTCCCAGCAAACACATATGGACAGCACAGTCTGGCCAGCAGAAGCTGAGAGTGAGAGGAGAGGAAGGCGAGAGCAGGAGGCCGAGCCCGCAGCCGGCGCTCAGGCGCTGAACCGAGGTGGGAGAACATTTTCACCCAATATTACTGGCTGCGAACTGCAGCGACCACATGGCTGCTGCCAGCCACTCAGTGCACGCTGTTTACTATAAACAACAACAGTAAACAGAAACTCAGCCAAAAAAAAATCAGAGCCGGGGACCCCAGAGCTGGGTCTCCACATCCCGACGTTCCCCATGGAAATAATTTGTTTCATGTTCAGCTGCTGAACCAAAACCATCCGAAACCCAAGGGAGCCAAGCTGCTCRGTGCATCCCAAACTCGGGCTGCCTGTTCGGATTTGCCAGCTCTGCCTTCAGTCATCCGAAGTGCTGCCACAGTTTTACACGGGAGCTTCAAAGAGCTYGCGGATTAAACCTGCGCGGCAGGAGCCAGCCGTCACCGGGGTTATTTTTAAACATCTCACTGTGCACGAAACGCTCAAATCTTGTCTCACTCCCAGCTCTATCCCAGCACTCGACTCGGGGCGGCTGCGAAGGAGGTGCAGCTTTTCCCCAGGCACGGTGGTTATAGGATTAATCCAGCTGCTCCCCGGGGTCATCTCTGCTACCTCCAGCAGCAGGATCCCGCGGGGACCTGCTCGGGGCACCGGGGACCAGCTCCACACACACACCGGGGTGACAGGAGGGTGTCACCGAGCTCCCAAGGGCTCGTGGGGGAGGAAGGGCACAAACCCCCACCGGGCACAGCCCGCAGCCGGGGACACCTCCCGCAACCCCCCGGCAGCTCGGTCCCGCTTCCCCTTTCCTGCCAGGAGCGTCCGGCTGATACCGAACGGYGCCGGGGAGGGAGGGGGGCGGCTCCGGCCGGTCCAAGAACCGCTCCGAGGCCTCGGGGCCAGGCGGTACCGCGGCTGCCCGAGGCCCTGCCCGGGGACACCCGGCAGGACAACAAAGCCCTGGAAGAGGCTTCCCCTGGAGGCACAGCCCGGCCGGGCAGCAGCGGGGCCGGGGAGCCCCCGCGGCGCTGTGCGGCCGCCGGGAGGGCCGSTCCCGGACGGGCACCAGCAGGTGCGGCCGCTGACAGCGGCCCCCGGCCCGGGCACGGCGCTGAGGCGGCGGCCGGGCCGCGCTGACAGGAGGGATGAGATCCGGGCCGGGCTGCGGGCCCGACCCC